>JAGFZM010002156.1:551160-578448 GCA_017657215.1 Limnothrissa miodon | reverse complement strand
AATAATAATAATAATAATAATAATAATAATAATAATAATAATAATAATAATACATTTTAACATTTTTTACATTACATTTCCATCTATTCATCTAACAATTTATACAGCTGTACAATTCTTACCCTTACATTAATGGGCGTGGATGCCATGTTGTCTCTCACAGAGTGGGACTGCGGTCCAAACCCGCCTGAAGCAGATCTGGGGCTGGTTCTGTAGTCATCGAAGCCTCCTATTGGAAATGACCCATGTGAATGCCTCAGTTACCCAGTTTTCACAGTGCACTGCAATATGACGTTATGTGGAAGGCAAGATTAATTGGAGGGTTTTGAAAAGCGTGCGGAGACTGGTGCAAGACAACTCCAGTACCTCTGTGGCCCCCGGGTGAGCGGACGCAGTGCGCCAGTCCCCTGCCTGCACGTCCCATACCTCTGACAGATCCCCGGACATAAGGTGGCCCTGAGCGGCCCATTGAATACACCTGGCCACCACTAACCACAACACACTCTGACTGGATCAGGTCACCTGTGAGGGGGGTGGGGGATAGACAAAAAGGAAAATGCAAGATCATAAAAACCTTTCTGAATCCCCATCAGTGGGCATGCACCATTGCCCTACCTGGCTGCAGGTGTTCCTCCTCAGACGCGTTGAGCTCAGGCGGCGTCTGGGTGCTGGCAGTGGCATATCTCACACGAGTGGATCCAGAGACGCCATCAGACTTCATGTAAGACCCACCGCTCAATGGTGTAGGCACACTGACTTTGAACACCTACATCAAACGAGCAGAAAGCCAAACCAAAAGCTGGAAACAGACTAGACGAATTTGGGGGCAGTTTCAGTTTGGACTCCATTATATTGGTTTAGTGTGTGTGTGTGTGTGTGTGTGTGTCTCACAGGATGCATAGTCTGGTACGGAGCAGATGGGACCATGCTGTTAGATCTGCGGGTGGGTGGGGTGGTGAAGGCCTGAGCTGACTCAGTGGCTGGAGGGGTCACCACATCACTGGGAGACTGGCGCTCTGGATGTGGCACAGGAGTCTGGAACCACCCCCAACCCAAAAAAAAAAAAAAAAAACAACCACACACCATAGTGAACCACATGAACTGTACTCCCATTGGTTTCAAAGCCCTCCAAGGCACTGCGAAGGCCACTACCTCAGGAGACGACTTCTCCTCTGGGGTGACTGGGATGCTGGACTTGCGGCGGAATAGAGGGGGAGACTCAAAGCCCTCTCGGCCAGAGAGCGCCGGCTTCTCCTCCGTGGAAACAATTTCAAGCAGAATGGTTGAGATTTAACACAGCCACACAGTTCAGCGTGGCTCTACAACAAAGATGGCATAGAAAACAGCCAGCGCCTGATTTTCAGAACGGTGTAATCTGGATAAAAACTATCCGGATTTGAGAAGTCCATGTTTTGCCATCTGTGATCAGGGATCATTTGGGACCAGGGACCAAGGTGATCCTGGATTGCACATAGCAAACAACTGGATTTCCAAATCAGGATCACTTTGATACAGATTAAACCTTTTTAGACAACTGATTGTCATGGGTTTTAAAATGGCCACAACATGGCAGAAATGAAATTGTTTGGATGCAGTGGAAAACACCCATCAGCTCCACATTACATCTGTAGAGCTTTACAAAACTTCTGGTTTCGAGGAGTATTCACTTTTGTTTAATTGAATATAGCTGCCACACATGGTAGAAAGTGGTATAGGTGGGTCATTTCAGTGTTTCATAGAGTTGCATGTCACCTTCAGAGGATCTCTGGACAACACTGAGCTTTGGTGTTTGACATTGCAGTAGAGAGGTTTCTTAAAATTGTTATTTTTGGATGCTTTACATGTGTTGAAGGGAACACCAGATGTGACTTACTTGCACCATCTCCACTGAATGGACATCAATGTCCCAATTGTCGAGACTTTTATTCCCGTTGCTCAAACTACTGTTACCATCTTTTGGAAGATGTTTCGAAGGCAGTGGAGTAGACTTCACAAACAGAAAAATAGCTCATTATTAAAATGAATATAGGGGGGGAAAAAAGCATGTGAAGAAAACGATACATACATGCACGGTTTTGGGAGTGCATCTCTCTGGAGTATCCTTTATCCTTGGATCTGTAAATAAAATAGTTTACACTTTTAGAAAAGAAAAATCTCAACTAGACACCCTCACTTACAGTAGTGTGACTATTCAATATACCTCTAAAAAGACCAGACATACAAAGACTTAGAAATCAGCGAGTCAGCATAATGCAGAGATAGGATGAATATTGAGTGGTTTAAAAGCTCTCTTACCAAGGGGAGGAGAGGGCACGGGAGACACGCAAGGAATCCTGGGATGCACATGTGTTTGACAACCATCACCATCTAGCAGTGACTCCTGCGACAATCAAGAAAATTCTAGAGCCAATGCTAAACACATGATCAATTAGACTCTTGGGAACTGAATGAAACACAATAAGCAACTATACCTGCATAAAGCTGAAAGATCCTGAAATCTGACCCATCAAGTCCTCCAGCTCCTGTTTTCGCAAGATGGGGTCTTTGGGCAGCGGAGATGGAGAGTTGAAAACCTCCACAGCAGCCTCTGATCGAGATGCCTAGTTAAAAAACAAACTCCTATTTGGAAATTGCAAAACTGGCCTAGAAATTAGATTATTACGTAGGATACACAGATTGCCGAACTTACCGATTTTACATCCTGTCCAGTCTTCGGTCTTTTCAAAGCTTTCTGAAAGGGAAAGCAAAAAAATAACCCATTTGAGACTCTGCAGACCTGGGGAAAACGGTCCATCTGCCGACGCAAATCACCCACACAATTGAGCCAATCAACACTGCATTGATCCATTTCATTACAATGACTGAGGCTACTCACTGGCTTGGGTGCGGTGTTGAGTTTCTTCATGGAGCTCTGCTCTTTCAGGATGAAACCGGCGGCTCCCCTGCTTGGTTTCTGGTGCCCTGCCTTCAGAGAGGGGGGCACATCATTGACCTCCATCTCCCAGGAGTCTGGAGGCTCTTGCTCTTTACGAGCCAGGAAGTCCTCTTTCCAGTTGTTTAAGGGGGAACTCTTCTCCAGACTCTCTTTGCTGTGGCCCTCAGATATATAGTGTCTGTTAAGAAACTGCCATCATTCAGACATGATTAACTAGCCTGGATTGGGTAAAGCAGTTAGAAGGTAGAGACTGCTAAGAGCCAGCAGCACACTCACCACTCTGGTAGGTACTTCATTTGTTCTAAACTTCACAAGGGCTACAAACACAGCAATAGAAGAAATGGAAATGCAGAATACAGAAAATTGGTAAATCAACAATTCTATGTCCACTTGGTTTACATTGTGGTATATTGTGACATGATAAAATAAATACATGATCTTACCCGCTAGACCTCCTGGTCTCGCGCCATTCTCAGGTTCACCCACATCTTTAGAAACAACAACCTGGTCAAAGTACCCACAATCCATCAGCTTTGCCAGCCACTCTTTCATGTGCTTATCTACAAATAAAAGGAAAAAAAAAAAAAAAAATTTTCTGACCTGAACAAATTACTCATCTTGTCAATTATTCATTGTGGTGTCTTACTAACAGCTTACATGTAGAACCAACAACTGGTTTCTCCTTCCCCTCCAGAAGCTCCCAGTAGACAACAGCCGCCCGCATCATTTGATCCTCCAAACTGCACAACAAAGGAGAGCGAGGAATTTTCACTCAAATTAATACAACCTAATGGGCTATACGAGTATAAAAACAGTCCTCAGATTTAAATAGGATTTTTTTTTTAACAAAGTGTTCTCCAGAGGATGTCTGGCTGTAGTTCTGTTGCCTGTTGGTTCCCTGATATCAAACTGCCTGGATGCTTTTTATATGTAGCCATGTAAGGGTGCTTTCACACTGGGTCAGTTTAACTGGACCGGACCAGAGTCCGGTTACTCCCCCAGACTCCTACCGCAGTTGGTCTCTGTTCACATTACACGTTTGTCTCCGCACCCTGGTCCGTTTATGTCATAAGCAGACACAAGCTTCCAGAATATCTCGCGTCAAAACGATGATAAAAAGTTAAGATTCTTTACATTCTTTAGTATGTTTGCTTAGCAACCTACTTCAGCGTTCTAGCGAACCGTACCCCAGACCACCTCTTTCAGGCGGACTCGGGTCCGGTCCCGGGTCCGCACCCAGGTTCGGTACGGTTGCGTTCACATTATCAAACAGAACCGAACCATCGGACCAAATGAACCTGGGTCCGGTCCAAGGGACCTAGTGTGAACGCACCCTAAATGAGCTGGTCATCTTTCCACACAGTTCTCTCTGCTGTGCTTCGGTACTTCACAGATGGAGTGGAAATTTGTGCCCATCTTAGGGCTGGGCGATTTGGCCTAAAATCAAAATCTCGGTTAATTGAACATTTTAACTCGATCACGATTAATAAACGATTCTTTTATTTAACCCTCATAGTTCACTGACAGTACATATGCTCACATATTACAAGTGAAAGATTGAATGAAGGGTGCATTACTTGATTTTAAAATACTTGAAGGAAACACACAGCTATATATATGATTATTTATTGAACACCAATGTTTTTTTTTTTTTTTTTTTTTTTTAAGTAATTGAAATAAATCAACCTGGAAACTTTTGATTGATTATAGGTTCTGATATTTTTCGATTAATTGCTCAGCCCTAGCCCATCGTGTCTGTGACTGAACAATGAGTACATTTAAAGGCGGCGACTATCAGTCAAAACAAGCAGGGGGGCATATGATCATGATACAACATGAATCTAACTGCCGGGAGGGAAATTCATTTGGTGCACATGAATGTCAAAGATGTCACACAAGACAAGAGATGCACGGTCTAGTGTGCTCACAGTTTTGATCAGTGCTGCTTGAAGGTAAAAATAGGTCAGTGACAGTCTTGAAGCCTCACCATTGGCTGCCTAGAGATTTCCGCACAATTTCATTGATATCCAGCCCTCATTAACACACACAGAAACATTACAAGCACATGAGAGGGACTGATTTAAGGGCGGGGGTTGGGGGATCAGAAAATCCTGGCAAATTTTCACCCTTGAGTGATCCAATAATGGAGCACAACCAGCAATCAGTGCAACCACATTATGTTCTACAACAACTATATTTTGATATGCAAATAGGCACACACTGAAAAATCTGGATCTCTGCAAAGATTAGAGGTTACTATAAAATATTGAAGAAATATTTATGATCTAAAACCCAACATATATTGTAGTATTGAAAAGTATACATACAAAAAAAATGTTTAGATTCAAACTAAGCTGACAAGTGCTTAAAAATGGCTGAAATTTTCAGCTTTAGCTTAAGACTCAAATAAAATTTGACGTGAAAAATGTACTGACTAAACAGTCGTTTAAGACTCAGAAAAGACAACAGACAATTTAAATGTCAGGGCCTTTAACATTTGAAATTCTATTGTACAAATTTAGAATGTACAACAAAATTTGTATTTATCAAACATGCTCAGGCAGGTCATAGACGCCAATAAGTGATGTGCAATAATGAATCCCACACCTTCTCAATCACCATGCTTGCGCATGCTCATTTGCATCTTTAAACACTCCTCATGACTCATTAACCATATATGGTATGAACAGCCTCTAATGTAGGATTTCAAACACATGGAAACAAACCACACTCACTGAAAATGCACTCTCAGCTCTACAGACTATGTTCTAACCATGTTAGATTACTAGACTAGTTTAAAATGTTTGCCCGGATTAATCCAAGTCTGACTCAAATTAAATGGATTAGTAAATTTGGTAATTATTTGAAAATCCGCCTCCCCTGAAGTTAAACATATGAAATGGTTGGATTTAGTATACTTTGAGACAAAAACTTTGAAAACAGAGTGTAAAGTTTTTAGGGGAAAAATCTGAATTCTTGAGTCACTTTTAAATAGGCCAGATGAATATAGTCTAAATTGATTCAATGATCTGTGGTAGACTAGAGCCAAAAGTGCTGCAGCTAGACTCAGAACACCTGGATGACCTGGAAAAAGGCAAAAATTGTTTAACTCAAAATAAGTTTCTTTCCCCAAATGCTGGCGTATCCCTGTAAGCATAGTCCAAGTGTGTGCATCAAATTAAGTTCACAAATCCCACACTTTGTGCAGAAATGATCGTAAACGCTCTAGTATGGTTGATAAATCGGGGCCCCTGGAACCTGGATGAGGAACTAAGGGCTACCTGGAGTGATCGTCTTTCTTGCGGTTTAGCAGCGCTCCAAGATCCCGCAAGTCGTCTAGCTCTTTGGCGGAGATGAGCGGAGGGTGGCTGGCACTGCTCAGCATGTCCTTCCTCACGTGCTCGTGCTGGAGGTTCTGCAACACGTACTGCATCTGCAGAACAGAGCACAGGCGCTTGCGCTCGGCCTCCACCCGCGCCATCTGCTCACGCTTCGCAGCCTTCTTCTGAGCTTTCAGCAACTACACACACACACACACGTAACCAAAAACCACCACCAAATACAGTACAGACATTAAAGGTGAATTACTTTTCCCACTGCACAATGCAACTAGCAACTATAATTGAGAAGTCTATGGTGTTGAGTAAACCATTGATGTAAAAAAGGGGTCATCAACAAATGACCAACTCTGGACCTTACATCACCTCAACACCCATTCCCTGTAGGCTACTCAATCAACCTCAGCCACACAAGGTGACCTCAGTGTCCAACTACCAGCCCTTGTCAGAGGCATTCTCCTGCCTGTAGGTCACCCGACTTCACAACCTTGTGTCAAGTTGAGAACCGTGCCCCACACATAGCCTAGTCCTGCACCGTTAGTTAGGTCACAAAGCCAGTAAACAATGCCTGGGCTAGAAAGGCCACAAGACTTCAGCTGGCAAGTACATTGTTTGGGGACACACCCAGCCTCCAGTCAACCTGCACTACAGAATCTCTATACTTACATCCTGAGTCAAAGAACCCAGTGTCTTTTGCAGTTCTTTTGCAAATGTGAGATTATGGACAACTTCTTCATACTTCTTAACTGCATCCTAAAATAAAGACAGATTGCTGTAAAGATCAAATGGAAACACTGACCTGATTTAATTAATCAAATTATTAACAACTGAAGTAGGAGGCAAATTGATTTACTATTAGCCTTCCCAGAATACCCACAAAAGCATGCATACCAGCTGGTCTTTATTGAGCTTGTCACCATTCTTCAAGCGCTTCATATACTCTTCCAGTTTAAACTGTAAAAAGACAATTTTGTTACTGGGGGACAAACACTTAAACATTCTGCTGACCTCCCATCACACCATTCTGTACCTTCTTTTTCTCAATGTTGCGAATCTTGTGCTTAAGGCAGATAAGGCCATCTTCTATATAGTTCTCATAGCCAGGATAAGCGGTGGTGGAGGCCGAGAGTGCAAGCTGTAGGGAGGTGAGGGAGCGCGGAGAGGAGTCAGACTTTGGGCTTCCATACTTCTCTCCAACCTCCCCCAAGCGTCGAGATGGAGAGCGGGACATATCATTGTCTGGGGATGCACTCAACTGCACCATGTTGGGAGTCTCCTTTGGAAAAGCATGTGGAAAGGTTTAGTTTATATTCTAGGGAAAAAAAGTTTGATTGTTTCTCTCAACTCCAGGCAACTTCAATATGATTTATAGTAGCCTAAATGAATGACATGAATTTTAGTCAATTAAAAGGATTTGTACAAAAAAGGAGACTGAAATAGTTGTGGCCTAGAGAACCTTCTTTGGGGTTTAGCCAGTCCAGTGACGGTGCATTTAGTGCCTAGTGCAGCTAATCTTTTTCATACGAAATTCTAACATGGTTCTTTAATAACGTGTTAGTGAAGGGCATGTTCTAGCTAATAATTTTCTCTTAGATCAGATAGTCAATCTCAAATGACTACAAATTAACCTGCAGCCTCGCAGTCGCGTGTTCTCTATATGTTAGAAGTTCGGTCGGTCACCACAACGACATGGTCTATGTAATTAACGCGATGCTGGGATGCCGGTGCGTTTGGCATTGGCATACAACCGTTTAAAATAAGTTGAAGGCTTCAGAATGTACAAAAATGACAAATGATACAAAGCCATTTTCAGAATCCTCCAAAGCTGTATTAGGTCGATCTGCCGCCGCCCTTAGCCTAAAACATGTCCCAACTGACGTCAACGTTTTAAAAGAAACCAGTAATGGTTTCCAAGTATGCACTGATTCGTAAAGAAAAAAAAACATAATCTAGACATCGACAAAGTTTGCTGCGATGACGACCATGACCCGGCAAAAAAAGAACTCACCAACCTTGCGCTTCTCGCACGCTCCGTATGTTGGTAGAAGCTTGGTCGTTGTGGTGACCGAGCGAAAATGCCCAACATCCAAACTCAACAACCCTCGGCAGCTCAAAGTTATGATGACGTTGGATTTCAGCAGAGGCCAGAGCTGAGCACACTTTTACCTTTTTATACACTCCCATGCCAGTACCCTCTGCCGGCAGAGGCTTGGGAATTCATCATGACGTCACGGTGGTCAGCGAACCAGGCACCTGCCTCAGCACCCCCACCACCTCCTCTAGGCCTCCTCACCAACCCTATGCATGGAGATTTCTAGAATACAAATCATTTTAGTCTATTTGTCTAAAAAAACTTTTGTAAATATTTTTTGTACTGAAGCATGTTCTAATTGAGGAATGGCTGCCTACAATCATTGTGTGTGTGCAGACTACCAGAAATGACATCACACCTATGACATAAACATAGCTAGCTGTAAATCTGAATATTATATACACAATAAGAAAACACCTACATATAGCATATACATAGAACAAACTTCGCAGCTACAAAGCTTACAAACTACATTTATTGAAGAACAGGTAAAAAGTACAATATATAAAAAAATACAAAACTTAGCTCATATATCTCTAATAAGGTAAATACAAAGTGCATAGCTACCATACATGCCTGTAGATCTACAGCTAAGGGACTAGCCTAAGGAATCAGCAGATGAGCGTTGAGCATAGGCAAAAATAAAGATACAATGAGCAAAAGACAGACATAATATACAGAATTTGACAGATTTTACGCATTCTTGTTTTACAATAGCTTAATTTTTTGATACATTTCACAACTTAATGTGAACCATGACACTAATGTTAAAGCAGTGTTTTTCCGCATTCATTTTTCAAAAAAAAGAAAAAAAAAGAAAGAAGAAGAAAAAAAAAGCCCTCAGCCATGAACAAGGGGTGGTGAGGGATCTTAGACAGTAAAAACAGTCCACAGGAAAAAAAAGCGATGCAAAAAATAAATATAAAATAAATAACAAGAAGAGTCAAATCATTAGCATTTCACACCAGCCCATGTAAACTATTTCACAAACCGTTGGCTCTGAGAAATGTTATACTGTCAAAGAGGAAACACCGCATGAAAGAATCCATCACTTTAGTGTCCATGTGCAACACTCTCATACGCAACAAGCAGACCGGGGGGGAACACAGGAGAGGGACTGCAACATTCACAGAGTAAAGCTTTCATTCCCTGGAACAAGCCATTCAGTCAGTTACTGGACACAGGTAGCTGCAGGCACCCAGAGCTCTGGCCCCCCTTGCTGAAGGGGGGGTTATGGGATGCACAGTCCATGCAAATGTGACATCAGTTCCTGAATTAGCAATGAAAAGGTACCACAATTGTTTTTTGGCATGTGTATTATGGTCTATTAATGTGTTTGTGTCCATCCAACAAGACATCTGAATACCA
This sequence comes from Limnothrissa miodon, assembly GCA_017657215.1. NCBI lineage: Eukaryota > Metazoa > Chordata > Actinopteri > Clupeiformes > Clupeidae > Limnothrissa > Limnothrissa miodon. The sequence continues at coordinate 568,715 of JAGFZM010002156.1, read as the reverse complement.
TTAAAAGTTGAGCATAATACATATGAATTTCTGAATATGCAGAATCCCCTTCTGGTAAAAGACTAAATGACACCTAATACTATTAAGGAGGAAGATGGATGGGTGAGCCAAATAAGTGTGTGCCAACCAATGCTAAATACTTTCCCTAAGAATATGTTAACTAGAACATGAAGATTTGTATGAAAGACATCCATTGCTACACTAATGTTTTTAAAAAGCAGAAAAACAAAAACACAGAAATCCTCATCGAAGTGTGAGACTGACTTGTTGGAGCCCTAGAAATATAAGGGGTTTGTGCCGTGTATAATACAGAAGGGAAATAAATAATGGTCCATTGATTTAAATAAAGGTGACAACATGATGGTTTCAATTTAATCCGATGAGAAGGAATCTTATTAGGTGTTTGGAGAAAGTATCACTTTCTTTTTGTGCGAGAAGCGTTGACATCAAATACCTTATATTGCAGTGAAATTTGTCATGTGAACCAACAAACTAAAAACTATCAGTATTTTTTTCCTTTTAATTTTATCTAAAAAAATATATATCAGCTGTCATAAATCCAGCCTAATATCGCAAATGAAAAATAAAAATGTTTGGAATTTTCTGAAAGGCCATGCAATACCAAATGCATGCAGGATTATTCTGACATAGGGGTAGCTTACTGTCCATGCACAATACAGTGTTTGAAGTCTCCTAGACAGACTCTCTAACCTTGACCATTTACATTACTTCACTGAAATAGATGGAACGTATTATAACCTAAACACAACCAATAGTAAGCATATCAATATGGATCCATCTCATGAGGAGATAACCCAGGAAGAAGTTTTGGTTGACCATGCCCGGCTTTAACCAGTACTAAACCAAAGTCCAGCATTACAAAGAGACAGAACTGAAGGACCGACTGAGAATCCGCTTGTCCCTTTCTAATATATTATGTGGAACAGAAACTGTGACTCAATCAGCACTTCATGGTCCTACCCATTACTAGAATTCTGTCAGTGCTTGCTAGTTTCCAACTGCTCCAACATACCCATTTTTGTTTGCTTGTTTGGTTTACTTTGCATCATTTCTTTTTCTTACCAAAATAGTTACTATTTCATTGGTTCGTGCAATAATAACACCAATCCTGTAGTGTTTGCTAAAAAAAAATTATAATCATGGACACTACTATTGGTGCATTTCAAGGCTGGTTTATCATTTGTTAGCCTTTATTCATAGGCTGTGAATGTATGTATATTTGTGTTTGCCTGTTAATGTGTGTGTAAGAAAGTGTGTGTATGTGATTGTACACATGTCTTAGTAAACATGTATAGAAAAAGTGTATGAGAGTGTGTTTACAAATATATGGAAAAGGCAAACCGTGGGTTGAAGGCTGTTTTTCTAGGCTATGGCTCTATCCTGGAAGTCAAAGGTAGAGTTTTCCATTTTTTTTTCCTCCTCGTCTGCATTTTGTGTAGATCCAGCATTTTATGTGGAGAAGTATGGAAGAAAAAAACAAGAATCTAGATATCGGAGTATACAATGGAAAAAAAGTGAAAGGCAGAGGAGAGGTAAGAACACAAAATTCTTAATAGTCCATAAGTTAAACAACAAAGAGTGACCTCCTCCTCTGAAATTAACACAGAAATAAACACACAATAAACTTGAAAACAAACCGAAACAAAACAAAAAAAAGACAGACAGACAAAACAAAAGTTCCAGCTGCTCTTGAATTGAAGGCAATCTGACAGGACTTCTACAGAGGGCCTGAGGAAATCAAATCCTGAGCTCTCCAAGGCTTCCTTCGAATGCTGCTTCAGTTCCCTGTGTGTGTTTATGTGACCCTATGAGTGGTCTTACCACTCCTCTTCCTCATCCTCTTCTTCCTCCTCCACTTTCACAGGTGGTGGGGAAGGAAAGGTCTGAGGAACTGGACTTCTTCGGCTCTCCTGGCTGGTCTGAGCTTCCTCCTCCTCCTCTTCCTCCTCTTCTTCCTCCTCTTGCTCTTGCTCTGTCTCCTGTTTCTTTTGGCAGCAGGGCTTGTAGAGGTGGGGGTCGATCAGCACCTCTCCAAAGCGGCCTTTGTAGATAATGCCACAGCAAACCTTTTGCCTGAAGTCAAAAATGATATAGTGAACACCAATTCCATAAGTTGAACATACACAGAAAAACAGAGAGGGAGAGAGAGAGGGATCCAAGCACAGACTCACCTTTTCCAGTATGTGAGGTCTAAAAAGGAGAAGACCGGAGATCGAGCAGAGCCAGGTGCCAGCTCAGAGTCAGAGCCTTCATCTGATTGGTTGCTGTAACTCGGTGACTGGGCTGGGCTTGCGCTGGATGTTGTACTGTGAGCATCCGAGTCTGTAAAGAATGAACAGAGAGGAACATGTTGCACTCAGACACCAATAATCCAAACAAACCGGCCCCCACAAACATTTTCCAAACTAAATAGTGGGCTTACTATGTCTTTTCAGCTCTTTCTGCACTCGACTGATCTGACTTGGCCGGGCTCTCCTGGAGATGGACTTGGCCTTTTTGGACTTGACTGTTGTCTTTAAGCTTGGCCCGCCTCGAGCATCAACCACCTGTATGCCATGCAAAAAAAACAAGGGCCTCATTAAAACAAGAAGATCATTAATAGTTTAATAGTTCCTCTTGAATGACAGCACAGAGCTGGAAGAATAAACAAAATGCTCACGTGATTCCAGTTCTTCTTGGAACCTGCCGGCAACTTCTTCCAGCGTTTCACAAGGAGAACACAGGCATTGCAGATTTCCCCAGAGCGAGTTTCACACAGGCTGGGATAAGAAAGTGGAGTGGCAGCAACCAAAAAAAAAAATACAAAAACACCAGCATTATTTAAAAAACAGCAACATTCAATCCCTATTAATGGCACTAGCAACAAGAGCCCTGCTATTCTGAAGCCCAGTTTGCCTCCTGACTAACTCCTCACTCATGGTTACTATGCCAACAGTATCTTGCACTCTGTGCAAACCTTGACAAACTGACAGGAGACATCTACAAACCAGTGATTCAAGTCAGCCTGTGCAGTTACTTTATTGTTTATTTCGATATTCAGATCTTAATTTATGATGACTCCAGCTGTATTGGGCTACATAGACATAAACCGCTACATAGAATCAACACAGAGAATTCATATGCCATTTCAGACCAAGACTGATTCTCACCCAAAGCAGCTCTGAAAGTCCTTCTCATAACGCTTGCTGTCTGTGAAGCGTGAGCTGGAGGATTTGGCCCTGCAGATACAGCAGCCGTCCAGGCTTCTGTACATTTTCGGCTTATGAAAGCCAAACATCTTCAAACAACATAAATAAATGTGATGATACATTTGATGAATGGCATGATAACAGCTTATAAGTAAACAATCATTATGGTGTTTAAAGTAATTCACATATGTCAGCAAAGGGCCAAAAGACCACGTGCACCGCATGCTTGTCTGGTAGGTATTCTCATAAAAAAAATAATTTACAATGATTTTTCACAGCCACGCACAAAACACGTCACTCAGAAAGCGAGTCTCTCTCGCCCTACTTAACCCAGACGGAAAGAACTAGGTTATCAGTCATAACGTCAATGGGATAAGCATACATGCACTGTTGATGTCCCGGGTCTTATGTAACCACGGTGCTGATGCGACTAAAGCTGTCCGCTCAAAAGAATGAGACAGGGAAGCATCTGTTTAAGGTTCACAGATCATGAAATGTACGTATCCATAGACTAGAGTTGGTCAAACGGCTGAAAAGTGAAACTTCTACGCGGTAAAACGGTATTATATCAGCGAGAATTGCTCTCATAATTAAAGCGTGTCAAAAACCTTTATTTGTGTTGGCCCAACCCCATGTTTTAAGTGTTAATATTTCATTAAAAGTCAACGATTAAAGCAAAATTCAGACACAACGTCCCTCTTTAGACATGAGGACTCGCGGCACAACCTCTTGTATAATTCGGTCTCTGACGTAATTCAAACATGGCAACGAGTTTCAAAGGGGAAGGAGGGGCCGATGCAGAAATGATACAGCGAACATTTAACGATCTAAATGTGGATATTTAAAGCACGAAAAGTCAAATAAACAAACACAAAATAACACTACAAGTTCTAATGGAAAAGTAAAAGGAGGAAATCCTACACTGTGCCAGTTAAAACGACGGTATGAAAGGCTATGCGCCAAATACTTCGCATGCAGAGTGAAGGCAGCCTACATCGACACATTCACCGCCCACTCTCTGAGGAAGCATGGCTTTCTTGCTGCATCACATACGCATCCATATACATAACACGTTTCAGCCGCATTATAATCTCTCGCCGTTACGGCCCCACCAGGGTCCAATATTTATATATCTAGTCGAGTTAAGATACTAGAGAAGTGCCCCACGCGCAACAACACTTAGCAACAAAGTAACATACTCCATGCCGTGCTCTTTGTTTTCGGACCGATTCTGCGTCAGTGGATCGTGCGACTCCATGCTTGTGCCCAACTGTAAACACACGCACGCTCCAACTTGAGCTCAACGTTAGATGGCATATAATTCAAAACGTCGCAAAGCACGAATAAAAAACAGAGTGGTTATAGAAACCCCTTTTTGCACTTGAAATATTAATTTAAATGTCAACTGCAATGTAGCGCACCATGCAATATAGAGCACCATGCACGAAGAACCACGCAGTCGCCGCAAACTCCTCCATTAAATTCTACTAAACAAGTCGTGAAACAAGAGAAATACTTTATTTTCAGTAAACATATACCATTTCATCTGCGTCTCACTTATTTAAGTGACACTGTAAGAAGAGTTGAACATCACAAGTATTATCGTTGGCTTGTTTTGAAGCACACCCATCAAACTCAAGAGTAGGCGTGAGACCACACACGCAGAGGCTTCGGCTACTTTGCACAGCGCGGGAGGAAATAAATTGTTGTAAATAACTAAGCACTAGCAAAATGACATTAAAGTGCATACTACCCAAGTGCGTGAACAACCGCAGCTATGAAATACATCGCTTTCGCTGTCACGCTGATTGATAATTTGTTGGAAAAAATGTACCATCCCACATCTTACATAATAACTTATCAACTCACAATCAAAACTATGATAAAAGACTGATAGTTTACCGGGTTTGAAATATTGACCAAGTAACACAAATTTAATTCGGTCACCATGCACTCCAAGTGCCATCATCCGCGAGATGATGAGCGCGCCTTCAAAGAAGACGACGCGTGCCCCCCTCTCATAAACACACAGATTCTTCAAAACAGACCGACATTAGCTAATATCAAACTTTTTCTATAGTTTAGTAAATTTCACAACTACTCAAATCTTATCAGTGACCACACTTTTGACAAGAATGTGACGCCTTTCCATCGTGTTAATTTCGCTCTCGGATCGTCTAACTTATTCAGATGCTAGATCTACTGACACTGAGGAAAATGACAATCTGAAGACTGCCATGTCTGAGCTCTATTTGATAATTTTAAAATGCAGTTTAACTCTTACCTTGAATTACACCGAAGATAGCTTGGGGAAATATTGTAAGTTGTAAAGCTTCTAAAATGACGGCGTTACAGTTGTTAGTCATTAAACAATGCGCCACTGACATGCACTCCACTCGTTGTTACCGTCTCACTTTCCGTCTGGAAGTAGTAAAACCGTCTGCGCATGCGTTCAGACCAATCCTCCATTTTCTGATTTTCCTCAATCAAACCAATTTGCATGAGGGGCTGACGCACGACTGCGTCTGCATTCTCTTGCCCATATATGGAAGGGAAAATTACGCGGGAAAGGGGGGTGGAACCAGTTGCTAGGGCACTTCAAATCTGTGCAATCCGAAGCAGGGGCGGTAGGAAGGCTCGTCTTGGATGCGTAGGCTAGACTACTACTACAGTGCAGTGTGCCGACGCATGGCATACACGAGCAATGATAAGACGTGAGCACACACACGGAAAAAGTACAATTTTTGGCAATTATGAATGTTGATGTTTATTTTATTTGTAAGTAGTAATGTATTATATGTCTATATTTCTAATTAAGTTATTGTGCGTACAGCGCGCATCCTAAATATCTGAAAAATAATAGGTTAACATATAGATAACGTGACATAATGAAGTCTTTTATGGCAAAACAGACATTATACCTTCCAATAATTCCCATGAGTATTACTTTGCATCCATGGATAGAGCTGCTCAATAGTGCTGCACAATGGACAGGCATTTTAACCGGAGGGCCATGTTTACCTGATATCATATGACCCCCTGAAAACAAAGCTCCACATTCAGCAAGTGCCACATGGGAGGGTAGGGGGAGAGATAATGTATCATTTATTTATCTGCCATATGGGACTGGCCAGGCAGGCCACAGCAAACACTGTTGTTTGGCAGTTTCATGGCATGTGGCATTTTAGGAGGGGGATTTCAGAGACAACAAAAAGTTAATAGCAACATAATTGTTACAATAGGACAATCACATCTTTGTACACTGCTGATGGCAAACAATGTAGTCTGGTGGTGACATATGATTCAGATTCATTTAAAATGTAAAGCAGCCAAACAAAAATGGCAGCACTACTGGGTGTCGACATACTGAGATTTTTAATGAAACATTTCATAAATACCATAAACAGAGATCATGAAATCATGACCAGACACAAGGATCCATTCATTTCAAGTTCTCAGTAAAGATGACGGTACACAATATCCACAGGAGAGACAGAGAGAGAGAGAGAGGTGCAGGGAGCATAGTTTGGTCATCTACACCTGGGACAGTAGTCTTTTTTAAATTTAGCTGGATGACTGATGAAAGGAACAAGCATTAAACTAACCCATAGAAATAGAATTGTTGATGCAGTACAGAACATACCAGCATGCAGTAGCTTTTCAGAAAAACAAACAAACAAAAAAAAAAAACACACGGTCTATGCCGGCACTTAGCCAAGTGGCACTGCACAGACACCCAACCACCGGCCTACCCAGAGGCAGCCAGACAGGCGGCGGAACCCACTGGTAATGCACAATCCATCAGAAAAATTAAATTCAAATATGATACAAGAAAACCACAGATCCAACTCTCTAATGAGTAGTTAGCTCCAGCTAGTTGGCTAAAAAGTCAGAGTTTTACATGACCAGTGTCTCAAGAATACTGAGAAGTCTTCAAAAGTAAAAATTATATATATTAACAGATTAAAAAGGTAAAATAAAACAGTCCAACCAAAAAAAAAAAAAAAAAACAGAAAAAAAAAAAAGAATGCACATGAACTTTAATAAATGCATTGATTTCAGTGTAGCTAATTGATTGGGCTAGTGGTTCAAATCTTTCTTTAGCAGCATGTTGAATTTTATATCTGACTAAACTAATCAAATGAAAGCATGTCCGGTCATAACCAGTCATTGGTTTTTAACATACACAATTGTTATCATTTATCTGATTTTTTTTTAGTTTGATTCCAAATGGTCCCAATAAATAAGCAATATTTCCCCAAATTTGAGACATGCACATTTGCACTTGTATTTACACCGACTTCCATTTCATATGGCATTTCAAGATAATTTGAAAATAAAGCCTGTTTTGGAAACAAAACCAAAACATCTGCTGCTTTCAAATGGTATTATTAAATTCAATACAAGACTAAATAAATAAATTGTTTAAAATGCAAATTTAAATCGAAAGTTTACATTTTCTTTCAGGCAGCCTTTTGAAATGGATTAGCAAAAATACTATGAACATGTCAAGAGGACCATGGCTGTGTGTTTGTTATTGCTTGTTATCTTAATGTACTATGGTCACACTGTGCACTAACTGCCCTTGTGTCATCATGCTGAGAAACCTAAAAATTGTTGGCAATGCATACAATAACAGTTGACGCATCCTCATCAGAAGACACTGTCTCCCTCTTCATCACCCCATCCAATCGCACAAACACACGAACACCCACACACACACACACACACACACAAACAGGCGCAGGTGTGCATGCAGTTACACACGCACACACGCGCACACGCGCTCACACACACTCTCAAGCACAAGCACGCACACACACACACACACACACACACACACAAGTACAAGCATGCACACTTGAGCCGCTGACCATGAAAACCATGTTTTTGAACACAGACTAATACTGTAAACAGCTCAAAATACAATAGAAAAATAAAGAGAAATTAAATTGTTGAACTGACAATTGTGCACACACGCACGCACACACACAAAAAGTCACTACTGCAGTTTTTGTTTCTTCACATCAAAATGGAATGTCCATTTCACTGATGTCAGTGCCAAGCCCCCTTTCTTATCCAATACTGTAAAAGGGGAGGGTCCAGAGGAGAACCCACAGCAAATCACTGTGCAGAGTGAGGGGCCAGTTTTGTACCATGGGTTAGTCAGTTAGGAGCTATCTAATATGAGGGGATCATGATTCAGTTCTGGCTATTAAGAGTGCAAATAAGAAGAGGCTCTGCAACATCCTTCTCTTTCCCCTTCCGCTGCTGTCGTCTCTTCTCAAAACTCAAATGTAAAGCTTTCTGCTGTCCAAGAGTTGCAACTACATAGAAGGACTGGGAGATAAGCAAGTCTTTAAGATGCATAAAAACAATCTATCACCTATTCCTCTCATTCTCTTCTACATCACTGGTAAAACGTTTCCATCACTGAAGTGAACAAAATATGCACTCCAGTCATTGCTGTGCAGCAGTGTGGGATCATAGGAAAAATATCTTCATGGTGAGCTTCACACAAGAGCTTCATACTGTATAGTCAGTACGGAGATACACACAAAACACAGATTTGTTTGTTTTGTCTTGCTTTGTTTTCCGCTGTCTGTTTTAAAGCACAAGGTAAAGGTAATACTGCACTCAACACCGATCCAAAGGCCTACACACTGCAACTAAAACCAGAGGCATCAGAGGGCAGTGGGACTGGGGACTAGGTGAGGGGGTGGGGGGGGTTCTGCTCTCTTGTTTATTTTTATCTTTCACAGAGTCTCCTGGTTCCGCAGCCTACGCGCTCTTCTAGTGGTCACGTCCAGGTCCCCAGGGTGGGTTTGTGCGGTTTTGACAGTGCCTTGAAGTGGCATCTGTACAGGCATCAGAGAGTAGAGAGAGAAGAGGCGAAGTTGGGAGAGGTGGTTGTGGGCATGTGGTTGTGGGTTGCGGGTTGGGGATGGGGGTTGTTGCGGTGCAATCCATCGAGACTGACTGCTACAAGTCGATGCCCTTGACCAGGGAGGTCTCTAGCGTGACGGTGAAGTCGTGGAGAGTCTGCAGCACGCCGATGAGCGAGTTGACAGTGGTGCGGTCGCGGAGCATGGCGGCCTCCTCGTACATGCGCGTGATCACCGGGCACTCCACCAGCAGGGGGAGCCAGTCGGGGAGCAGCCGGTCCCTGAGACAAAACACCCACAGCAGGGGGCTAATCAGTGTCTGCAAACGCATTATCTCTACATGCATGCCATGCATGCAGGACAAGGTGATAAACACCGCACACTCACAAACAGATTGTAATTATAGCACACTCTAAACATTATAAACCCATTATACACCCAATGTAAACATTATACACTATATATTTCAGCTCTCTTTTTTTTGGTTGGCTATGAACTCATATGCACCGTTAGACTAAACACAAGATCATTACAGCTTATTTCTGATTCGCAAAAAATCCAAATGAATCACAAATGTTTATCCAGCATGCAGTGAGCTTTATAGGATTCACAATGGAGACATTTGTATTGTTGTATGTGGATAAACTATGGATGTTTATTTTCTCTTATCTTTATACAGCCTTTATCTGTATACTTGTTTATACTACATATGTATATTTTCACTATGTATATTAATGCCAATTTATTCATTTCCACCTCTATTACTGCTAAATTATTTCTCCCCATTTTTCCTGTATCTACAGGTAGATTTTATGCTAAATTCCTAATTCCTAATTCCACATTGCCAAACCTTATACATTGAATCTGGTTCCAAGACAAGCTTTCACTTTCATTTTTAGTTTCATTTTCTCTTGCTTTTCCCACTCCTCACCTGGCTCCTAAGCAGACCAGCAGCTGGAACTTGCCATCTTTCCCTATGTTGCGTGGCGAGTTATTGATTGCGTTGGCATAGCGACAAAAGGTTTCACCGGTAAGGCCTTGCGGCTTTGGGATCTCCTGCAGATCTCCCATCTGATCGGCATTCTCCATGTACTCCACTGCCCTCTCTGCATGACGCACAAAGACAGAGAATGCTTTTTACACATGTTCATGCAACAATGTGTCATAAATCAATAAAGAGGCATCAGAAACTTGACAGTGAGTTATGAACACCTTGACAGTTTGACATGACACCAGTGCTACACAGGTAACATTAATTAACCATCATAAAGCACATGACTATAATTTCTTGTTAATTATTAGTGTTATAATTTTTTTTATTAGTATTCTTTCTATTGTGTACGTTCCACTGTGTAGACTAAGTGTTTTGAAGCCAGATATTCTGTGTCAGATATTGTCATACTACTCAGATTTAACATCAAGTCATCACATCTGTTCGTCAAGAGCTCTAATGCCACCAATAGACTAAACCTAGAATTCCATTAATGAACGTTTTGAACTGTAGACCTACTTGTCAAACAGGAGGTACTGTTAGAATTCTTGTAGTTAGCCACACTGAACACACCCTATTAAGGCATATTTCCTGCCAGAGATTATCCATGGACATTGGTCACAATGGCAGCGTTAATTAAAAAAAATAATTCAAATATTATTTTTATATGCAGTCTATTTTCCATGCGTCTCATCTACTACCATTATGATTCAGTCAAGCATTAGCAATAACCACTTAAAGTTGCAGTAACGTCCCATCTCTTAGACCATCTGGTCAATTGCCACAAAACCTGTGCTATATTGCCACTGAATAAAAACTAATCATGTCTCTATGGCAACCTTGTTCAGATACACTATTGGCACGATTGGTCCCACAGTCTTGCTCCACTAGCAGATATTTATAGGCTTTTGTGATTATACGAAATAATTTGAAACAAGTCAAATAACCTTCTTTGTTTAACTGGCATCAGGTCAGATTATTTTTTTTAATGTTGTAACCTGTTTTGAGGTCATCTTAAAACAAGCTGTATCTAAGAAAGGTAATCCAAGATATTACAGAAACTCTATAATACAGAATACAAGAATATTACAGAAACAAGAACAAACAGTCTCCTACAACTCTCCCTCAAGAAAATAAATCTAAAAACTGATATAACAAGATTCAAATTTACGAATTTACGAAAATCACGCTAGTTAATTAGTCATTAATCAAGTCATTTCACAATGTATACATTTGTAAACATAATCACAGGAAAAAAAAATCATAACAAACTGATAAAGCTATGAGGACAGCAGAGCTTTACAAATGCAGAAAATCTAAAGGGGTCCAGAAATGTACTGCAGAGCAGAAGAGAACAGGAGAGAGCAGGAGTGGCTGTGGATGTGGCTGTCATGTCAAGTGTGCCATGTGGCTGCATGGGGGAGGGTATGAGGTGCAGCGGTGATGGCGCATGTTTTATGCTCTTTCATCACATGCTAACAGCTCACATGATCTGCTCCTCGGAGACACCTCGCAGCCCTAATGCATGGAAATCACATGCAAAGGAGCTGTACCGCTGTGAGATCTCCCTTTTCAGCCCGGGCACACACAAAGGCACACGTCATCTGTGTGAACGCACGTACCTCCACACACGTTAAAAAAAAAAAAAGACACAAAAACATATCGTATTCACGGGGAAGGTATTTTTCCATAACAAAAGGAAAGGCCATGGTGAAACCTCAGCATCTGATAAATCAGGCAGGCTGGCCAGTGTCATACCATTGAGATCACACAAGTCTACATAAATAACTGGCTCAAATGTCAGGCAATTCACAGAGTCTCCACAGGGGTGAGTCCAACAGGCCCAATCAGACTCTAGTCCCATGTGGAGTGCATGTATACATCACCAGAGGGCACTGCAGGATCATGCATATGAAAACTCTCTTTCTCTCTCACTCTCTCTATATGTACTATGGCTGTGGTGTGCATCACTGTCAGCACAGTCACAGGGGAGCCAGTGAACACCTGCCTCATAGCCATATAGCAGGACAACAGTATGTAATTACACAATAATAGGACCCACCAACAGAGTAGTGTGTTATAGCAGGTGTGAGCACTGTTGCCATGGAGTTACCATGGAGTGCATATGCATAAGGATGATTTCTCCCCCCCCCCCCCCTCTCCAGGGCTTAGGGATGACATTGGGATATAGACCTATTAGACCACTGACTGAGCAAAGCTGTACAGAGCTGTAGAGCTACCTCAATATCTTCCCATGTCTGTCTTCCTGCCGGGCCGTCTGCCACGAGGCGTGAATGAGACCGTAAAGAGGCAACGGCCCCTTTGCCGGCTTTTACAGACACCATTTCGGGCTTTATGGGAGCCGTCTGCACTCACCCACAAAGTCCCAGATGAAGATGTTCTTCTGGAAGAGACGCGCCGTCTTGAAGCCATGGTGGAAGAACTGCTCGAGCGCGCCCACCAAGCCATTCTCCCCACACAGCAACAGTGTCAGACTGCCTCTCTAAAAGAAAGAGAAAGGGAGAACAAAAGAGAGAGAGAATGAGCAAGTTAGACAGGGGAGGGCAGAGCCAAAAGGAGAGAGGGATGAAGAGAGTGGGTGAGATGGAGGAAGAAACATAAACGTAACACACATCCCAGTACGGATATAAAAGGCCTGATAGAATCCTATTAACTCTCGACTAATGCCCTACACTGCCATTTACACCTGCAGGAGACATCTTTCTTGGCCAAGTAGCAGAGGCTATAACACAATGGTCTACTTATGTCTCAATGCCTCCTGTGGGAACAACAGAACAGCAGTCCAGTCAACAGCCTACTGAGCACTAAGACCTGGGGCTACCCCAGCCTACCCTACACTACCCTATACTACACTATACTACACTACACTACACTACACCACACTACCCTATATTATCCTACACTACACAACAGTACACACAACACTACGCCCTACTCTACATTTCACTACCCTGCACTACACTATCCTGCACTACCCTACACACTACACAACAGTGCACCCTATACTACATCATACTACCCTACACTACCCAGCACTACACTACATAGGGAATCATGGTAATTAGTTGACTGTAATTAGAACAATTGTTCAGCTAGGGAGCCAATTAGTGGAATCAACTTTGTTAAGTGCATAAACAAATCAATACATAGCAGAGCTTTCCATCTCCGAAGTGAGATTGCTCCAATTCAGGTGGAGATGGCCTCACAAAGACGTTTCCCTGTCCTAAATGAAAGGTGCCCCTTTTAGGCTAGCGCTACGTCCAAGGTTCATATTGTGTCAAAATAAATGTAAATTAAGGCCAGTGTTGTCCTTTAGAATGTATACAGCACTGTTTAACCTAGGGCAGCTAGCCACATTGATTGTTGTGGAGTAGGTAATTGTTATTGCAAATGCAACATGAATTTAATGCTTCAATAACAAATCCTGTGTAGGCCTTGCCAAGACAACAAACAAAGTCACAATGACCACAGTGTGTGCTCTTGGCTTATTAAGAGGAGAGAGAGAGGGGGGGGGGGGGGGTGTCACAGTTTTAGAGTATAACATACCTCCTTCTCTGGCTTGTGAAAATGTTTGATAATGTTGTTGACCGCTTCCCCAATGCCTTCCTGGATTTGTGCTGATGTGGGCTCTATTCAAGAGGAAAACAAAAAACACACTCATCAGGACGATTGACTGCATAACAGTCCTGCCCAGTAGTACTATTGACAACATACACAAATTCAATAAATTCTGAAAGTAGCCTAGAAAAAAACAATCCACTAACTCTTTAAAGGATCTCTGGTAAGTAAGATATGTTGGCTTTATAAAGACTGACCTTGGTGTCAACTACATAACTGGAAGTACACTCAAAATGTTTATATTTTAATCTTAAAATATTACTCTTAATTTTGTGTGTGTGTGTGTACACTCACTGCTGCGGCCGCCACTGAGGGAGGTGATGCTGATTCGTCTGCCCTGAGAGGGAGAGCGCTGCATTGGTGGAGTCCGGCTCCCTCGGCCCGCCTCCTCGTCACTGGTGGGCACCTGGAGTTCACCAATCAGAACCCTCTCCAGACTCCCGTCATCCACGCCCTTACCCAGCCAGCGACCACACGGGAACCTGCAGAACAACAAGTTACCATTTACCATTTAAGATCCAGTCCAATACATTTGATGCAGTCTTAGGGAAACACTAGAATAGTTGAAAACATTCAATCTTGTGTTGAGTGCACTAGATGCAGTGCTGAGTACACTAGACCCAATGTTGAGTACTAGATACAGTGTAGAGTGCATCTGATGCCGAGCAGAATGAAAATGAGGGGGCTTCTTACCTGTACGTGTGTCCAGTGATCTCATTGCGGACCATCACACAGTCAACCAGCCACTTGGCTAGCAGCCCTGAGTTGTCATGACCCAGCTGAACAGTAGTGAGCTTGCCAAGGTTTTGACACTGAAAACACACACACACACACACACACACACACACACACAAATATAACAGTGAGACATGTGCATTTATGTGTAGGTGTGTGTATGTGGGGTGAAAAAAAGTTGTAGGGAGACGGAGAAGAGCAAGAGTCATTTTTGAGTCTACGGTCTAGAGGAGATCGAATTTGCTAATTTGCTAATGATCAGAATCACGTTTGAAATCAGGCCAATTCTAACACTACGTTCTAATGAGGAGTACAGCTTGGCAGTCAATCAAAGGTAAAATCAATGAAACTACTACTAATAATTCAACTTGAGTGGAATCACCCATTACCACAACGATTATAAAGACGGATTGAATGAGGAAGAGGCACCCATGTTAGCAAAGCTATATGCTATGCTAGGCTAAGAGTTAGAGGTTACACAGAAGAAAGAGAGAAACTCCAAGCCAAACCAGTGGAGTTAGTGGAGCACACAGACACAGGGGTGAGAGGTGGAGGGAGGTGGAGATGGAGGTCGGAGTGACAGGGTTTGGGTTGGGGGGGGAGTAGGGGTGCAGCGATGTAGGTCTAACCTTGAACAGAGCGGTGATGTGAGTGTGAGGCCTGAATGCAGACTGGGAGGAGGAGGAGGAGGAGGAGGAGGAGGAGGAGGGAAGACATGAGTTAGGACATGATGGATAATTGACAGCACAGAACAGAGGTGAGCAGAGCCCGGGCCTGTGCAGTCTGCGGGGCCCGCCCGCCTGCCTCTGTGTCTCGCCTCAGTGAGGCCAGACCAGGTTAGCGCATTCACAACATCAGTAGCAGTCTCTGGCCAACTGAGCACAACGTACATCATTTCAAACCAACACACTCTGGGTTACACTGTGCAATACAACTCCATGCAAAAGAACCTTGGACTACCTACTTCAAAACAGTCAAACAGCTTGAGGAAATAAACTAAAATAAAGTACTCATGCATACATACAACCACAGCACCCAGACACAATTGCAAATAGTATAGGGACAAGATGCACATCCTATAATGGATACCATGAGGAGTAGAGAGGATGAGCATGAACCGGATCACCCTTCTGTATCACCTGTCTAAAGTGTTCTCTTGGTAAATATTTCAAAGGTTCATGACTGAATCATTACTGGGAGGTATTAAGATTTACTGTGAGAATTGTACCTAATTTACCTTCTCACTACTGAAAATATATAATTTAGCCTTTCAAAGCGCCATTTACGAGGCATTAATAATAAACAGCATTAAGTAAAGTAAAGAGCACTGTTTATCTAAATGCCAATTTGAAAAAGTAATTAATTATGAGGCAGTTATTACAGTTATGGATATGATATGGGTCTGTTCCAGCAAGATTAGTCATCTTCTCACACATTACTTAATGCTCATAGCTGTCTGTTTCTTAAGAGTCAGAACTAGGGTGTGTGCTAAGATGATGAAGAGGTAGTCTCACAAAGAGAGAGAGAAAGTGAGAGAATTCAGCATTACACTCACATCAAAGGTCATTTCCAGAACGTTCTTGGGAATCTGCATGACCCCAGAATCGCCCAGCTCACCAGCAACGCACACCCATGGGTTGGACGTAGTCATGGCATTAGTGAGCTTCTTGATGGGAATAATGACGGCACGGTATGGGATCACTGGAAGGACAAAAAGGACAATCAAAACCAAAGACAGAAAGTCAGTCATTTGGAGCTGTTTTAAAACAATCGAAAAATCAGTTTGTGATTGCCATTGTGAATAAAGTCTTAGTCACAGTTTAATGTGCCTGTTCTTGTAAGTCGTGTTCTGTACTCGGTTCTGTATCAGTTCCTTTTGTGGAAAATCACGAGATAGCATCTGAGATCCCTGTTCCATCTCGAGCGAGAAAATTGGAAAATGCGATGTGGTGCCACGGAAACCTCAGCTAGCGCGAGGCAGATAAGCGTGTTATCAGTGCTTCCCTGGAGGCCCAGTCAGCCTCCGTCTGCCTGGCAAAAAAAAACTCCACTTGCCCACGCCACCACCTGCTCACGCTGCCACCTCGTCGGGCTGTGTGCCAGCCTGCCTGCCCGCTACACCGCTACAGCGTGCTGCAATCAGATCCAATCACAGGGCCCCCGATAACGAAAACAGCGGGGAGAGACTCGAGCCGGGTGAAGAAAAGAAGGCGAGCTGTCGGAACTGTCTGAACCGAGGACGGAATATTGCCTCTGCGCCGAGGCCAAACAAACAGAGGCAGACGTGTTAATTTCTGGGTCTGTCTAAGGGAGTGTGTGTGTGTGTGTGTGTGTGTGTATGTATGTGTGTGTGTGTAGGGGGACAGGGGAGAACCAGGGGTATGGGAGACAACTGAATGGGACAGGAGCAAATAAAAGAGGACAAAGACAGACGTACATGAGGAAACATCATAAACTGAGTTTTTCTGGGGCCATTAGAGAGTGGGTTTAAATCTACTCAATTGAATGGGAGCTAGGAGGGGAGGGAGGGCCTGGTGACAGACAGACAGGCAGAGAGCAACTCTGCTGGGCTCCAGCACTGCGCTCTGCTAATGGCATTGACTGACTACCGGGAGAATTATCATGCTGCCTCTGCGTTGCAGCTCTGCTGCAGCTAAAGAATAGTGTCAGTCTGTGGCCATGTTGTCACATGTTGCAGCACATATGAAGTGTGACTTTTTTCAATGCATGTTGTGGTGACTGAGGCTTGCGCTGGGAAGAGTATAGAAGTGTGTGTGTGTGTGTGTGTGTGTGTGTGTGTGTGTGTGCGTGTGTGTGTTGTGACCGCTCAGGCTCGGCGTTGTGTGCGTGTCACATGTGGCGCGTTCGCACTCACTGATGGTGGTGAAAACGTTGGTGAAGCAGAAATAGTCCACAGCGTTGAGACTCAGCAAGTGAAAGAGGAACTGCTCCTTCTCCTCCTCGCAGCGCAGGAACGCATAGCGCTTATACAGCTTCCTGTGGGAAAACACACATGACTCAATCAAACAACTAACCACACACACGCAAGCACACACACACACACACACACACACACACACACACACACACACACAC
>JAGFZM010002156.1:523125-537819 GCA_017657215.1 Limnothrissa miodon | reverse complement strand
GAGAGAGAGAGAGAGAGAGAGAGAGAGAGAGAGAGAGAGAGAGAGAATGAAAGTGAGTCTATTTGAGGTTGTAAAGCTGTGCATTTCCTAGTGTGTTTGTTTACAACTGTGTGTTTGTGTGTGTGCATAGATTTTAGCTGGAGTATCTGTGTGTGTGTGTGTGTGCGTGTGTGTGTGTGTGTGTGTGTGTGTGTGTGTGTGTGTGTGTTTTTGTGTGTATGTTTGTGTGTTGTTGTCGTTGTTGTAGTTAAACCGATTAAAAGCCATAAAAAGGATAGGTGGGCTTCTCCTCCAGATGCATTAGCTCAGCGCTATCTCCCAAACAACCTCTGGCTCCCTCCACTACAGCGGCTGCTTCCCGCACGGCTCTCGGTTGCCCATTAGACGCTGTTAGCATCTCCAATCCCTCACTACTCCGGCAGCCACCCAACAAGCCGTTACTAACCACAGCACTCCGCTAAACAATTAATGGAGGCAATATGTTTTAAACAGGAGGGGGCAAAGCCGCCTTCCATCACCCCGAGAGACGTGACACTAATGATAGAGAGAGTGTGTGTGTGTGTGTGTGTGTGTGTGTGTGAGTGTCTGTGTGTGAGTGAGAGAGAGATTTCAGTATTCACTGGTTCGTTATGCGGTGTCCTATTGTCTGTGTTAAAGGGAGTCTTTATGTGGTCAGCCCTATGAATAGAATGAGTGATGGACCAGAGAGAAGATGCATCTTTAAGAGGCAGAGAAAAAGATAAAGAGAGAGAGAGGAAACAATGAAGGAGACAGAGAGAGGGGGGTGGGGGGGGAGAGAGAGTAATGGATGACGGAAGAGAGAAGGGGCCCCACTGACCACTCTGATCACCACCTTAGGTCAGAACTTGGTACGCACAAAGGGAGGAGGTGATGAGAGGTACCAGGAGAGAGAGAGAGAGAGAGAGAGAAAGAAAGAAAGGAGAGAGAGAGAGAGTGTGAGTGAGTGAGTGAGTGAGTGAGAGAGAGAGAGAGAGAGAGAGAGAGAGAGAGAGACCTACACACACAAGACAAGAGGAGAGACAGACAAGAAAAGGGAGAAAGAAAAAGAAACAGGGAAAGTGCATGACAGAGGGGAGAAAGATTGAGAAGCAAACTGAAGTGATTGTGAGAGGAAAAGAGGAAAAAGAAAATTACTTCTTGGAGTAGCCCTGTAAAAGCATGACCAGTGTAGTTGACCTTGCAGAGGACACAAGGGACACAGAAGGTCCATAGTAGGGCTCTATTAGGGCGAGGAATCAAGGCAGCCCTGGCACAAGATGTCTTTTCCGTGACAATGGCGCTAATCCTTTGCTGAGAGTACATACAGTTGCTTTATCTCACCCTGTCAGCAAACACACTTATCTCGTGATGGGACCATGGGACCTGACCACCTCAGAAGGTCAGTTTGAGCATCCACAAAACTCTCACTTTTTAGGTGTTTCTGGCCTCTGATGAGATTATAATGTACACTCAATCTTTCAACATCTTCCTCTTTACTTCCCATGTCTGTGCTTTTACTTCCCAGCAGTCTAGAGCTCCATTTACTGGGCCTGGCTAGTGTGTGTGTCTGTATGTATGTGTGCGTGTGAGTGTGTGTGTGTGTGTGTGTGTGTGTGTGTGTGTGTGTGTGTGCGCCCATGTATGTCTGGCTGAGTGGAGTTCATTAGTGGCTGGGTTGTGCTGGGTTGATTGCAGCCTGTGTTTGTGTCTCTGCATTGACATGTAATATTCATAACGCTCTCCTGATAAAGCAGCTCCATCCCCCCTCCCACAAGAACACAGCATATAACATCAAAGGCTAGCGCAAACGAGTACGGAAAACAGGGGAGGGGAGGGGAGGGAAGGCCAAAGCTCTATGGATGAGATCCGGATTGATCGGCTCCGTCCTCAGACGAACTGCTTTGGAGGTGGGTTATTAGCCCAGCGCGTGGCTAATGCCAGTGCATTATTTCAAACAGCCACTGTGAATGACTGAGGATGAGGGGCAGGTTCAGAGTTACAAGGGCCACTGGAGTCCACCACACAGCTTGGTCATTTGAAGGTGCCGCATTCCTCACCTCAGGACCGGGTCAATTACCAAAAACCTCACAGTCAGCAAAATGCAAATGGTTCCATTCAAATTTAATTCAGGCCGTCCTTTAGGAGAGGTGGGTCGGCGGAGGACCTAGCGTGGCATTTGCGTTGTCGCGACTGAAGAGTTTCCTCTCGCAGACAACCGGGTGTCTGAGGCGGGAGTAAAACTATGACGGGACGGATGCACACAGATAAGCATCTGCTGCGAGAGGTCCCTGCAGGGGAAACATGGTGGCTAAGTGGGCCAAGAGAGACATCAGTCAGCCGGCCTTACGCTCACCCTGTTGTCAAGGGCATGGCCCCATTGCCTGCACATGCGGAGGTTTAAATTCCCCATTCATCACCATGGCACAGTGACATTAGATGCAAATGTCCATACATCATCATCTGCTGAGTGTGCCTGGGACTGCTCGTCTTGTTTATAAAAACAGGGCTTGATTGATTGGAAGGAGTGAAAAGCACACTTCTAATACCGAGCATGCCGAGTTGGCATGAGGAAGCGGGCAGACACAAACACAAATCTCTCCCATCACGTGCACAGAGACATGTCTCCAGCGTGGCCCATTTCATCAGGCCCAGCGTCAGGAAGGAGAGCATGTGGAAAGGGCTGTTAGACTAATGATGATACCGCTCATTCGGGCTTTGACACCAATTTGGGCTTGACTCTCCATGAGAATGTTGTGAAGTTAATGCCTAAGTGAGCCTAAGGGGCAGCTTTGAGCTGTAAAAAAGGACTTGGGGTGGAAGTGGGGGTGTCTTTTGGTGGCCTGTGGGCTGCCTCTGAACATGCATGCACTGTCACTCACCCTAATGGCTTCTTCAGCATGGATAATTCATCAGGAGCCATTACTGCAGGCCATTACTAAAATTACACTCAGATTTCTGACAGGTTAGACAAATCCAATCTGAAACTCATCAAGGCCCTTTGAACCAGCCATCTATCAAATGCTGCTCCACTCTCACAGTTGCCCCGCGCTTCTTCACTGACCCTAGATCAGTGCTCCAGTGCCAACCATCACAGCATAACACTCTCCATTAGCTGGGTTTTTGTTGATGCAAAATATGAAACATTTACATTTATGCATTTAAAGAAAACTTTTATCCAAAAAACTTTCAATGTTCAATAACAGTCTCCCCTAGAGCAACTTGGGGTTATGAGCCTTGCACAATGTCGAAGCAGGGATTCAAACCCACAACCCACATTTCGATCCAGGCCACTAACATGCTAGCCAGGTTTTTAACCTGCTACGCTACAACCACCCCCATATTGCAAATAAGTTGAATGGGAACCTAGCTTCTGCTCTTCTTTACGGATGCAGCATGACTACTCTTAACTGACTCCTCACAGTGCATTATTTACAAGCCCTGACTCTGGCCTGGTGTGTAAGCCTGGTGCTATATCTCATATTGCCTCGGGGGTTCCCCGTCTTCTCCTCCTCCTAACATAGGGCGGAGTAATCTGTGCTCGGGCAAAAGCAGTTGCGCTTTGCTTGGCTGACATCCACTCTCACTCCACCTCAACCTACATACAGTAAGATCATTTCCTGTTCTCAGACTCAGACAGTAGCAGGGATGGAAGCTCATTGCAACCTACTTCTAAATAAGGCATCTGGAGACAGAGGTAGACACAGGAAGAAAAACATAATCATTGAGAGACAATAAGCAGCCAATTTAAAGGAGGGATACACAAACTAAGTTTAAAAAAATATACATTAAAAGAGGCTCCCTTCCTGTAGACCTTCCCCCAAAGCCTAGGAAGCTCATAAATTAGATAGATGTAAAATGTTTGTAAAACTTTTAATTTAAAAAATGTAGTGTTTTAAATCTAATTAAATATAGCTGATACTCCAGGCCAACATGTCTTACTAGACATTTTAACATAAAAAGTTTGGGCATGTAATGGAGTCCTGTAGTTAGTGAGCTTCTTGGGCTTTAGTAGTAGTACTCCTAAAGTCTAAGAAGCACATAAATACACAATTAGATAGACAAACATGTCTAAAAACTAAAAGTTTAAATAAAAAATGTGTTTTTAAATCGAGTTAAATATATCTGTTATCAGTGTCAGTCTTATAAGGCCAACATATCTTACTAGCCAGGGATCATTTAAACATCCCTCAAAAACGAGATGTTGTATCTCAAGGGGCTATCCAAAATAAATTTAAATTGTATAGGAGGAGAAGTATAGGAGTGTAATGGAGTGCTGGCTTCCTACCCTGTGAGTAGAGCAGGATCTGCATCTCCAGCAGGACGCAGGTGAAGAGCTGGACCAAGTTCTCCACGCCCAGCAGTTGGAAGGCCTGGGCCAGGGGGAAGTCAGCCAGAGGCAGCTCGCTGAGGCTGGGCCGCTGGCACACGATGGGCTCGTAGACGCCGTGGAACTTGAGCGAGCGTCCGGGCGGCGGCAGGGGCACCTCATACAGCACGTTGTGCACGTAGCTCTCCAGCGGCAGCGGCGGCGGCTGCTGGGCGGTGACGGCCCGGTGCATCTGGGCCAGGAAGCGTCTGCATGCGTGCATGAAGGGCATGGGCACGATCAGGCACAGGGCCTTGGAGACGTAGAGCGTGTCGCGCGACGCGTCGTACGTGGGGCCCGAGCAGCAACCCTGCGGCTGCTGCGAGGGGGACTGGGCGGAGGATGAGGAGCTGTCTCCCTCATCCAGGCTGCTGGCCAGCGAGTCCATGCTGGAGGACGAGGAGGATGAAGAGGAGGAGGACGATGAGGAGGGGCAGGCGTTGGTGGCATTGGAGGCGTGCTCGGCGTGGTGCATCTGGTGCAGGGTCTGCATGGCAGCGCATATCTGCGGGCTGGTCACCTCCTCGTAGAAGGTGTGCACGAAGCCGTAGGTGCGCGAGCCGTCCTCCCGCGTGATGAGATAGGAGTGGAACTGGGGCTCCCGTGAGTCCCGCTGCGTCCGGAACGACAGACCCTTGGGCATACACAGCTGGAGGGGGGAGGAAGGAAGGAAGGAAGGGGGCATGAGCAGGGGGGAAATTAAGATTCACAAAAATAATCTACACATTGATTTTTATATCCACCTTATGACACACACACATACATGCACATACACACCCCCACACCCCACGTGCACACACACACAGTGTGTCCACACGTCCATGAATAAAAGTGGTTTATTATGTTGATTATGTTTATTTGACAGCCTGGGAAGGGTAGCCAGCCAGACTGAAGTGACACAGGCTTCCTGGGAGCCCACAAGCCCCCTCGGATTTGATTAGCGTTAGTACAAACTAAGTTGTTTCTCTCCATGATGAACTAGTCTGGATAATCACTTTTCAGGAGCCTCTTCAAAAAGCCACTGTGGCTAAGGTTCTGTGGCTCCGTTTCTGGCGGTTAATTGAGAGCACTTGCTCCTGTGATTGTATTTAGAAATGGCAGGATTCTGGGAGAGAAGAGCAGCTATTTTGTAAATGTGTTCTTTTTTACGCAGTTCTTTTGGAATCTCCTAACTTCTATTTGACCCACTTCTGTGTTTGGCCCTCAGTCAAAGTTTTTGCATCATCACAGCGGAAGAGTACGTCCACAGGGACTGGGGAAGGGAAAGCATGTTCCGTGCAGAAGGGAGAATAAGTGTGGGTGGGGGAGGGGGGAGGTAGAGAGAGAGAGAGAGAGAGAGAGAGAGAGAGAGAGAGAGAGAAAGAAAGAGAGAGTGGCAGAGAGAGAGAGGATTTATGAGGAGAGGAATTAGAATATAAAGCACTAGAGCGTTTGAGAGATAGAGAAAGAGAGAGAGAGAGAGAGAGAGAGAGAGAGAGAGAGAGAGAGAAAGAAAGAGAGAGTGGCAGAGAGAGAGAGGATTTATGAGGAGAGGAATTAGAATATAAAAAGCAATCATCACAGGGGCTTTAGCCAGGGCCCCTCAGGACCAAGCTGAGCCATCAGTAAGCCATCCACTATCTCTGAGAGAGAGTGAGAGAGAGAGAGAGTGCACAGAAAGAGAGAGCGAGAAAAGGAGAGAGAAAAGCCAAGAAAGGGGGATAAGAGGTGAGGGGTGAATGAGTCTTCCCCCTCCACTCCACTGTCTTTCCTCTCCTCCTGTTCATCAAGCTCCTACTGAGCTTAAAGGAACAGTCTTGCAGGTGTGAGAGGCAGGGGCAGCGAGGGTCCATAAAGGGCACAGCGGTGACCAGATACAGTACGGAGCCTCGGTGATGTGAAGGGGTCACGCAACAACAACTAAATCATGGCATGCAGTAACATGTAGGCTAGAAAGCCTAGAGATTTCCACTATTAAAAAAACCTAACCACGATCTTCATGGTTTCTTTAAGGAGATGTCCTGTACACTGCAACGTCTGGCTATTTAGGTTGGCGTTAAGGGCCAGTGAGGTGCCTATAGGCCTTTTTCCTGCCTTTAGTGCTGCTCCTTCCAGTCATCTCTGCAGGCCTGCTAATCACATTCCAATTGGTGGCAATGAAGTCTTGATGTGGCTGCAGTTGCAGCTTTATGCAGTTTTTTTTCCTGCAAAGAAAGCTGCATCTCAGCTCCTCCGAGCACCTGCATCAGCTAAAAAAAAAAACTATACCAAGCATCGGTGCGTGTGTGTATATGTGTGTGTGTGTGTGTGTGTGGTGATTGCAAAGACATGCAGACCGTGATTAACCCCTGCACCGCCAGCACCTTCTCCCGTGGGGAGAGAGCACCAGATTAGATGAGGAGGCGTGTGTGGCTGATGACCTCATCGGAAACGCAAGCGAGCTCAGGTTTATTGTTCAAGAGCAGACAGAGGAACAGGAACAATGTGCGGTTTCCATGCCGACGTAAGTGGAGAAGCCAAGGTGAATAATTGATTGGAGGCAACACGGCAATGGAGCATCAGTGGAAGGTAGGGATGGAAAAATGCCCTTGCATCACGAAGAAGAGGGTCAGCCATACACTCATGTTACCAAGAAGCTTCAGTTACCTGCCTCTGGGTCCACTGAGAATTACTCTGTGTCTGTGTGTGTGTGTGTGTGTGTGATATTTTCACCAAAATAACTAGGCAGGTTGAGGTAGGATCTAGTCTAGCATTCATCATTTGGCACAGGCCATGGTCATGTTCTGTATTTAAGTCCTAGTGACAGTATGACAAGTGGTATTTTTTTGGTTTCGCAAACTAGAGAGACAGGAAACTGCAGTGCTGTCAAATCCCATGGGAACAATCTATAGGAACAGCAGCAGGAATTGTACTCAGTACATTACCCACAATCCCTTGAGGCGGAGCATTATATCCACACCAGACCTCTCCTGGAACGCTTATTAGTGATGCAGTCTTACATAAATTCATGGCTTTTCCTGCTCCTTCGCTGTGCTGTGAGATGCCTGGTGTTATTTTTGTGTGTGTGTGTTTGTGTGTGTGTGTGTGTGTGTGTGTGTGTGTTCTGTTGAGAACTCCGTGTCCCTTGACTCACCATGTTAACAGCATCCTGGTCGAATGGGTTCCACTCCACGTTCTCAGGGTAGTGGGCCAGCACTTTGGACTTGAAAGTTCTTTTAAGTGGACTCTGATCAAAGTTCTCCCCTGGAAAGAACAAAGTAGATACAAGCAAAGAGTGAGCTACACCATTGTTCATCAACTGCAGACAATTCCTGTTAAGGAAATGATAAAGTGTGGAGGACACAGTGAAAGCCTTTAAGTCTAATATAACCTAAGTGGGATTACGGTTTGAAAACATGGGAAATGAGAGATTACCACAGCATACTTGTCCTCCTACCCACATGCATAGATGAAGATGGTTCATCTCAGTGAGGATTAAGAGACCAACCACGCAGCACTACCATGTACATGCCATTACATTCACAATCACTGGCTTGCATCTTTATTCCCATGTTTCTTCAGCCATAGAGTCCACTGCAGATTCCAAATGAAACTTCCGTCCCCATTTAGCCTGAATGACAGTTGAATGTGCCTTTTTATTTGACTTTTACTAAAGCTTTTTAAGTGTTTTGTGTAGGCTGTAGGAGGCTGTAGTCTGTGTGGTCTTTTGATTGGATGATGTGCATGTACAGTGGGATGTGCAATACTGTGTGAAAATATTAGGGTAAAGGAAGGTGTGCCAGCATTAATTAATCACTTAATTAAGTCAGGCATCCTCACTTTGATATGAGAACATGGCTATCCTTTCATTGATCTCAATATGACCAAATACCTGTATGGTACAATCATTGTGCTGCAAACCTAAGTAAACTGAATAGGCTATGTAATCTGCATTGGAATTCAGGGTTCAGCTGCAATCAACATTTCTCTGATATATTACACAGTTCTTTATAATGCAATTGAATGCCCCCCATTCACTTAAAAAAAGGGCTGGTTTGTAGCTTTGGTGTAGTTTACTGCTTCATGGGAAAGTAGATCCGTGAAGCCTCTCCACTTAATTCAGTTGTTATGGTTACCATTCTAAAGAGCATTGATATGGAGGGGTGATAAATCCCCAAAAAGTAGATAGGCAGAGCAAGACACTTCATGGTAGTTTGAGTGCGTGGAAGCAAAGGGGTCATAAGTTCTGCATAAATTACATTTTTTATTGAATAGGCTGTCCAAAACATACACAGAAAAATAAGGCTTTTAAATATTCTGTGAACTTCTAGGGATCTGCTGTAGACGTCAGTGTTACAGACCGTGTCTCTGAACTGCATAAACTGGGATTATTGCCATTGTTACCATTACCAATCAGATGATCTGTAAGTTAATGGACTATTCTTCAAGAAGCTATTATCTATATACACATAGATAAACAATTCCTTGTCATGATGTTGATTAAGTGGGAGAACATTCTGCAAAGCTGTCATTATTGT
Organism: Limnothrissa miodon; assembly: GCA_017657215.1. Taxonomy (NCBI): domain Eukaryota; kingdom Metazoa; phylum Chordata; class Actinopteri; order Clupeiformes; family Clupeidae; genus Limnothrissa; species Limnothrissa miodon. Next base: position 528,957 of record JAGFZM010002156.1, on the reverse strand, counting down.
GAAATAGCCCCCTTCAGAGCCCTCTGCTCTGCGTTATTCCTTACATATATTACATCTTCTAATATAACCGGGCCTTGAACACAGTCCGGATGATTATTATGAAAGTGATGTTCCTGCAGGGTTTGAAATGCTTTTTTGTGATTATGGAGGAATCCTTGCCTAGTATATCCCATCCTGTGTGCGGAGTCTAAGCACTGTGATTAAATGTAGCCTTCAAACTGATTGATGTGAGAACAGTGCCAATCAGTGTAATCCATGTTGGAGCGCAACAACTTCTCTGGGGTCTGCTGGTGATGGCGATGGGTCAAGGGTCCAGCCAGGGGGGAGGGGGCAATGTATTAAGAACAGAGAAGGGGGAGATCCTAATAGGCTTAACTGAAACTAACGTCTCCCCTCTAGGTGATCACACAAAGCGATCGATGACAGGTTTACTGGCTCTAAATAAGTGACGAGAGGTGAGGGCACACACACACACACGCACACACACACACACACACACACACACACACACACACACACACACACCTTGTGACCTGTGCAAAACACTCTGCCTGAGGTCACATCTTCTCTGGTTTACACAGCCAACAGCTGAGGTGCTTTTATCGATGGCTATAAACGTACACCGAGTCTACTGAGAACAAAGACATCAATGGCTATAAACCAAAAGAAAGGAATGGGTGTATGGGTATGGGTGAGGTATGGGTGTTTTGAGGGGGGTAATCCTGCAGGTGAGCCGCACACTGGAGTAAAATCCCTCCTTGTGTGTGCGCCACAAAGACAGCAGAAATCACAGGCCTGTGTCTGCACACAGGAGAAGAGACTGCAGTGTGTAGACGCGAGGGCAGCCAAGTCATTAATCCCAGCTCTGACCTACATGCCCACTAAACACACTTACCATCCACACAGCAGCATTGACAAGAGGCTGATCCTAATTGGATTCCACTTTAATATGGGCACAATCCTGTTATTCGCATATTTATTTATGTATGTGCACGTGCAAGGACTTTCATTTTGGGCAGATTAAAAAAAAAAAAACCTTGGTGGTGAACAGAGCAAAGACATCTGATATACTGTCCCACCACCCACAGCAGTCCAGACTAGGACGGCAGAAGAGAAAAGGCCAAACTAACGCTCAGAAGGAGTGCAATGAGACGTTTGTTTAAGGGAGAATCACCCATCATCACTGGGAAAGAAAAAGGCAAAGAAAAAAACAAAGGCAGAGAAAGCAAGAAAGGAAAAAAGAGAGGACAGAAAGAAAAGGACTAAATAAGGTGAAAGAGAAAGAGAAAGAAAGACGAAAGAAAAGAGCAAAAGAAAGGAAAAGTACAGGGCTCATAGTAGATGGAGTGAATATGCTGATAGGAGGAGACAAAAGGGGAACAGGTACCAGCACAGGTTGCTGCTGAGACTGATGGGGGTAGGACCGGGGATTTGATCACCAGATCTACTTAGTGCTTCAGGAGTGTGTGTGTGTTTGTGTCTGTGTATGTGTAACGTGTGGCCTACATGTATCACTGCTACCAGGCATGAATAATGTAGCTGTTCTGACCTTTGGGAAGATACAGCGACAGAAAGCTGAGCAGACTTCGCACACACTCTGAGGTGTGTGTGCATGTTTTTTATGTGGTGTGTGTGTGTGTGTGTGTGTGTGTGTGTGTGTGTGTATGTATAGGGGGGCGGTGGGGAGGGATGTATGTAAAAGACCACACCTTGTTAGTCTATTCCAGGGGTCTTCAACCGGGGGTCCGCGACCCCTAGGGGGTCCGCGGAGGTACTGCAGGGGGTCCGCGAAAATATTTTGTCTGAAGCATTTTCTTTCTCTTCCAAAAAATAAAATTTGTCATAGTTAACATAATGTTCTAAAGAAAATTGCTTCATATTCGTTTTTAAATAACACATTGTAGGCCATGAATCATGCATGTGATCATGTGATCCCTGCGTAACATTTTGCTAACCTATGCCAAAACACATTAGCATTCATAAATGTACAAATACAGGTCACCACTTCAGCCTGAGCCTTATGTGACATTGCCTCGCAAATCCCATCAGTCCTAGAATAGAGAAGCTCCACTCACCAGGTTCAGTGCTCTCACTAGGACCTGGTAGCTGATCAGTTATCTTTAATTCTTCGTCCCACTATAATAAAAAATGTGACCCTTGTGATCTTTTTTTATTAGAGTTGTATCATCGCGATTAAAGCACACTTCCCCCCCGTGCGTTTTAGTTAAATAGCTTCCTATTCAGCAAACTCGTTCTTTTCATTCCGGGAGATAAATTACGTTTGATTCGTCTGTTCAGTGTCGGGACTGATGAACCCTGAACTTTGCGGTTCTATGTGATGTTTTGCTTTGTTGTTTTTTTATGAGCGTCTGCGGTCTTTGAACTTCAAGGCGTTCTGCGCGAATTCATTCATCCAACGTTCCATCACAATAAAACGATAACGATAATCTCATGTTTCCTTCTGAAAGACGAAGTTATATTTACACAAGAGGAAGAGGCTTTCTGTCTGTATCAGTTTGAGCTAATGAAGCTTTGCCTGAATTTAGCTGAATATATCCAGCAAGTTAACCCTTGTTCACATTCATTCTGTTATAGGGCGAATTTATGCAACTATGTAAAGAAACGAGATGTTACCCCCCTGTTAATAACGCCTGTTTAGAATGTGTGCGTTCGTGTGTGTGCGTGCGTGCATGTAGGCACTCATAACTGACGGTCCGAATGACGGCAAGATTTGAGGTGGGCCAGGTGTGTAAGATAGCTGTCAAAACGTTTATTTTCTCAACAAGTAATGCCTGTGAATGGGGCGATGACGTATTTTGACAGTTGAGTAACGTGTGCGAAGTCGCATCCATAATATTGAGAGGCGTATTGAAATTTTGATTTCGTACTTGTAATTTTTGAATTCGTATTTTTTATTTTTTAACTCATTTGAGAACTCACAAATGTTTATTTTATGCACAACTAAATACGCACGTGTATCAAATATATGGACACAAAAATTTTGACACCAATCTTACTCTATAGGTGTGGGGGTCCGTGCTCAGTCTCTCTCACAGCCAAGGGGTCCTTGAGCTGAAAAAGGTTGAAGACCCCTGGTCTATTCTAAAATGTCTTCTAATAGTAGTAGGGTTTTATATGTTTTGGTAAGCTGAAATGTAAGTCATTTAAGCTTTTATCTGCGACTGAAGAGCAGCACTAGACTGGTCTAGTTTTTAGTGAGCAGTGAAGCTGGCAGAGTAGTAGTGACTTAGACTCAGTGGCTGTGGGCTCAGGTAGAGTGTTGTGCTGTGGTCAGATGGGCCTCAAATAGACTCCTGAGCAGCGGTGTGGGGGGAGGGGGGAGGGGGGGCCATGCTAAGCCTCTTTTCACCCACGTGAGTCTGACAGGGAAGGAGGATGAGCAAGGTGAGAGTGGAGAGGAGAGGAGAGAGGAGGGAAGACAGGGAGGAGAGAGAGACCATCATTACACATGAAAGGAAAGAGGATAAAGAGAGACAAGGAGAAAAAAATGGGATACAGACAAAGAGAGCAGATAGCATTGACATTTGAAAGAAAAAAAAAACAATAGCCCGTTAAAAGCGAGGACAAATAACAACATCTCCTTAACCAATCAGGACTCAGCAAGGGAAAGGAGGGGAGGGGGGTCAGCATGGCGAGGAGCTGATTTGGAATAACAAGCTCTGGGGAACCTGACCCATATTTCAGCATCACAGCACACCCAAAAACACAGGCCGGCGGCAAAACAAGGCAGGGTAATGTGTGGAAAAAAAAACACTAAGGGGAGGAGGAGGAGAGCACACTTTGCATTCTGGGGAAAACAAGGGAGTAAAAAACAAACCAGACCTGAAGTCATATCAGCTTCCATGCACACATTAGCATATTCATTTCTCCTATACATAAGTCATGAATTAGTTACTAAAAAGCCTATATTTCCTACCTTAAAAAAGGGAATTAAAAAATCAATTCTAAAAGAATTACGATGCAAACACACAATTGCCTCAGCAGATCAGCAGCGTTTGTGTTCTGTGCCACAGCAGGCATGGGAGAGAGGGATGGCAGCGGATGGAGAGGAAGAGAGAGGGAAGATGAGAAAGGCAGAGGCGGAGAACGGAAACTCGTCCTCCCTTGGTGCGGGAGGCGCCGGGGCTATTGTCTGTGCTCGGGGGGGTTACTTTACCTGTGGCAGCCGCCTCCGGATCCTTGCCCTGGCGCTCGGCCTCAAGCCATTGGTACAAAGCTAGGATGGCACATGCAGAGAGAAGAGACACAAAACACACAGGCATAGCGCATGTCAAAAAAACAAACAGAACCAAAACAAAAATGACACACACACACACAAACACAATAAATTAAACAACAAGAGCAATGAATGCATGATTAAGCATGGACATGAGTGTGTGTGGGATGCATGGGTGCGTGTGCGTGTTCATTAGAGAGGCTGGGCTGCACACACACGCACACACACACAAAGACAGACACACACAGACAGATATTAGTGAGGAGCAGCGGAGCGTTACCATGGCAGCCCGTGGGATGCGAGTGTGTGAGTGAGCAGGACTCAGTGAAGCACGATGCAGAGCTCAGACATTTACACATTTTTCAAAATGACATGTTGGGCAAACAGTAAACACACACCGTGTTCTCACTTATTGCCTTTGAGTACAAAAGCACTTTCTCAGTAGCCAGTTTATCTTGTTCTGCGCAGGATACTACAACACATCAGTGGGCTATGTACCACACGCCTATGCAAACATGTTTCAGCAAAAAACTGGGATAGACATGATGGCCGATGTATCTCATTTATGTGTTTTATCACAACACATAAAACACGTTATAATATCGCCCTGCATGAAAAGCTCCACCACTCATTTTGCACACAACTGGCACCAACATATTCCAACACAGTCGTATTCCAACACAGTCATAACAATTTTATCAGTGGAATGACACCTCGAACAACCACTGCTCACACTAGAGTGACCACAAACAGACAGACAGACAGACAGACCAGCAGACAGAAAGGTACAGCTTTGTTTAGCATTCAACAACCATTTTGCCTGGTTTCAAAGGGGAAACATTCCCTCAGCTTTACTTTGATAGGCTGGCAGTTGCCTGTGGCTAAGTGAGTGTGTGTGTGAGTATGTGAGTGTAAGTGTGTGTGTGTGTGTAAGAGAGTGAGTAAGTGAGAGAGAGAGAGAAAGAGAGAGAGAGATGAAGAGAATGAGACATCCCGCAGAGCTCTCCATGCAGCCTGTCTGTCCTTGCCCTGAGCAGAGGACACTCATTGAAAATCAAAAGGGAGGGAGAGAGGGAGAACGGGCAAAAGAGAGAAGAGGAGAGAAAGGGAGGTATAGAAAAGATTGGTGTTGACAAACCCGTGTTTTGAGTATCTGTGGACTCATTAACGCAACAGTGGGGTCGTGCCACTACATGCAGAAGCCTGTCTACTCACCGCTAAAACCCACTCTGCCATGTGGCCGCAGTCATTACCTATGCCTCAACACCTAACACACACACACACACACACACACACACAAGTACGTACACACAGCAGACAGGCACAGTGGGTTCCAACAGAATCGTTGGCACCTTTCCTCCTCCTCTCCATCTCCCTCTGCCAGTAGGGTGGGCAGAGGCACTGTGCTGCCAGGGTGTCTGTGTGTGTGTGTGTGTGTGTGAGAGAGAGAATTTGGAGTGGCTCAAGGTCACAGAATCATCAGCCATTCTGCCCACATTTCTCCCCTGAGCCTTTCGGAGGCAGCCTCTGTTACATAACACCTCCAACAAGAGAGAAGAATCGCTGAGACAGGCACGTTTGTGTGTGAAGTGTGT
>JAGFZM010002156.1:498974-520304 GCA_017657215.1 Limnothrissa miodon | reverse complement strand
ACCAGAGGTCTTAGTGTGCCATCAGATCAGTGTGTGGTCTGCTTTCCCATGCTGGCTGGGACCGTGACTGCTAGCGGGGTTAGCCCTGGTAACTAGATTAAACCCTACATCTAGATTAACATGGGGGTCATCCCTCAATCTGCACTCTGTCCAAGGAGCTCACGAAACGACAGTCCCATCTCTGATGGGAAACCGTGTGTGTGTGTGTGTGTGTGTGTGAGCATGTATGCATGCGGAGTGACAGAAAACAGATTTTTCTTCCCAAAGAAAATCCTCGTCTTAAAGGACTATTCATATGGTTTGTCATCATAAAGATGCTGTCCTCACACACACACACACACACACACACACACACACACACACACTTCAACACTTGTACAGCCATCCATTGGCAGCAGTGAGGGCCACAGTACTGGCGAGCATATCCATTCCACTCTTGGCTCTGACTGTGAGTTACTGAAAACCGTCTCCAAACAGGGGCTCCGCGTGACAAATGAGGAGGGAATGGACTTCTAACCACATTTATTTATCAGGACCAAAACAACAGGGCCTTACCACCCTGTCACCTTGAAACACTGAGAAACACACACACACACACACACACACAATGTTATTTTGGGTAATAAAATATCTCCAGACGCCGACTCCATTTCACACATGGCGTGTTTTTGTAGCGCACCGATTTCACAGCACCTCCACCACTTCCACTTCCATTCCCACTCAGCGCCACGGAGAGGCTGGCTGGCTGGCTGGCTGGCAACCTATCAGCTGCTGTCTGCACTCTCATCAACACCAGCACGTCTGGTTGCTAGGCAAGCCAGCCTCCTGCCCCCCACCGGTGAGGGTGATGGAAGGGGAGTGAGGGAGGGAGAGACAGAGAGAGGGAGAGAGAGAAAGAGAGAGAAAATAGGCTAATGAAAGAGAGAAAGCCATAAAAAGTGGATGGGTCTGGCTACCCTTATCAAAACAACCCCAAACCTCCTCATTCATCTCAAATTAATTCCCACTCCCCCACACAGATTTCCCTTCCTGGAGGGGAGTCTGGCATCCCCATCATGGCCCATCAGGCCTACCTAGTTTCAAATGAAACAAAAAGCAGTAGGCATGAGGAAATTGCTTACCCATGAGTCAACTTTGGGAGCCAACCAGTCGGAGGGGTGATTCTATCATTTCACTGAAATTTCACTGACACAAACCTGAATAAACCCGTCTACAGGCGTTACCACCATAAAAGTACTGTAAATGCTACAGGCGATAGTGATTGCATTCCACAAACTGGGGGGGAGCTGTGCGCTAAACTAAACAGGCTACTGATTTATTCTTCTGAATCATCCTCACTTGACCTGAGCCCAGGAGGATGCAGTGCACCAGATAAGCAATGCACTTTCTCCGGATGGAGGAAAAACCACTTGCACTCCTGCCAGCCCTCTCCTCTGTGACTCCGCAAACACTGTTCTTCACACTGCGTGAGCAGGGACGGATGAACCGACAGCACTGTGCAAGAATGAGAAGGTTGAGCTTAAGCTCAGGGCGAACCCCTGTACCTAGGTAGCCATGGTGACCAGCACGATCTTTGACCTTGACACCTTCATGGTGGCCCCTCTCATCCTCATCGCTGACTGACTCGAGGTGAGGTAGTCAGTGCCAGGTGCAGAAGAAAACAAGAGCAGAACTGTGTACGTGTGTGTGTGTGTGTGTGTGTGTGTGTGTAATCCTTCTAGAGATCTATCTGGCTCCCAGCCATGCAGCCCATAGAGTCTTGTAAACTCACTCACAGTCACTCAGGCAATAGAGACAATGTCTCTATGTCTCTCCCTCTGTCTCTGCATCCATCTATTTCTCTCCCTCTCCTCCTTCCTGTCTACACCTGCAACCCATTCGGAGCGTCACTCAGACCAGGTGGGTTTCTCCTCAAACAGAAGTCATTACAATCTGCATGTGAGCACAAGCATTTGGCAACAGCATTCAAGCTCTCAACCCTTGGCCCTCATTCTGTATGTGTGTGTGTGTGTGTGTGTGTGTGTGTGTGTGTGTGGCGGTTAGCGGAGTGTCCATAGGAGCTGGCCAGCAGTGCTGGGGGTCTGGCCCCTGAGCTGCCCTGCTCTGAGTGTGGGCCAGCTGGGAGCATGACCAGCATCCATCACTGCCACTCAGCCACAATAAAACTGCTCCTCAAACACAGAAAGAGAAAGAGAGTGAGAATGAGAGAACAGGAGAGAGTGTGAGAAAGTAAAAAAGAAAGTACTATGTATGCCATGTGTGTTTTCACTACACATAATGCAACTTCAATCAAGTCTTGTGCAGTAAATAAATCACAATACCACTCCCGGGTAAATGAAACAAAAAAAATATATATGTCTTTAAATATGAAAACATTGATTACCTTTCTGTTTTCATGTGTGAAAACTCTATGTATGTGTATGTGTGTCAATTTACTCAGGAGTCATATTGTAATTTATTTATATATATGTATAAAATAGCTACTTGTAATTTTCCTTGCATCAACACTAGGGCCAGCACAAAAACTGTGAAGATCCAGTGGTTCAAACCCCAAGTTAATTACTTCCCCCTCTGCAGACACCCCGACTCCTCCAGCCCATTACCTTCTCATTCTTCTCAGAGGTGAGCTCATTTCCTCTGGATGAGAGTGGGAGCTGCCTTTGAATTGCTAATTCATTTCACACTTGTGCAGACAGATGAAAAGGACTCAGTCCGACTGGCTCTAGCCAAGGGGAGCATAAAGAAAATGGAGTCTCTTTTCCCATGGAGAAGTCACATCACTTCACCGCTGCACTGAGACACTCGGGGCTCTTGCCACAGCGATTCTAATACACAATTAATGACAGTCTGAGACCAACATCAGCTCAATACAGAGCCATCTGTGAGTGTGTGTGTGAGAGTGTGTGTGTGTGTGTGTGTGTGTGTGTGTGTGTGTGTGTGTGTGCTGAGCCTGTTGAAAGCCGTGTATCTCTCCCTTGGTGCTGTATGAGCATGGCTACTACATTAACCTCCAATCCACACACACACACACACACAGGACCACAGAAGAGCATCTGCTGATAGGATACCCATATCAGCCACTGCTGAATTAATACATAATAATCAAGCAGACACAAAAAAGAACACTTTCAAACATGCACACACACACACACAAATAATAATGGGCTGTTGAAATGTGGCCGTGGCCTAGACAGTTGCATTATTCATTGAGTCCATGTTCCACGGGTAGAGCTCAAAGTTCAGACACATAGCACACAAACGCATCATGCATGGTAAGCATCGGCTCTGATTGACAGGCTTTGTCGCCCTGACAACCGGTTGACGAGGGCAACTGTTTTGGCGTCTGTTGGATGCATGCGCTCAAAAGGGTGTTGCTCGACTGGGGCGGACAGCAGCCATTTTTTAGGAATATACCAAGACTGATGAGAGAATAATGACAACAGAAGACCCAAAACCCAGAAAGGCATTTTAAAGACTGGCCGTCTCCTCTCTTTCCACCGCTCTCCTCCTCCTGACATTTGCCTTCGAATGAAGGGAACGCAGCCTCCATATGCTGCCTGCTCATATCTAAACACATCAATTCAAGTTCCTAAAAGGCTGTCTTTGTCACTTTAGTGAAGAGCACAGGCTAATTCCCTAGGCAGTTGCATCATGCACTCTTTGCATCATGCACACAGAGAAAGTTACATCTAATCAGAAATCTAAACCTTGAAGTATAATCTCACAAAAGAGACACAATTTTCTGTTCAACTGAAAGTATCAGGTTATGTTATGATAAAGTGTCTTGAAGGCAAGTTCAGACTTGGGGGTGGATGCTACAGGTAGCTTCCTTCTGTTGTGGGTCACATTAGAACTCGACAAACAGGACCGGAGACCACAAAAGTGAGTCATAATTATTGTGAAGCAATTCTGGAGCCACAGCGTATTTTTACAGATCCCTATTGCACTGCTATACCACTATATTCAAAACTCTTGTCTGCTCTTCCTTTAACACTTCAGGTCTTTCCCACCACCTGTCCCCCAAACACACACACGCACACACACACACACACACACACACAAAAGCCATCTAGTCTCAGTGGTGTTGTGCTGGCACTAGTTCTGCAGGCTTGTTGAGCTTCTAGGCACATTCCGTTACGTAGTGGGTCTTGCACCGGTGGAAGTGGGCCAAAGCAGGTGGTGGTGCCACTCTGCCATGCAAGAGACCCAGAGACACCCCACCACCACCACACACACAGACAGGCCCCGCCAAGGCTGGCCATTTGAAAACAACAGCACCCAACCATCTGCCCACTGGCAGAGACCAAGAGAGAGAGAGGGGTGGGAGGGGGGGTGTACATTATCTACAGGCCTCATTATTTACTAATCTCTTAATTATAATGAATTATCTTTACACGACATGTCTCTACTCTTTCATCCCCTGCCGGATATGTGTGTTTGTGAGAAAGAGTGTGCGTGTGTGTGTGTGTGTGTGGGGGGGGGGTATGTGTGTGTGTATTTATATGTGTGCTTGTGAGAGCATATGTGTGTGTGTGTGTGTGTGTGTGTGTGTGTGTGTGTGGAGGACAAAGGCCTGTTCAGAGGACAGCCCAAATGACTGTGATGGCTGAGCAGTGCTCTGTGGGAGAGTGATGTCATCACCCTACAATTCTGAGGCCTTTGTTTGTGTCCCTTTTACCAGAGACAAAGTGGGGGAGGGGCAGAGAGATGACTCACTATAACTCAAGCTGTGTGTGTCTGTGTGTGTGTGTGTTCTGCTCATAATTTTTAGACACTGCCATCTTAATTTGATTCCCTCTCCGGGTGTCAGAGCCAGCTAGGATTCAGAGGGGAGTTAATGGTCGGGAGAAGCTGGGCTGATGGAAGGACCTCCATCACCTGATGCGTTTGTCTCTCTCCATTGGCCTGCTATGCTTTGAGCCCTGTGCCTCAGTGTCTCCCTATCCAATAACATCATGACTGACTTTATTGTATTACCTTTTTTGCTCCCTTTCCCTTGAAGATGCAGTAAACGATCAATCACTATTGCTTTTTGTTTTTTTGAGTTTCTATGAAACAACATTTATTTTTATAGAGCAAAGCCCTCCCCTAGGCAATGGCCTGCTTGTTAGTAAAACAGTGATTGTCAGCCATGATTGTGATGATCAATAACACTACTATTCTCGCTGCGCCTCATCCACTCCAGGACAAAAAAGGACATTAGTCTACCTAATCCTCCTCTTCCTCAAACACGGCATCACGCTGGCCTGCATTTTCTTTCGGGGATCATGAAGAAGAGTTTTGATGTGGCACATCCTCCCCCACCTCTCTCTCTCTCTCTGTCTTTTTCTCTTTCTACTGTCAGACATCAATTTGTGAGCCTGCTGGCAGGAGACACACCATTTTTGTTTACCCAGAATCCTCTGCGGTCCCCGTCAGCAGTAACACAAGCACACCCACTGTTCCTCAGGCCTGATAAAAGGGGGATATAAATAGCCGAATCTCTGTGAGCTGGACGAGGCGCAGATATTCCACTGAGTCAGTCACAGTCTTTAATCACACTCTCATCTTCAGCCTTTCTCGAAGCAAGTAAGGCAGGATGGCAGGAAAGGCTTCTCAAACAGGCCAGTGCTGTACAATAACAGCACTTGGGATCAGAGGGCCCAATTTAGCCCAGCTTTTAGCATCACAGACTTGGGAGCGTTGTTGCTGTTGGCTTGTCGTGTTTAACAGAAAGACAGGCACACAGACAGACAGAGCTCTGCCTGAAAGACAGATGCTTCCTGGTCACCGTAAAATCATGACGGTGAGATTAGAGAAGAAGACAGAAACAGAACACATCGGAGAGAGAGAGAGAGATAAAAGTGACAGGTGAAACAGAAAAAGAAAGAGTGAGACAAAGAAAAAAAAGAGAGGCAGATGGAGAGATCTAGGGGGAGGCAAGAAAAACAAGCTGATGGCTGATGGCATGTGTGTGACATGCGTGGGGGAAACTAGGTCCAAGCTGTGGCTGAGCCCCTCGGGGTGAATGCCCTCTCATTACAGCCCTGCCTCACGTTACATCCCTGCAAACCCATATACACAGAAGACACAGCCACACGGCCATCCACCTCCCAGGAGTTACACTCACAGAGCACCAGAACGCCCTCCATGACCTGCAGTCCAGCAGGACAGGGCCAATGGAGCACATTACAGCACTCCAAAAAAAAAAAAAAAAAAAACAACACCAGTGGCTTTCACGTCCACCACCAGTCTGACTCACTGGCCAGGCTCCCAAAAGAGAACGAATGTAATGTACTGTAGGGCAGGGCTTCTTGTGTCCCTCTGAAGAATCTGGTTTGGCTGTGTGTCGCTGTGCAGCTGTAAAATTCCAACAACAGACGTGCAGGATGTGCATTGGCTGGGCCAGGCCACTGGAGACCACTTTTCCTTTTGTGGCGTTTAAGCCAGACACACAGTGCTGGGAGAAACACTATTTGACAAGCACACGAGAGGAGGAGGTGGAGGCTGACAAAGCCACCTCTCAATCTATACCACACATTGCCTTCAGCAGTCCCAAGGTCTTTGCAACAGGAACAAGCAGAATGCCAAGTGAATATAAAAATACCACCACTATTTCCCATTAACCATTATGTTCTGCAAGGCTCGGAAAACAATCCCTTAGGGAAAGCAAGGGGAAGACGGTTCCAAGGCTGCATGAGTGGTCACGTGTCTGTGTGTCCATGAGGCAACACCGCAGCCTCCATTAGTGAACCCAACTGGCCAACTGGCATAGTGCAGCTTGCTAAACAACAAAACACTACACCCACTTGTGACGCCACCAATGACAGGCAATATGAATTGTGTTCACAGGAGTTAATTAAATCAAAGGGGTTCTGGGAGTGTGTTCCTCAGTGATGGAGAAGAAGGGGGGAGGGGGAACGTTTCCAGACACGCATATCATTTGCTTGCTGCATCAGAGCCATCTGTCTCCATGGCAACTCGACATGGATTTGGAGGGATTGGTGAAAAGACCAACAGTGTGCTCTGAGCAGAAGAACGTTTACATTAGCACAACCACCCATGACCCTCTCAACTCCCTCAGCAAATGGCGTTCAGCCATACAGTTACGATTGAAAAAACACAGCAATCTCCCAGCTCTACATTTATGATTGAAAAACGCAGCAATCTCCCAGCAGACGACTGACGCAAGCAAATCACTCTCTTTCTGTCCTGATAATGACAGAAAGCCAACAGAGGCCTTTGCAAGTTAGAAATGAAAGAAGGCGGATTTATCTGAGGATGGATGCCGAAACTGATGGTTTCGAGTCTCATAGTGTTAGCCCAGTCCTAACACACTCACTGGTGTTCATACTAGTGTGAAATGCAGATGGCTAATCAGCAGCTTAATCCTCGGGCCTTTTTCAGTCACAGCCAGATACCAATCTGTGTTTCCTTTGCAAAGCATAGCTGCTTGATATTTAAATTGAGACAGAACATGAAAGCATTGACACTGCTCACCTAACACCAGTCTCAAATTAAATTTCAATTCCCATACAAGGCTACAGCATTCTAACATTCTATCATGCACATTTTTACCCAAATTCTGAACCGCTAACCCCTCCACCACCACCACAGCTAATAACTAATAATCACTACGCTCTACAACAGCAATTCAATTAATCCTAAAGACTATGGATTTTGCCCAGAATAACATCCTAAATTATTACACTTCTCTCTCCCTTACCATAACTCACATTACTTAATCTGTCTCCATCTCTCCCCAATCCTCTCACACACACACACACACACACACACACACACACACACACCTCCCCCTGCTACACCAATGGCTCCAGAGATCACAAAGATGCGTGATAAAAAAAGCCACCAGTGAAACGGATAAGTGCATTACAAGGGGACAAAATGAAGTGTCCAGACAGAAGATGAATAATCTAGAGGGATTGCATAACAGATGTTGGCCATTTTTGGCCTGACTGATGAACAGATACAGCTTAACCAAGGGAAAGCGGGCAGAACTGCAAAAACTATGCACTTGGCCTGCAACAATGACTGAAAATGAGAGATAATACTGCCTAGAAAAAAAAATTAAAAGAAAAAGAATGACGCTCCCTCCTGTGCTCCATGCTTCTGTCAAGTCCCTGCAGTGTGAGTCCTCATCAGAATGCAAATCAGGCTCCAGACAGACAAATTGACAGACATGAGATAAACTTTGCGCTTTTTCCCCTTCCGAGCTCAAAATCGACGACTGCGCTTCACTTGGGCTGATTTTAATTCCAGCCAATTTGCTGTCTGTCGCTGGCCCAGCACTCCATCATTAGTGAGCCACTCCTCTGTGTCTCTCCTAATCACCCTTCCACACAGTGTCATAATGCAGCCACACTTAAAGCAGCTTAGCTTGCCACCGGAGGCTGACACTAGAAGGGAAACAGGCTTCCGGTCTACAAGCCTGTCCTCCCTCTCACAACACGGCCTTGACATTCAATTGTCTGTCACCTCCCCGGTGGACTTGAGGACTCGTTTAAATCTCCCACCAGATTTTTGTTTTCATTAGAAGCCTAAGAACTTTATCTGCCTTATTTTGAGATTATTTCTTGACAAGGGCAACCGTGGTCATCATGGGCTGCTGCAGCATCGCAACTCTCTGTTGGTGTCAGAATAAAAGGCCTGAGTGTGAGTGAGAGGAACAGTTATATAACATGTTTTCATGTTGCTGGATAAACATGATTTTTGCCAAACAAACAAACAGCTGCAAAAAGAGATTCTCGGACTATCAGGCAAGGTGACCAGTGGCCATGCTGCCAGAGGTGCAGCGGAGGCAAGACTGAAGTGTGTGTGAATGCAGGTGTGTGTGTGAGTGTGTGTGTGTGAGAGAGTGTGTGTGTGTGTGTGTGTGCATGCATGTGTGTGTGTGAGTGTGAGTGTGTGTGTGTGGCCTCACGACAGCCCTAAGGACCACATGATTTCATCGCAACTCTTCAAATCCCTGAAGAGAGCACTCTCTGTTGTTTGGCGAACGTGAAGGCCTTTGGAAAAGCCATCAGCTTGTGTGTTAATGCACATGTATTCGAGTATGACCACCGCTGTATGTGTATGTGAATGTGTGTGTGTGTGTGTGTGTGTGTGTGTGTTTTATGGTGGCAAATCAGACAAGCACAGGCTGGCCATTGTCGTTTGGGGACGATGACGTTAACCCTGGAAGCATCACAGCATCTCCCTCCCTCCCTCCCTCTCCCTCTCTCTTCCCTCATTCACCCACCATGCCCAAGACTGGCACCACCACCCGCTGACCCTACAGCAGAATCAGTGCCTCGCAAGCTCATCCATCACAATGCACTTATCTTCATCCACCCCCACATCACCACTCCACCCTCCTCTTGTTACCCTCTGTATCTGTAATGACTGCCACTGACGATAGCTTCATCAGACCCCTGGAAAAAAAAAGACAGATTGCCTGATACCTGGATGAGAGGAGTGGGTAACAGCCTGGCTTTGATCACTAGCACATGGATAACCCCTATGACACACACACACACACACACACACACACATACACACACACACACACACACACATACACACACACCATTCCAAAGACATGCTACTACACCTAATTTGGCCTAATGCCTTGAATCTGTCCTTTTTCTCCACAGACCTTGTTGTTGTGGCCAAGGGTCCTCAGCATGTGCAACATGGCTAAGAGCTTTAGCACTGCCATAGTATGTATGACTTGTATGTCATCTTCTAGGCCAGTGGAGAAGCCATTGATATGTAGTGGCTCAGGAGATTTCCCTAAAGGCTCTCATACATTCATGCATCAGATGACTGACTGTTTACATGACCTTTAGTGGACGAAGGAAGAAGCCTAAGCACAGCTGGCTTAGACTGACTGACAGTGGCCATATCAGCTTGAGAGGGGTTGGGGGTGGGGGGTTAGTGCAGACTGGGGTAGGACTGTTTACTGAGGCTTATCAGAGCACACGGTTTACCTGCTGAGTTGGAACCCAGTCAAGGGTCATAGTCAACAGGATTGGGACACTGTGTCACTCTGTCACCCCACCGTCACTCACAACACACACACACACACACTCACTCTCTTCAGTGAAACTGTTATTAGTCAGACTCTTACGACAAGGGGGCAAGGTGTTTTGACTCTGAATACCATGGGACATACTGTATTACCCTAAAGCAAAATAGACATATTTAGTAAAGAGGAGCTTGCTCTGGCCAGTGTTAACAATTCAACAAGATCAAGCCGATGCAAACATCAAAGCATTGCATAAGCCAACATCAATGACTTTTTCAAGTAAAAATCTGCAGCCATTCATTGGGACTTATATTAGTTTAATGTCCACTCACTCAAATGATGACATTATAGTGAACCTGAGATGGCTTTTGATTTGTACATGCAATTCACTCTCTGATTTATGCAATAGTAATGGCTGTCGCACAGACATACTCCCAGTGGACATATTTTCTGTAATGGGAGCTTGGTGAGTGTGTGTGTGTGTGTGTGTGTGTGTGTGTGTGTTTGTGTGTGTGTATGCGTGTGTGTGTGTCGTCCTCGACTGAAGTAATCTGTGAGATGGAGGCTCGGCAGGGCTGTAAAGATGGAGAACTCCCGTTATGTAAGCAGATTTACAGCGTTTGTGACATAACACACGCAGTACAGCGTTATTATGGCGGAGAGGCTTTCTGCTGACTGCCGACTGTAAATGGCACCAAGCTCCATTATTGGCCATTATCAATGAATTCAACAGGGCACATGTAAGTAACGGTTTCCCCTCACACTCTGGCACATGACAAAGCAACAGCACGGTGGAATGGAATAATGTAGGGCCCAACACAGACTCATTTCTGTATGCTAATTCTCATGACAGAGCTCTTGTTTCCCTTTTTGCTCATTAGCGAAACATGAATCAGAGGCAGCATTATGCATTCTCCTTAAGTACAGATCAATGAACCTCCAAATTTCACATTTTCATTTCCATACTGTAACCTCACATGGCCAAAAGAGTTGTCTTGAAACACAGAAATGTTATTCATGTCCTCAACATTTCAAAAGATTTCAGTCTATGTTCAGATGTTTTTATTCATCAGATTTATTCATAAGATTGAATATAAAAAACTACCATACAACAACAACCATACAACAACCATACTAGTGGGTCCATTTGTGGTCAGACTAAAAGCAGTTGCAGTTGTCTTTATTTCACAGACTGACATGTAAGTGTGAATACTCTCCTCACTGCACATGGTAATGGATAGATTTGATATCAGTTTATATCCATGCACTGACCCAGCATGTCCATCATGCCCTTCCTCTGCTGCCCACACTGACCCAAGACGTCAATAAAAGCGCGTTGACGAAGACAAGCTGCTTATGCCTGAGGTAAGAAAGTATGGTCAGTCTGGAATGTGACGTGCACGGAGAGTGAGTAGCTTTTGTCCAATTTGCCGCCGAACCTTGTCAGAACATGTAGCCCTGGCAACTAGATTGCAGGCAGTGGAAGTGTCGCCAACGCTGACGCTGTGCAAAGAAGGATCTGTGGAAGTTACCGGAAGATGACTCAAACAGCGGTATTGCCTTGAAGAGAGAGAGAGCTCTTGAGAGCGCTTTCAGCCCACATGACTTTCTCAGAACTGAATGCATCAGCATCATTGTCTGCACAAAGCACATCTCAGACCGTCTTAGCGGAGAGGAAAAGCCAGCCAAACCAAAGCCACAACAGGCCGGGACATGTCAGGAGGCTCTGACACATCACAACAAAGCTCTACAGATCAGCGGACTACAGCTGTTTGACTTGAAGCTGGGCTCAAATACCACAGTGACATTTTCACATGCCTCCGCCACAGCGCTTCCACTGCACAGGTATCTAAACACCGATCTCTAGATCGCACAGTGTTGCAGACAATAATGACCAAACAACACATACATAACTACGGAAAGGCCGCTGTCTCCTTTACACATAGACACACAGAAACGCAAACACCTTTTAGTCATTTCATTACCCAGTGCAACATGGTAAAACAGGTTCTTCTGTGTAGCGAGTGCATTCCCTAGTATGACCCTGACCTTGCCTACCCTCCCCCCCTTTCTGACTCTCCTAACTGCTCTGTGGCCCCAAGAGGGCCTCAATAGCGTCCCCCACCAGTAGCTGAGCAACCCACACCATATGGGCTCGGAGGTTAAAGGGCGCACAAGCAATTGTATGTCAATGGCACTCCCATGGTTAACTGAGCATTTTAAGAGGGGCTTTTGCTGAGAAAGGAGCAGAGTTAGACGCCATTCTTTCAAAGAGAACTCTTTTCTTACCGGAAGTGGTCCAATGGAGATTACAAGGCAGTTACCATGGAGATGGCAGACTCCCAAGTTGATGCAATGCTTTAGAAGAGAAGCCATGGTTGGCAGGAGGTAATATGCTGAAGGCAATCCCACTGGGTCCTCTAACGACAGACATTCTGACGTGCAGTTTTAGCTTGATGTAATATGCATGTCATGTGTGAGGCTCACAGCAAGAGTTTCTAGCCAACTCTACTCCCAAGCCAATACATAACTATGGAAACATGATTGGTGGGTTGTGTAGTAAGTGGAAGTATGCCTTCGAGACAGGACAAGCGATGCATTTACAATGTTGATTGTCATTGTTACAATTATATGTGGTCCTCTATTATATGCTAGCCTATATAGAAGCAATTAGCCTGTTAGCCGTGTATTTGTCATAGCGTTGCACATGGGGCTTCATATGAGTGATTAGATGGCTTGTTTGGGTGATGAACCCAGGGAGTGGACAGTGTACATGTCTCCTGGGTCAAATGTTCATGTTGAGATGAAGGCCAGATCAAGACTGGGCGGTTTAGCAGAGCGGCCATCAGAAGGGGCCTGGAGGAACCGTCTGAAAGGATTACTCTAACAGGCTTAACAGAGAGCGGCCCATCTTCCCCTATCCATCTTTGCTATACACCATCCCTATAAAACACACACACACACATACACACACACACACACACACACGCGGCAGAGGAATCACTCCAGAGTAGGGAAAGAGCGCAGTGTTCATTCAGCCATGGTGAAAGAGCGAAGGCGCATGTAGACAGGCTTCAACCAGTCGTGTTAGAGAGAGCCTCTGGAATTGCAGTTCTGAATTTTTTTCTGCCCATGTGCCTCCAAAAATGACCACAGGAGTCCCCTCTTGCCACATCCCTCTTTCCCTTTGTTACCCAGAGAGTCACAGGGGGAGGCCAAATGCCCTGGGCATTGTGGACCATACAGAGGTAAAGGGGAGCCCTTACCTCATTGCCCTCTCTGTGGGAAGGCCCAGTCCCTGGGGTAGAGGGGGAGGATAAGGAGGTGGGAGATGGCTGGGTGGATGTTTCACAACATTAGCATAGCCGCTCAGCAGACAACCATCCATTCCAGCCATTCCAGCCAGATGGCCAGGGCTGTAAGCCCTCTTAAAATCCCTTTGTGCTGTCCCTGCATAGAGGCACTGGACATATTTGCAAACCGTTTCTTGGAGAGGAAAAAAAGGACTAGTCCTCCGTGGCTTACACCTCCACAGTCCATAGAAGCAGGTTTATTGGCGCTGTTTGAAGTCAAGGACAATGGCACAGTCACAGTAGTGGTGTTGCTACACTTTGAGACATTCTAATGCCCTCAGCTCTCAATTATCATAGAGCTACAAACTGATCCGTCTCTTTGAGATTGGCTCATTACAGGAAGGCAAATGAGGGGACAAGGGGGTGCGAGTTCTGGCCCAGGTGTAAAGGAGAGCGCCGGCTGTGCAGGAAACAAAGCCAACCTGTCCCTGGAGGGCCATGGCCCTTGCCGAGAATCTCACAGAAACCATCTGCAGAATCAACAGGAAGGAGAGGAGGCCGTACCCAGACGCATGCAGCAGGAACTGAGAAGTGAGGCTCAGTGAAGCATGACGATGCTGTCATGCTACGCGAAGCACCACAGGCATCCGAATGCGTTGGTCTCCTCCATGTGAGTGAGCGAGATAGGAACTTCCAGCAAACATAAAACATTAAGCTAGAAGATCTCTCTCTCTCTCTCTCTCTCTCTCTCTGTCTCGCTCGCCGGGATGCCAGACTTGCCTCCTAAAATAGAGCTGTGTTTCTCACCTTACAGCTTAACTTTATCTTCCTCCACTGGCTCAGAATGCCATATGCTTCAAATGCACAACAGTCCAACCCCATGCCAAAATGTGACTATTTATATGCATGCATTGAAAGGCAACCATTTAATCAAATTAATCAAATTCAGCCTCGTCAACTCATCGTTAAAAAGGGGCGACCAAATTGACCAGCACTGTTCGAGCTGTTATACAAATCCAATAAAAGGCAATACACCAAGTAGTCGTTTAAAAGCCTTTGAGACCTCTTACAATATTGGACCATGCCCAATAAAGAGAAACACGAAAGCATCCTTCAATGCATATACAAGCTGCTATGGCAAGAATAGAGAGAAAGAGAAAGGGAAACAGAAAGGGGGAGGATGTAGGAACCTCTTTGTGCACAGACAGCCATCCCGTGATTTATTTGCCACGCTTACAATGGAAGCTCAAGGTAGTACCATCCACACTGATTCAAACCTATATCCACACAAGAAAATGGGTGTCATAACCGCCTGGGATAATCTTGTAGGCTACAACCAGACGGCCACATAACGAGGCCATTCCACATACGGGGAACCAAGCATTGAGCTAGCACCCATACACACAAGGAACCAAGCATTGAGCTACCACCTACACACAATCACAGAGGGAGAAAGAGATAGATAGAGAGAGATAGAGAGAGACAGAGAGAGAGAGAGAGAGAGAGAGAGAGAGAGAAAGAAAAGGTTGCTGTGTCGGTTTGCATAATCAAATCACCACACAGCACAGCTCTGTTGCAGCTGCTATGACGGAGGGAGAGAGAGCAACTGTCCTCCAAAACAACGCTGGCAGCTCCCTAGGGCTGGGGACAACAGCCACATTAATAAGCAACACACAAACAAACACTGAAAGTCACCCAAACACAAAGCTGAGGTCATGTTTAACCATTTAGCATGTGGACATTCAAATTAGCAGCTACAAAAACAAACTGAAGAAACAAATGCAAGTAGCTGCAAATAAAGGTTCACAAATCACAGTTAAATATATATATATATATATATATATATATATATTTACAAATGCTTGTATACAAATAATACATATACAGTATTTGAACCAAAGCACTCGAGAGTAATAGCTCAGTGTCTCTTCAGTAATCTTCTAGAAGGTCCGTGGTATGTTTTGTTCGTGTTTTGGGGGCAAGCTGCCCCCACTTTGTTTGCCTCCAGTCCACAGAGCCAAGGTTGTGTACAGTTTGCAGTGTACTCAGAAAATGGAGGGCTCGCAGAGATGTGAACCATTATAAAATGTGCTACAGGTCAGACATTGCTTAGCCCAACACTGCCCAGCAGCTTAGGCTAGAGTCAGTGCTCCACCACTGTGACTATGGGTGTCAGAATATTAACCTGGATGCTACACTCTGCTTGTTGTTTGGGGCAGTCCTGAGGGAACCCAACTTGGGACAAAAACAGATGAGAGTCTTAGGCTGTGCTGAACAGCTATGACTCTCTAAAATATAGAGGAATAACTATGAGTACTACATGTTTTAGTTCAGTGTTTCAGTGGTTGAGCTCCAGCCCAAATGAACATTGCACACTGAGGAGATAGCCAGCGAGCAGTCATGCAGGCCATCCACAGGAAATCTGCTACAATGGACAGAACAATGGGCCGGGGAAAAGCAGTGCCACCCCACACAAAGGCAGGCCCAGATACTTTAACAGTGACGGCCTAGTATAGCAGAGCCAGAAATAAGTATGCAGCTATGAATCTGGGTCACGCATGCCTTCTCTCTCTCTCTTTCTTGCTCTCTTGAGTACTGAAGTATTTTATGCGAGGGGCATGCAAGAGGCATGCGAGAGAGACAGAGCCAACTAAACGTTAAGAAACTTGATCTATGTTGAGTCAGAGCTGAGCCACAGGAGCATTTCAGTGAGGGGTTAACAGAGTGACCTAGGCCTCTGCTCTGAGACTGTGGGATTGGGCTGATTGGCCGTTAATGACCTCCTGGCTGTTCACACTCAAGCACATTCAAGGAAAAGGCAAAGTTTGATAGGACTGTAGGCCCCAGCTGATGAGGCATACTCCACCTAAAGACACCCCCAACCCCCAAAACATCTGGGTCACAATGTACTACCAAAGCTCACAGTGTTGGAGCCAGATGTGTCTCATGCCCCAATGACTAGTGGTGGGTCCAAGCCCGGCATCTGGAGTAGAGAGAAGGGAGGAGGTCTAAGCCCTTCTCAAATATAGCCTACTGATGATGATGTGGGCTCTTAAGAGACACAGAAGGGCATCAGCCTGAGTGTTTTGCACCCCAACAGCGTAGCCTTAATCCGCCTCTAACCCTGTCAAATGCTTCTGGTCTCAAACTTCATGGGCAGATCTGTCCAGAGATTTTGCCTCAGTGTGAACGATAGGAAGAGGGTAAGATGCAGCCAAGGAAGGTACGCGGCCTAACTATATACAAAATGAATGTAATGGAATTTGCATGACATATCTGAGCAGATGTTTTTCTGTTAAGGCAGTCATTATTATTATTATCATTATTATAATTTCATCAAATTGGCATTAAGAACAACAATCTTGTTGCTATGTAATGCCTTGTGCGTAAAAAAACATATCTCAAAAAGTCTCTACCTCCACAGTACCTAATTTATCTCATTTAAAACTCTGGCTTCCTCTTGATTTTCTCCCTCCCTCACAGTGTAAAGGATCTTTCACTGCCAACATGAAAATCTTTAACATTTTTAAACCATTTTCTTACTAGGATGCCACAGGAGAAATTGGACTCTGACATCTGTGTTGAATTCTTGCCTGTTAGCTTCTGCCCATCTTTAACCACAATAGCGTAAACACAAACAGCAGATGGAACATTCTGGCCTGGTTCTTGTATCTCAGGGCTGAACAGGGTAAGGTACTAGCTTGTCCTGTATTGGCAGTGTGTCAAAAGCAAATTATATTCTGATACACTTACATCAGGAATCAATCTGAATCATTTCCCAGCCCCACACACAAGACATGTGTACATGACTACTAATATGGCCCTATAGATTTAACTCACTATCCAGGGCCAAAGACTCCCACCATTTAATCCCCTCAAAATCAGAGATTACACCACACCATAACACCACCCCTAGTCAAAGATCCCCAATCACTCCCAGTCCTAGAGAGAGAGGGGGAGAGAAGATCAAACAGACTGTCCATGCAATCAATTGATGACAGTGATATCTGATCACATACTTTTCTGAATGTGGTTATACAAACAGCAGGTCAAAGTGTGACAGTAAAACGACTAGACACACAGCATAACCCAACTATCAATATCTGGTAGTCAGCCCCACCTTTGGTCCTGTTTACATATTTTCCTATAGACTACAAGATGTGCTGTGGACATAAATGACAGCTTTCGACACCACCATAGACCCTTCCCCCTTTCAACATACAGAACAAATCACATAGCTGGGAGAAAGTGTGTCTTTCACTGCATAATAGCTTACTGATAATAACTTTGAGTTGAAATGTAACATTTACTAGACGCGAAGGACAAAGCTAAGGCAAGAGACTGACCAAGCATAACAATAAAACAAGTAGGCTAACCAGGATACAACCTATCAGTGGTCAACGAAATCCTGTAGTCTTTGAGCCTGCGGACTGAGAGTGGTTTTGTTGAGACAGATTTGCTTCTGACAAAAGTTTACAGAGCGCACAGTTAAACTTTTTGACACTTTCTGCAATAGGTTAATCAGAAATTAAAACGGCAATAGCTGAATTCTCACAGCATATTCCTCTAACTAAACAACTTTACAAACCAAACGGCTTTATGGTTTGAATGTCTCAATAGCTTCGTGGTCCCTTCGACAGAGGCAGTATAACGTTAGGCTACTATAAAGGAATCCCGTGTCGAGGTGTAAGAGGTGTGGTTAAAAATACATTTAGAGCTGTTATTTAGGCTTACCGGCCAATTCATCTGGTTCCAACCCTGTCTCGGTGTCTATTCCACAGATCACGAAATAATGGGCGAAGCGGCACGGAGCCGACCCTGTCCCCGTACTGTTCACGCTCATCCTCGCTCAAAACAGATCGAGGCTGACTTCACTTCAAAGAAAAGCGCTCCATGGAAGGCGATGAAATCGAAGAACTTCGAATACGCTACCGCAGAGTCGAAACATAAATAGTTTTGGTAGTCGTGGATTTCCTTGAGTTAGTTTTCAGCTCTGTATTTTAGCTGCGGCTGGCGTAAAAGCGGAGCTACTCCGGCCCGCTCTGTGTTGCTGCCCTGACAGCTCTGATCTGGGCGCCTCGACTACAAACCAATGTGCACTGCCTCGCTCTCGGCCTGCGAGGGTGGGAGCTTAAGAGATCTTATTTGTAACCTCGGTCGCCACTAGGGGGAGGATAAACAATGCCTTCGAAATTGGCCTGTGATAGAAGATATTTTCCCCCAAACTATATCATATTGCATCAGATAAATAACCAGGAACACTTGGCAAATGAATTGTTCAAGACATGTTTGTAAGCTATGGTAGGCTAACTAAAGAATTTCAGAACTAAAGAAAATTTTCAGATTTACGTACTTCATTAAGAATAGCAATATTAAAAAAATATATTCTTGAAAAACACTATTGTCTCAGTATAAATACAATTGAAAAGAAAATTTAACCTTATCAAAATGTATATCCCTGAAATGTAAAATTAAGATATAATGATGGAAACACATATTTGTAGGCTATTTAGCCTTCATATTTAAACACACACATTTTGTTAGCCTATTAGCTACAAACAAATTCTCAAGATATTTTTCCTCAAATTTGGCCTCAAAGGTCACCCTTTTGAAAACCTAGCTCTTCTAGCATTTTCTTAGTGACACAAAAATTAACTGAGTGATTTCCACTCTTTTTGGAGGCAAGACATAATTATAGGCAACAGCATTTTATACTTTCTCATCATCAGTAAACCATTACCTAAATAGGCTAAAATTGCATTTTACCATAGTCATACAAAATGAGTAAAACACATTTTGTCAGTCTGTTTGAAGTTAAAAAATATATACTTATTGCTTTGAAGAGGGCTCTACTGCCCCCTTGTTGAAGAATTGCTTTCATGCAGGAAAGAAGCCAATATTGATTTATTGGCTATATTTCTTAATATACTGCACGTTGAAGGACACCATGGGCATATTAAGGGCTATATGCTATCATTAGAAAAGGAATTGGTAAATTCTCATCAATAATGATATAACTGTAATTCTTACTGTTGTATTTTGTTAGTCTTATCAGTTCTTTACTGTGGAGAAGAGGTTTTGTGACCTAGGGGGAAAAATTACCTTATTACCTTTGCTGAGGTTATTGTACAGAAATAAGTGGGATGGCTCACTGACAGTGAATGCAACCTCACAGTTTTCTGGAGATGGATGTTCTATTGGTGATCAGCAGCACTCTTTATAGAATTAGAAAAAGCATGTAGAACTACTGTACACAGTTAATTTTGCATACCTATGAGACATACCTATGAGATTAAGGCAGGGGATAGGCAGGGAAGTATTTTTTTTCCTAATGGGAAATGTTATGTAAATGTTATAACATGATTTCGGTTTTATACAAAAAACAGTTTTCTACTAGTTACAAATTTTGACATTTGTGGATTGTATAGTTGAAAAAATGATGTATTGCATTTATTAGATTGTGTTTGATAAATAAAAACACTGGTTTGAAAAATGTTGATGTTATGTTTAGTAAGAGCCTGCAGCTTTTAAAATAGAGGAACGGATTCTGTGTCTGATTCTGACCTGGTTGCGACTCCAACAAAAAGTTCCTGGAGGACTAGAACTTCGTGAAAGGTAGTTGGGAAAGGGTTTACTGAAACTAAGGTACAATATGAGAGATAAGGATAATTAAAACTAAGAAGAGAATTGAAGGAAATGATTTTATTTCCTTTATTATACCATTTTCTAACCAATTCTTTTTATCACCAACTCCAATTTTTATCAAAACATAATTGTAGAAAAAACCTTTGAATGATTTAACAAATCATTAACGTAAATAAGAAAACAAGAGTGGTGTGAAACTCCACATAGTCTGTCACAACCTTTGATACTGCCTTCCATCAGAAATGTAAATTCCTTACAATTTCAGTAAAATCACCAAAGCCATTTTTATAGCTAGTGCGCATCATCTACCTTGTCGATTGGTTGGCCATGGTTTGTTGTGTTTAGGTTTGTTTGAGTGTTAGTTTGAGGATTCCCCCCGTGTTGTCTTTTGTAATGTAGGCCCTTCTCACAATGTAGGTCCTTTTCAGGGGGCAAAAAGCCAGCAGATCAAACAGAGATACCTACAATTTCAGACAAAAATTTAATTGCTATAAAATCCTGCAGCATCTCATAGCACATTTAAAACACCTTTAAAACAACTATTTGAATTAAATTGAGGAAGCATCAACCTGACTACGGCATAACCCAGTTTTTTCAACATAGTTAATGTTGTTCCGGTCTTGGTTCATTTTCTTCTATGCTCCCATGCACCTCTAGTTCTACCCTAGGATTGATCTCCTCCTTCCCTCACAGTCATGTGAGCAGTGTTGCTTTGTAGCAAAGATTCTAGAGTGACCGTAGCGCTCTAGAATCTTTGCTTTGTAGGTTCTCAGGTCCTCGCTCCTCCTCCTAGAGCAATATTGTCCGTTTACCTTTTATGTTAAAGACTCACCCAGGTGTTTTTACTCTTAATTGTGTTTAAATGGTTAAAGAAATCATTATTATTTCTTTGGAAAAGATGGAATGGAAAAAAATGGAAAAGATGACTGTCTTAAATATGATGCTTTATCTTAACAAATATTATGGGCTCTTAATCCTTAACCAATACCAGTGGATTATAAACCAAAAATAGGGACCAGCAAAGATTTTTGTTAAAGGCGCTCTAAGCGATGCTGTTTCACGTCACTTCTTGTTGATGTTCGAAGTATTGTCAACAAAACGGAGGATAGCTCCAGAGAGGGTTCAAGCGTTATAAGTTATAGCTCACTCCTCCCCCTCCCTCCCATGCCTCCTGAAAGACTCATGAACGTGCATTTCCTTCTTGTCGTTTATTGGCTGGAACACTGTTATGTTTCGTTTTCGTTTGTTATGCTAGATTTGCCCACTGTGTTTTTGTTGCCATTTGTGGAGCCTGGGCTGTCTACAAAGACCGTGTTTTTTTACAGTGTGTTCAGGGGACAGGCAGCTAGCAGATTGTGAGGAGATGTTTGCTGTATGTAACAACAC
>JAGFZM010002156.1:483986-498874 GCA_017657215.1 Limnothrissa miodon | reverse complement strand
GGTCTCTTGTCTAAAATAATGTCATGAGAGTTGGTTTCAACAAAAATATTTTTCCCGGCTGTTTTCTATCACAGGCGATGACAGACTACAGGGGTAGGAGAGCATTTCGAAGTTGAGCATGCAAGTGCAACTTGGGATGACCTATGGTAATGTAAAAAAAATCAAGTATTAAATAGTTTATTTTGGAAGGAGACCTTTAAGTCACAAGGCATAATATCATGACCATGAATAGTTTCAGTTTAGATTGAGGCACATCTTGCCATTGTGAAAAAAGAAGCAGATGTGAGCATAGGCTCAATTTAACCAATTTAGCCACCACTGAAGCTGGTAAAGTACTGGTTAATATTTCAGGGACACAGCATGTTTGTGGGTCTGGAATCCAAGTGTGACTTTAGGACCATCACAAGAAAAGAAATCAGTAGGGGCTTTGTCTCACTCTGGTGGTCAAAATGTGCATGTGCAGTTCATGTCAGATTTCTGTGTCACTGAATGAGTCAGCTAAGAAGTACACGTGAACAAACACCAAACTATGTCACCATACTACATGGCTAGAGGTTATATTAGAAAACAGCATCACAGTATTCAGTATTCAGATATAAACTTACATACACAATGAAGTCAAACATGACCCATCAGGATTAGTCATACATTTTTTTGATCACTAAACCTATGATAATCTATTTGACCTCAATCTACTGGCACATGACTAGGTATACAGCAGACCCACCCAAAAGGCAAAAAAAAAAAAACAATATGCATCACAGCACCATAAGCAAACAGCAGCTGTCTGTAGCTTTTACATTGAATGAGTACACCACACCACATCACACTGTTAAAAAAATGTGAGATCAATGATCAAAATATTTACAGGTACATTATACACTCGAGTTAAAGACAATAAAACAACATTTATTTCCGCAAAGCAAACCAAGGGAACACCTTGTTACAATATATAATGATTATGAAATGATATCTTTACTCAGTAGAACGACAGATACAAGGTGAAACTTTTCACTTCGGGGAAAGTAAACTTAGACTTACACTAAGTTACAAGTTACAAGAGATCATACTACTATAGTCATTATAAATATTATAAAAAATCAACATTAAAAACACATTTGTAAACTATATGTAAATGAAAGTTTTGCTCAATTTCCCTTGTCATAGTCATGGTGTGATTCAGTGTGAATGCAGAACCTGCCTAGATTCCAAAAGGCAACATTAGTCAGCAGCCCTTAACTCGGTGTGTGGATGCGATTATTCAAGGCTGTGCTTGGCCTTCTCTCTGTCAATCAATAGCCTGAATCAATAATTTCCTTCCTGCTTCTTAACAATAGCTTTTATTAGAGATCATGATGGCCACTCCAAGGGAGCCACTAGTGGAGAGTAAATGATCTTAGTAATAATAAATTATTCCAGATAATTGCTGTTCATTGCTTACCCACGATGATGCACTCCTAACATAATAATACCTCAAATTAATCTGTCAACTTGAGAGGAAACATATGCTTACCCTTGACCGCTAAACTGGTACAAGCACACATTTGCAACTATTTAAGCTGTCCATGTGGTGGACCATGTGGTGACCAGAATAACTTTACACTCTTTGCACTTTCTCCTCAGAGATTCACTCCACCCTCCCACCACTTACAACAGTGTTGGGCAAGATTACACAAGATACACAAGATGCCTACCTGATTTATGTTTCTCTCTTCTGCTTGTGATATAATACTTTGTAGTACTTTGGTACTACATTAGGTCTCCAAAGGACTATACGTTGCACCATTATTTGTACAGTGCCAGAAGCTTGTTTTTATATTGTGCTGTTGATAACTGTCTTGCTTCCCTCCCCCCACCCCACCCCTCCCAGAAAAAAAACAATAAAAAAGTTGATCACAAAAAATACACAAGATGCACTAAAACTATTTTAAAAACTAGATAGTTTAGATGTAGCTAGTTTATATTTTGCAAAAAATAATTAGGCCTATAAATGTAATGATCCAACTACATACCAGGGTTCCATTTTTGACCTATTAGTGAGCTGCAATAACTTTGAAGAAATGCATACCGTAGGTTTTTACATTCCTTCATTCGGCACATGGTCACACATCATAACCATTTCCTAAGCCCAACACACATTTAATATGCGCAAGAAGTAATATTGCCATTCTCAGAATTATTTTTAGAGAGCTGTTTATTGTTCTGTTCAGTTCACTTTAATGTTCGATGCACTCCCAAATGGGAACTAGTATAGGACTGATGTGAATACATATTTCAGACAATGTGGATATTTTTTAAAATGACATTTCTCCTCTTTCACACAAAAAATGCATTTGTGTGCAAAGTCCTAAGTGAGTTCTGATAATTTAGGAGTGGGGAGGCCATTTATCTTGGATGCAGTATAAGTATACTGGCGGCAGTTATTGGAAAAAGGTGACCAGGTGTCCATAGCGCCACTTAAAAAGAAATTTAGGAAACAAGACAAGATTGCCCCATGGTGCACTGCTCAGACTCGCTCAATGAAGCAAGCTGCATGTAAACTTGAGAGAAAATGGTATGCAACTAAACTTCACCTTGTGTCGAAAGATAGCCTAAAAGACTATAAGAACGCACTTAATAATGTAAAATCAGAATATTACTCCTCACTTATAAATGATAATAAAAATAACCCCAAATTCCTCTTTAACATAATATCACTACTAAGTAGAAATGAAGTGACACACTCCATTCCAATAACGTAAAACAGCAATGACTTCATTAATGTTTTCAATGATAAAATGTAATCTATATAATAAATATAATATCTCAAATTCAGCCGGTTCCCCTATAATGGAAATGGCAAGTATTAGTTGACCTGTAGCATATCTTGACTCTTTACACCAGCCAATGTATCTGAAATTATTAAATTAATCTCATCAAGTAAGGCCTCTACATGTTTACTGGATCCAATTCCAACTGATCTCCGAAAGTCTGCTCTCCCTCAATTGGCTGAGCCGATACTTAATATTATAAATCACTCTCTTAAAGCAGGACATGTTCCCAAACCTTTCAAGACATCTGTCATTAAGCCCTCTATCAAAAAGCCCAACCTTGAACCTGAGGCACTGGCTAACTATCGACCTATATCCAACCTCTTATTTATATCAAAGATTCTTGAAAAAATAGTGTCTAAGCAAATTTGCACCTTCTTAGAAAACAATTAAGAAAACAACATTCAGGAAACCTACCAGTCTGGCTTTAGAGCACATAGCACAGAATCCGCCCTAGTAAAAGTCTACAATGATCTCCTTATCTCATCTGATAATGGATGCATATCATCATTAATCCTACTGGATCTTAGTGCTGCCTTCGACACTATCATTCACAGCATCTTACTACATAGGCTTGAGCATATGATTGGCATCAAAGATTTGGCATTAGCCTGGCTCAGG
This sequence comes from Limnothrissa miodon, assembly GCA_017657215.1. Taxonomy (NCBI): domain Eukaryota; kingdom Metazoa; phylum Chordata; class Actinopteri; order Clupeiformes; family Clupeidae; genus Limnothrissa; species Limnothrissa miodon. The sequence goes on along the minus strand of JAGFZM010002156.1, from coordinate 495,443 downwards.
TCATACCTTACTGGACACTACCATTTTGCACATAATGAAGCATCATGCCACACTGAAGTTAACTATGGTGTACCCCAAGGATCAGTACTGGGACCTCTGCTATTCTCCCTTTGGGATCTGTTATTAGAAAACATGGCATTACCTTCCACTTATACAGATGACACCCAACTATACCTTTCAATGAAGCCTAGTGACAGTACGCCAGTATCAAAACTTCTTGCCTGCCTCGATGATATAAAAAACTGGATGACTAATAATTTCCTTTGCTTAAACTCTGACAAGACTGAAGTCATGATGATAGGCCCAAAAAATCTGACCAACAATGTACCTCATCATCAGAACTTACTTAGTGACCTTTCACTCACAACTAACACAAAGGTCAAGAAACGTATAACTGATCAGGACCTCTCTCTAAATAGTCATGTAAAACTTATCTCCAAACCCTCATTCTTTCACTTACGCAACATTGCTAAGGTTAGAAAATTCCTTTCTTTTGAGGATGCAGAAAAACAAATTCATGCATTTGTTACCTCCAGATTTGACTATTGTAATGCTCTGTTCTCTGGATGTTATACTACCTGCATCAAAAACCTACAACTAATACAAAATGCTGCAGCGCGAGCACTCACTAGGACCAAAACATATATCTCACCTATCCTTTGGCTTTCTGTTAAAGCCACTATGTGTAGGATTTATCTTCTATTTATCTTCGTCTTTCATTAAAAATATATTTTTTCTTTTAAAAATATAATGTAAAACGATGGTAATTACCTCCATGAATAAATTGTAGTGTTCCCGTAAACTTGGTAATTTCCATTTATATATAGATGTGGTTGGGTACCAAATGAGAATATCCATTTTGCGCCGCCATTTTCAAAATGAGGGCCGTGGGATGGGGAGGGCTAATACATTTTATTCAAACGTGTGCAGTATACCACTCTGCTGATAGATGGGAGAAATTCTCATACGAAAAAAATAAAACTTACACATAGTGGGTTTAAAATCCAAATTTATTTTGAAATACTTCTAACATAAAAAAGCCCCTAATGCTCCAGCATATATTAAAGACTTACTTGCTCCCTACCACCCTTCCAGACCCTTAAGGTTACAGAATTCCGGCCTCCTTGCAATTCCAATAATATCAAAATCCAGAATAGGAGGAAGAGCTTTTTTCTATCGTGTGCCTGTCTTGTGGAACAAGCTCCCCTCTAACATTCGCCAAGTGGACACACTCAACACCTTTAAGTTGAGACTCAAAACTTCTCTATTTACTGACCTGTTAGGGATGGTATACAGTAAAACACCCCTCCTCATGGTATTATTGGAAATGACTGCCTCTGCTGTAAGCTCCTGTCCAGGACTTGGTGGCCTTTTACCATTCCTTTGGTGGTGTTGGCTTGTTATACATCATTCCTTAGTTATGCCGCTATACATTAATGCCGCCACAAAACCACCCATCTGTCATGCCGTACAATTTTCACTCTGTCCCTCTCCTCCTCTCTCTTACTTCTCCACTTCTCTCGCTCATCACTTAGCCAACATCTGTACATGGTTGCACATGCAATATAACACACACATTCTCTGAAATCTGATGGAGACTGTTCTAACTCATCTCCTTCTGCCTTTCTATGCCATTACCACCCTGCTGTAAGTCATCCCTACCTTCCACTGCCTGACCCTGCGCCTTTTACCTTCTGGAAGGTGCCCAACCAACCTTACCAAATATGCCACCCTGCTGAGGGCCTTTCTCCACCGGCGGCACACCTGAATTGGTCCTCAACTCACTCCACGGTCCCTTCACACTTTGGAACTATATCCTGGGATTATAATGGGACTCTGATGTTGCTATTTTAACACCACAATTTTCTTAAAATGTGTGCCTAATGGACTAATGGTGAACTAATCACCATCTGAGAGACTGAAAACCTATTGCTCATTGGTGCTCTTTTTGTTAAGCACTTTGAGACATGCCTTTTTGTAAAATGCGCTATACAAATAAAATTGAATTGAGTAAGAAATAAATAGGATAAAATGCAAATAGCCCATACTGAATCATGCAAATAAACCCAAACTAGCTGTAAAAGAAAAACATAGGTTCACAAGTTCACTTGTGAAAAAATGTTAGGGCGACCAATGCACCAATGAGCATACAAAGAATAATGCATGTTTTTTTGTATTCTTTTACATATAAATATACATTTATCTTCAGTATAGGAAAATGTAAGAGAAAGCACAAGGTTAAAACAAAATCAACATCATCCAACATTCCATTCTCTTAAAAGTATGGAAGCAACATGGTGGTAAAAAGATGTGATTATCAAATCTTTATTATCAAATCTATCATTTTCATTTCAAGCAGATAGTTTTCCTGTCACATGGGGCTGACATGCTTTGGAATTTTAAGATTCCATTTAAGCCATGGTTGAACATCTTCAGTGCCCCGATTCCTCCAACATTCACATCAGTTGTTAATCAAATTGCAGTTTTTGATTCAAGTGTCCGGTTTAAAGACATCATGTCACTGAAATCACCCCCGTTTTCCATGTCAAAAAGCATGAAGGTTTGTCACCAGTTATTATCTTCTTAAGAAATCTTTAGATTCCCACATCTTTCAGACTCTGAACTTACACTTGCACAGCTTGTTCAAGTCCTACCTAACAGAACACTGTGAAGGCTGCGTAAGACTTCAAAAGCGGGGCCTGAAGAATAGATTTTTCTTTGCCCTTTTGCCCAATTTGACCAGAAACGGATGTGAGTTTTGCCACTGCATGTAATGATGGTGATGGTGATAATCTGGTTGTCCAACACCGTAATTCAAAACATTTTCACCCAGCAAGTCAATAAATTCTGCAGCTTTTTTCTGCTGTGTTTACAAATATTGCTTCAGCCTGCCTTTGGTGCTTTTCTACTACACCGTTTGAGCTCTACTCTACTAGTTTTTTTTTTTTTTTGCTTTTCTACTGGGAGTTGGTATACTAGGTACCAATGATACCAGTTCTATCTACAAGATCTATATCTTCCCCCTCCCCACATCCAACATTACAGATCCACCTCGGACCACTACAATAAACAGTAGGCCTCCTCCGAAACACACAATTTACCATTAACAGAATGCCCTCCCACCCCCACATGGACACAGTACACTGGCATCACCAGTAAGCCCCTTTTCCTCAAATAAACAGCAGACCGCATCCCTCGCACCCCATCCCACATACACTGGCTAGTACCCCAATATACATTAAAGGGCAGGTCCCCCACCCCTTCACTCCTTCCCCCCCCACGACCACTGGCAGATGGTTTGGCCCCTTGAATTGTGGATTTGCCCAAGTTTTCCTCCTTAGTAGAGTGTTGTTCCTTGTCCGCGTTGCTCTTGGGTGCTCCTTGTTAACGTATGGGAGTAGTGTTAAGGATTAACTTGCTTTACCATAACCAACCAATAGATGGCATTCTTGAACAAGGTTTGAATAAAAGTCTGCTTTCTGTCAATGTGCCAGTTCTACAGGTCCCATTTCTACTATAAAAAACTTATTTTTCATAAAAATCATATTTAACTTCTAGAGCCTCCATTTACATCCAGGAAACCCCCAAATGACATTATGTGTATGATCTGCCATCCACTTTTGGTTTTCTTTATTCCCAGAGATGATGTCTCCATTTATTCTTTTAAATACAGATGCTTATATTTAACCTGTTGTAACAAAATACCTATTTGGAATAAATGGGGATATTTTCCACCAGTCTTTAGACACTGCCAAACCACAAGTCAATGCAGGTTGCATATCTGGTAAAATAATTATCTGTTTTATTCTATATTAAAAGCCTAAGTAGCCTTATTATCTTTAAATTAATACTATAGAGTAAATAAATAAGACAAAAGTAATGTGTATGTTTTTGATGGAGAGCAAGGCTGGATTTATTGCTTTTCAGAGTAACAGTTCTTCAGCTATATGTCCAAGGTAAAGAAGACAGTTTTATAAAAGGCACCTAAAGATGTATAACCCCATTCCACTAAATACGCCTGAGTCCAATGCAATGCAGCAAATGTAGACTCAGATGAGAGGAAATAATAACAATTATAAAATATGATTACATGAAAATTCTTGGCAAATATATTGCACCATACAATCATTGTGATATATTCAGTTAAGTATAAATCCCATACCATTTGGTCAAGTGGTTAAACAGGCATCAGATATTACGGGGAGTGACAGTGATCTGAGTAGTTCTTCTACTCATGGGAGCTCACACGCTACCACACACACACACACACCATTCAATTATTGCACACATTTCCTCATCCCACTAGCCTGCATTGAAATTTTACCTTTCAACTAAAAGTAGCATTTGCAAGCATTTTGTTAGTAGTTTGTACATGATTCTTTAAAAAAAAAGAAAAATACAGCTTTTAAAAAAGCAGTGCAGCCTTATGAAAAGAAATAAAAAAAAAATAGTTACACAGACGTTTGTTTAGACATTTTCATTGACAAACATCTTGTGTGTGATTAGGGTGTGGTTATCTATGGCCGTGTGGTCTGACCAATCTAAAGCTGCTGGTGTCGGGGTCAGCACACCCATTTCTATCCCTCACACACCAATAAAATCTGTAACAGTGTCTTCTCTCAGTATTTTAGTCACCCTATTGCAATCTTTGGTATCTTTCAGAGCTAAAATCTAGACAACGCACTAATCAAATACAATGATTCCATCTGAGTATATGTCGGGACTCTGGTGATCCCAGTGGGCTTGATCTGAATGTAAAAAGAACTCCACACCCTGATAATCACGTGGGCATTCGGTGCCCAATCTCAGGCTCTGAGAGAGCCTCTCACCTCCTCACAGGATCACACAGCTGGAACCTGACGACTCCTGAGACCTGTGGGGACATGGGAAAATGCCATGACACTACTGCTGGAAAACCATGTTCACCATTATTTTAAACAATATTAACATTAGGATTCCTTCACACAGTTGCTCCTTGATATTATTTTAACATTTCATGACACCCGAAAACAATTTCGTAAGTCATTTAACTATTAGCAAAACTCCTCAGTTATGTTAATCAGATAGAAATATTGTATGTGTAGAGACGAACAGAAGACTTTGTAGAGTCTTTGTACATTCTTTGTTTTCATTTTTTGCTTCAAATGTTGTATAGTGTCCTTGAGTGTTTTGAAAGGCGCTTTTAAAAAAGTTTATTATTATTATTATTATTATTATTATTATAGAGGCAACAATTTGTCCAGAATTCTTTTAATACATAACTACGTGGGCCAATTACAAAGTGTTACCTCTGCCCAACCATACTACACCATAAACTGTTAACTGTATCTGAGAGAAGATCTAAATAATGTCTCCACACTCGTACAAGCCCCATAGCAGCAGTGGCACACAGCTATTGAAGAGTCCCTTACTCTGGCCTTGGAGCATCCTGGAGCTTCATCCTTTTGGGGGCGCTGGAGGCCATGCCTGAGTGTGTGTCCTGAGCACCGGGGAGGATAGGACTGCCTCGGTTCCCTTCACTGGGCACCTGAGGAGAACACAGCAATGGTCAGACCTTCACTGGGCCTCTCCATACTCTCACTCTTGATCTATGAACAGTAGGCTACTACCCAACTACAGTAATGTACAGCTCAACTGTAATGATCAACCTCCCTTATTAACTAATCTACAAAGATGCTAACTATTCAATGGCCTTGTTATAGATATATTAAATATATCTATAACAAGGCCGTGTTCACAGAAGGAATGTGCTCAAGACACGTGGTGGCAAGAAGGACTTGGACAGACCACGTTCCTCTTCCGGCTGTGTGGCCCGCTGCTGGCTGTGTTGAGCACATGCTCTGGGGCTGGTGCCAGTGGAGTGCTGGGGGCCATTTGCTGGGCCTCGTCAGAGGGTCTCAGAGGCCTCCTGCACAGCTCATCCCTCCGATGCACCACGGTAGTCTTGGACTTCAGCTGCCTGTGTGGAAGAGATTGTGGCAAGCTCCCATTGCAATCATTGCAGACCGGTACAGCAGGGTCCTAGTGGTAAGTGATATTGTGTGGAGGACAGAGTGACCTGCGTGCCTTCACAGAGCCCATCGATCGGCTCTATTTTTCAAGAATCTAACCACATACTTAGGATGAATAGCAGTCGTTATGTGTAATGTGCCATAAAAGCATAAGATATCTCCGCAATTCTTCATGAGTTTAACAGCAGTAGCTACATAGTCTTTCGGTTCTTTTTCCATTGGAGTGGATAAGCCATGGACACGACAGGCTGCTGAAATAAAAGAACCAGAGCAAGGATTCGGTTTCTAAACCACATGCAGGAGCTACAATATGATCCACGTATCCAAACAGCAACTAGATACCCATTTCTGAATGGAAGCAATTACACATTCAGAGCCAATAAAGATTAACTATGGACTATGGATTTCAAGGTCCCTGGTTTGCAATGTGATACATTTTCATAGTATTATTCAATACAAAAAGCAGATGAATTAATTAGAGTTGCTTAAAGATGGCACCACACAATATCATGTTTTCTTTCTACTGCAGCACTTAAATAGTAATTCTTTTGCCCTCCGCAGTTTCGGCAGGTGTTCTTACAATGCTATCCCATTCGTGGAATTGCCCTTTAATTAACCAAGTCATTGGGTATTCATAAATGAGAACACATGCTCTTGGATGGATGCTGTCCATGTCTACCCTTCAGCTCCCTGTCTGCAGTTCAGACCAACCAGTCACCAGCTCCATTGGTCATTTCTGCGGTCAGCTCCCTAGGTCTTACTGTGGACCACCTTCTAATTGCACTCCCATGAGCTTCCAAGTACACTTTGCTCTAAACTATCCTCCTGGTGTGATGCCATTATAGGGCAGACCTCGAACTTCTCTTAGCCTATTCTCTATAGCTAACTCATTAGCCCAGGCGCCTGGACTCACTGTACTTAGTGTGACACTTGCACCAACTTTACCACTAAAGTGTGTGTGCGTGTGTGTGTCAGTGTGTGTGTGTGTGTGTGTGTGTTTGCTGTAGGGCTCTGCAGGGGTAAGGACAGAGGCTGCAGTGACGACAAAAAGAGGTAGAAGGTGGCTGGCGGTAGGATCGATGCTTGGGAGCTGGAGTGCTGGCGTCTGCGAGGCAGACGGGCCTGCCTCGGCACGGTGGCACGTACCCAACGGCTAGCGACAGGCTGCGATACCAGTCGTTGATATCCTCCTGATCGCTGGACATCAGCAGCAGCTTGGCTTTGGGGAAGGTGAGCTGAAAGGGAGAAGAGGAGAGAAAGATAGAAGAGGTCACTGAATGTCGCCACGGATGTGGGAAGGGGAGCGGACTCATCGTTCACGAGGGGAGAATTCGGTGGGATCGCTTTCAAGGATCAGACAGTTGTCTCCGCTCACAATCATTACTCATCGAGCTCCATGTCTCTTCTGCGCTGCCATGTCTTGGCCAGCGCTGATGTGAGCACAATTGAGCTCATCTGATACACTGCCCGTGAATCACATGCATGCACAGACAATGTGATCCTACAAACACTAGAGGGCACCCCAATCCAGTTTGGGGAAATGATCCCCTCAACATCCTCCTGGTGAACATTTCTGAAGGAGTTTTTCTGGGCTTATCAGCTTTTCAGCTTTAAGTAGGAGGAAAGCGCCATTCTTGTTAAATACCTCAAACACTCACCACAGATAGATCAGGATAACTTATGACAACAGTTATGTACACCCTGCCAAATGGACAGAATACATACATAACGTATAGCGACAACACCTGTAGAGTTAGTTGCTACTGAATAAATAGCTGCAGGAGTGTCACCTTTATTTTAACTTTTACAGAGCAAGTAACCATTTAAAATGTTATGTGAAACTGGGAGAGAGCCACAAAATATCAGTTCAACAGTTCTAATCACTTCTGAACAAATGCACCCTGGTGTCTGGAACCAGAGAGGTATTGATATAGCTTAATGATCACCAATGCTGTGCAACAGACAGGCAGTTTCCAGCCACATCCTTTTCCCCTTTCTGAAGCGCTCATATCAGATGGTTCATCCGTTGAGTCAACAGTAATTACCATCACTCATCCACATTAGAGAGACTTTACGGTGAGATTACACATGTCAAACAAGAAAACCGCAGCCATCCATCCCCAAACAAAGGGAGGGTTTATCCCTGAATAATTACAACTGAATCCCATTAGAGTGGATTATAATTAGGGTTCTGGAAATATTAAATGACCTCTCACATTTACCTGAGGTTATTGGAATCATAAGAAGCTAACTTGGCAACGGAGAGCAAAATCGCTAATAAACTTTAATCTTTATTACCGCTGGGTTTGGAATACTAATGTATGGTAGCAAGAAGGTAAGCTCCCGCTTTGAACTGATACCTGGTAAAAAAAAAAAAAAAAAAAGGAGCCCCAACAGCCCCACCCCCACCCGCTGGCGGTGTGTGTTGGTGTAGAGGGTGCAGGGTTCTTCCTATATTAAATGGATTAAGATTTCAAATGTACCATCATCAAAAGCATTATCTAATTACAGAGTTCAGTGAACGAGGCCGAAACAGACGCTGTGCAGTATTAGGAACCAGCCACTCGGGGGACGCATGACTCGATTTATGCACAAATAGATTCAACTTCTTTGGCTGCGCAGCAATTAGGGATTTGTCAAAAAATCTGACCCTCTTAGGTAGAAATGACTTTGTATAATAGGAACGCTGGAGCATAGAGCCTCCTCACTGCACATAATTTCACTTGATTATTTATACATCAAAGGGAATCTGTCACGGATGCGGAAAAAATTCAAGTAGCAAGGGGAAATGGGGGGGGGGGGCCAGACAAGCAGAGAGGAGGAAAGGAAAAGCGAGAGACAGACAGAGGGGAGAGGAGAGAGACGTAAAAAGAAAGATGGAAGAGAAAGACTTTCCCTCCACTCTAAACAAAAAAAAAAAACACAGAAAAAAAATCCTTTTCTCTTCCAAACGTGTGCATAGTCGGAAAAAGGGGGACATTTTCACCAGGCTCCCTCTCTCTTTTTGCTGCAAACTTTGCATATAGATTGCCATGGCATTTCCAGCTGTCAAATTTAATTTGCCTTTAATTCTTCATGGCACAGATGAGGAGGGCCCCGGAGTGCTGACAGCCTTATTCCCTCCGTCCAGGTGTGGCTGAGGAGGTGGGGGGCCCCGGGATCAATAATGTGTCCTTATGAGAGATTACGCCTAATGCTATTGAGTATGCATTTGGGGCCTCCACGGGATAACAAGCTAATGAAATGTCATTTCTTGCTATTAGATAATGTGTGGTTGCCAGGCTGCGGGAGAGCGGCAGGGTGCCGGCGACAGGCGCCTGAGCAAGATGTATGGACTGAAGCGGAAGAGGAGATGGATCTGACGGATAATCGGAGGCAGCGGCAGCACTCCTCTGCCGGACCACCGCCCGTCAGCAGCCCCTGAGTGATGCTCCCCTGGTGGACACACGCCGGCCTGTTGCGGCGTGTTGTCAAGGAAACAGAAGTTTGTATAAAACGGTGGGATGGCCCTTTGAGTGGGACAAACTATCCTTCTCACATTTGCACAAAGGCTTAAGAGCACCAAGGACAGACCTGAAAATTAATATGTGAAGTAACTTAGACCCACTAAGTCCTTTGGAGTTGTCCAAATCTAAAATCTGGATGAAGGACAAAGTTGCAGGCTTTGCTGGCAGGACACAACTAGGGGCCATTTGCACTAGAAAAAACGAAGTTAATATTTATGAAGCTGAGCGGCAACCAAATCTTGACTGCCTAAACGTTTTAGTCTGGAGCACAGCAAAACATTTGACTCAATCTTTCATGATGGAATCACCATTCACAATTTAGACACAATTTGTCACCCCGCCGCAGCATGGAGACCTGGAAAAGGATCAAGCGCAGAGGAGTAAAACACATTAAAATCTAAGCCTTATCTCCGCAGATGAGGAATCAGGGCAATTAGCAGCTGAAGAAATAAATGATATGGAGCTCTCCACCACAGTCTGGTAATAAACTCCATTTGAACAATTAATCACCTGACCTCAGAGGAATGCCTGTATACCTTGGGGCTACAGGCTTGATGGAGAGCTGTTATTGTCTCTTCAAAAAAAAAAAAAAGGGTGAGTGAGATAAATTGAAGTGAGGGAAAAATCTGATGAACGGCTTAATTCTCTGGTTGAACAATCATCAGTTATCTTTTTAGCTTCCTCATAACTTTTCAGCTCCTCCACCAGGTAAACTCTCCAGGTATCCTGAACCCGTCATGAAATATGAGTTGCAGCATATGAACCTAAATGGGGAATAACTGTAGAGTAGAAAAGTCTGGCACAGATTTCTCTTGGGTGATTTTCTTTTCCCCTCCTGCCTATTTGAAAAGTGAATGCTGCTTTTACCACTGTGTTTGCAAAAAATGAGATTGTTGCGTCTAACATCCTGGAGTGAGAGTAAAACTGTTTGGTCTGGCAGGCAGGCAGTGTAAACAGAGCAAACACTTACGCTGATCAGCCCGCCCTGGCTCTTGGTATGGCCAAACACCTTGTCCACGGTGCACTCCTTAAGGGGGTAGCAGCGCTGGCACTCAAACTTGTCTGAGCTGGTGGGATGAAGGGAACTGCAGGGCTTGGTCAGCAGCAGGATGTCAGAGAACAGGAAGAACATTTTGGGCTTCGTCTCTTTGCCTTTAGGTGGCACGGTCCTCAGCCAACCCTCGCGGATATACCATCTCCCTAGAACACAGCAGCACAGAACATGCACGACTGTGAAACAGGTTTGAGTAAATGTGTGTGTAAAAGAAAGAGAATGGAAAGGAGAAATTCAGACAGAGAGAGAAAAAGAATGCAAAGATTCTCCTCTCAATGACTGACAGCTATTTGATGGTTAATAAATTAAAAGCTGACATTTGGACAGATAAGACGAAATTTTAGCCCTACCACAGGTTCCTTAATTGCTCCACTACTGAGTGATTGCTGTTCAGGGAACAGCCATAGCTGAGGGGATCCAATTGGACATTCTCAGGCACAGACAACCTTTCCATGATTGGAACAGGGGTCAATTCGAGGTGATATTGCTTTTAAAATGTCATAGGTTTAATACGTAGTAAGACTGAGGAGACATCCTCCCACACGGGCTTCAGAAATTAGATTTCATGCCTCCTCTTCATAGGTTACATTGATTAGACCTTTTACTAAGATTTACTCAGACTTAAAAGTCAGTCCCCTTTAAAACCAAAATGCATTCTGTTGCACACATGCAACAAACGTATTCTTTACTGTTTGAACAAAGTTTGACTGTAGCATCAGCATGCCCACGACATGGGCCAATTTCAGACAGCCCGGTCGGCAATCAGTCACATGGCAACCCGTCAGCAGAAGTTTTCTGCAGGAGGCCACTGTGGGCCCTCCCTTAATTTGTGTTTGGGGAAATCAGGTGCAGCAGGGCCGACAGAAGCTCTGAAGACTCTACATCA
>JAGFZM010002156.1:462623-483586 GCA_017657215.1 Limnothrissa miodon | reverse complement strand
CCAGAGAGAGAGAGAGAGACTGTCTGGAGCATCAAGAGCCCAGGTTCAAAGAGCAGGAACTTGGAGCTCCCCTCTCCATGTCGAGCGCTTTCAACTTCCCCTGTCAAAGAGCACCTTTGGTCAGCTACAAAGGCCCAGTGGTTTGCGAGGTGCTAAAGGTTGCACTACAAAGCCAGCAGGTCCTCCTGATGTGGCCCGGCCGAGAGATCATGAAAGGCTTAAAAGGACACACGATGGGGGTGATGTGGGGTGACCGCAAGCATGATCATTGTTAATTTGAAGTGGACTTTGTTTGATAGGACCAGCTTTGATGTCGGAAGCCTGGCAAGTCCACTGTCAGAAAGGGCTGGAAGTGGCAGCCGCCCATATACTGTAGGAGTTTTCACTATGGTCAACATCATAATGGCACAAGTTCTGTCTTTCTGAAACGTTGTTTAAAAAAAAAAAAAGTTTGCTGAGAATTGGCAGTCAGGAAATCTAAACTCTGAGGCAGATCTATATGTTTACTCATGTGCTGCTCATGGTGCAGGAGGGCTAGGGTTGTGACTTGATCAATGCTCGACTGTTCTCGCTTGCCATCTTTTCTGCTCGAGGGGTGGCAGGCGGGGGCCTCCAGGCAGGCGGGGGCCTCCGGGCGACCGCTGTGCCACCAGTGGCCCTTTTCCAGGACTCCAAGGAAACAGACAGTCTGTCTGGCGTATCGATGTCCCATTGATTCAGCCCTTGCGTCTCAGAGACCTGTCCCAACCCCCCCCCCACACCCTCCACTCCCCCTACTCCTCTCTGCTCCTTCTATCCACTCTGCCCCCCCCCTTATCTCCTGAAGCGCCACTTAATATGTTTCAGGGGCTCACAAGCCTCTCATCTGTATAGCATCGCTTTCTTTTACCCACATTAGAGGCTGTGGGCTTGGAGGTGGAGAGGGGCTGGAGAGGATAGGCAGGACTTCTGAAGTGTAAGGGAAAGAGGTGGCGAGGGGCTTTGGGGAGGGTGGGAATGGATGGCGGCGGCGGTGGTGGTGGTGGGGCTCAACATATTGGACAAGAGAGGACTCTCGGTAGAATTCAGGGGGTCTGAAAATTGGTGATGAGCGCAGGCTTCTTCAACTTCCCATATCCGCATCAGCAGGAAATCAACCCGCAGCTCGTTGGGTATTCATCACCAGCCTCCTCACCACCTTTGTGCACATACTCAGAAGTGCTTGCCCGCGCACACACACACACACACACACACACACACAGACACACACACAAACACACACACAGCTTCCTTTTCATCTGCCGGCCCACAAGATGAGGAGAGACGCTAATTGGTCCTGGGGGAGATTGGCAGGCTGAGGCATTCACAACGAGGCTCCTTCCCTCTCTCCTTCTGTCTCTCTCTCTTTCTCCCTCTTTCCTTCTTTCACTTTCTCTGTCCTTCTCACACTCTGTGCCTGTCTCTCTCGTCTGTTGTTGCACACGTGGCCATCTCCCCCGGGACAAACAACATGGAAGAAAGGGCCACAGCTCCACAAGTAGTGCGAGACAACAAAGGCAGGGAGCTGACGAGAGGGAGCCCAGTCCTCCTTGCCAATTAGTGCCGAGGAGCCACTGATACATTCCACTCATTCTTGTTGTCGAGACACGAGAGCTTACAACTGAAATTACACATCGCCAGTCATTTTGCACACGTTCCATCGATTAGACAGGCTGTTGAATATCTGTGAAATTACACATTTTCCCCTCTTCTCTCAGCTAACTTCTCTTCCGCTTTTTAACCCTCGCCCCCTGCCCTCCTCCATTCCCCCTCTCTCTTTCTCTCTGTCCCCACAGACAGCTGTAGGAGAGAGGTAGGCCTTCAGCAGGAGATAAAAGGAATGGCTGATCACAAGCGCTAACCTGGAGCCAGCAGCCGAGCCTTGCGTCCCTTCATCAGTTTCTGCACCCGCCGCAGCTGCAGGTGGTTCTCGTGGCTCCGGGCATTGTCCTGGATGCGCTGGCACACCTCCGAGACCGCCCTCATTGCCCCTGCAACCATCAACACGGACCATTCAGACAGGAGGAAGAAGACGCAAAATGTGAGCCTCCCCTTATGCTGGATGAATAACAAACACTACTACTACTACACTAGACTTACACACATGCACACCTGCCCACACTTATTGTTTTAGGTCTCCAATTACTTTGGAGTAACTGTAGTGTTTCTATAAAAGTGCAAACATTGGCCTTTTTTTGGCTATATTCTTGTATATTCTATTTATTTATTCTTTTATTTATTTATTTATTTTATATTACTTTTTAAACTAATTAATTATGGTACTGATGATGGGAACTGCTCCAATCTCGTTGTACTTTGTATATAATGACAATAAAGACATTTCATTTCATTTCTTGGCCTTTCTATGGCAGTTCCTACAATACTACACAATATACAGCACACACACATACATCTATTCACACCGTTAATTATGTCAAATTACTGGCTGCTGGTGATACTGAACTCTTGCATCATTAACTTAGTAAAGAAGTAAAAAAAAATACTGGCTATTTAGTAAAAAGCCTTGAAATTTAAACTGCATTAGCTTCTTTAAGCATTATTTGTGCATTTCAATGACCCAGCTTAATTGAGCCACTTATCTTCACAACAACTACACTGTACACTAAACAAAAGCATTCGTATGGAGATGGCATACTAAACTGAAGCTTTCTAGCAAATTCTAAATGTAAGACCCAATCCATTAGCCCCGCTACTGCCGGCACAATAACACACTAGATCATTTCCTGCACATATTCCAAGGACATGTTCTCTCAGCATGCTTTTTTCGTTCAAAGTGTTTAAATAGAACTTTGGTGCTGGAGCTCTGAAGTGTTAACTTTCAGACATTAACCTCTGACAGAGCCCGAGAGTGTGTCATCAGATGATGGTTCAAGGCGAGGCGAGCAGAAGTGCAGCAATTACCACAATTAAAACAACTGCTTTCCACTTGAAACACACAAAGAGAGAACGAGAGAGAGAGAGAGAGAGAGAGAGAGAGAGAGAGAGAGAAAGAAAGAAAGAGAGACAAAAAAATGGCACAAACCGAAATAAAACAAACAAAAGAGACCAAAAAAAGAAACGGAGAGAAGAGAAGCAGAGTATGAAAAACAACAACAAAGTCTCCAGCGATTCTCACTGCTGGTTCATTTAATCAGATACAATGTGATTTGTCTGGGGTTGTTTTTAAATAATTCCCTTTACAATACGCCCCAGCTAAGTAGAGAAACTTCTTTTTTTATTCCACCCTAACAAAAAGCAAGGGAGTTTTAAAAAGCTTCTCTAATGAGAAGAGGAAAAGGCAATGGAGGGGCAAATTTGGATACGTACCTTCATCTTAGAATCAGGGGCTGTTTTAATTTGTAAGCACAAGCAGCACACCACCAATGAGATTCTAATTGATACACATAAATAATTCCTTGTGTACATGGGCGCTTAAGCCGGATTTGCTGTTTATTTGACGATAGAAATTAGTCATTATCGAGCTCGTGTTGATGTTGAAGATTTTATTTATTTATATATCGCACGCTTGATATCCTCTGATCTGTGCCCAATTAATTATGTCAAAATCCACATCCAGAATTGAGACTCACGTTGGGCTTTAGCGCACTTGCATCCTGCATGAGCCCAGTGTGCTGTGACAGTAATGGCTAATGAGAGATAACAAAGACACTCAATGCCGCAGTTTGTCAAAAAGAGTAAAGACAATGAAAGCCATCATTTACACTGACAAACATGACCAGCATACAGTACTTACCGAAGTATCAGGGCTTGAATACCAGGCCAATGTGGCTAGTGACTTTTCAGAGTTACTAGCCCCAGCCCTTTTGTTAGCCACAAGTAGGCTACACATACACTTCCAGACACATTGCACATTTACAAATGCAGGTTTTTTTTTTCTTTTATGGAGTAAAAAAGAATTTTATACTTATATACTCTCTTGCTCTAATAACAAAAATCATTTGACATGTTCTCCCAATAGCGTACATGTGAAAAAACTTTACCTTGTGAAATCTTATTTAGCTTACCACTCCCACACATAGGCCACAATAAAAAGTGCAAAAGGGGAGAAAATGGCGGGAAAAATTACAGACATAGCTTTGGCAAGCCTGGCAAATGTAAGTATAACATAAATGTTCAGAGCTATGTTGAGCTTGATATATAGACTATAGTTGTAATATAGAGACAAAATAGCTCCATCATCAGTAGGCTATATTTTAATATAGACATTTAGTTATTTCAATACCTCTGTATCTTAGAAATCTGATGTGCTGTTGCCAGTGCTTGTACGTATAATAATGCAAAGAGACTGATCAGATAGCTATACCTTCAGAGAGGAAAACATATTCTCCAGAAAGTGAAACTAAAGGTGTGTGTGTGGGGGGGTCATCCCCTGATATATACATACCAAAATAAAACTCTTACTGGCGCTCGGCACTGGAAAAACACATTTTAAAAGCACCACAAACTGTTACGCTGAACAACAGTGCTTTTGTAGTGCTGTAGACTGAAATATTTGCTGGCATGTCAAGAATACTAAAATGGCATGAGGTTAACCAATCACCATTTTCCTGACAGAGCAGTCTAAAGATGAGAGCTTGTTTGGAGAGGTGTGAGTGTGTGTGTTGATGGGAGTCTCTTACTTGAAAGCTGCTGAAACTCTGGGTTGTCTGGACTTGTGTTCTCTGTCAAATCTCGCAAGAAGTGCTTGTACCTAAGAAGAGACACAAATAAACAAACCGGGACCATACCTTACACCTATTGCTAAAAATAACCAGAGTGCAAACTACAAAGCCTAGGGTTAGCAGGCAGGCTTTGTCATTCAGCACAAGTAGCGGTTTGAGTCAGGCATTGTTTTTGACTGTACAGGAACAAATACAAAAACAATCTGTCTGTGAGTCATCAAACACATATGGAGACACATTTTGCCAAAACTATTAAAAACACACACCAAGCACACACACAAACACACACCCTTGTGCTACTGGTCAAAATGGAAAGTGCCTTCTGTTGTCTCACTGGTATTCCGCAAGTTGGGCTACAACAGCAGACCTTGAGAGTGTAAAATGCAACATTCCCTGTCAGAAGATCACAAACATCCAACTGTATCTAACAGGGTCGCCATTTGCACACAGACCTTAGCCTTTCGCAGATGGATTGCTGCACAGGAAAAATTAAATATTGATTATTGTGCTATTGTGGGCCCCTCTGAAGATAAAGGTTATTAATGACAGGCCAAATAAAGGGCTCCATTAAGGAAATGACCCCCATCCCAAGGTGATGCCAAATGAAGAGTGCAGCAGAAAAGCTTTTTTATTTCAACAGTTCTGGTGGGAGCAAAAGAGCAAGTGAGGAGATAGGGGGAGAGATGTGTGTGTGTGTAGGCTGGGCATGAAAGACATGAGTGATGTAGAAAAGCCTGCCATGTAACGTTACATTTACCACGAATTTCACCAGCTCTCAAAAACACCAAAGGATCCTCAGAAATTAAACACGCCTGCTATATTTTGGGTAAAGTTTGGCTCGAGTGCTCTCGCTCTCTCCCTCTCAAGAAAATGTAAGCAACTTACGCTGGGCCTCAGTGGAATTGATGAGTGGAGGAAGCATCATAAAAAGGATGGCAAATGATCGTAATAATCACTAACGAGGCTTATTTGCCTCACCTTGTATTAGCATATTGGGCGCAGCCTTGTGCGCCGGGACTTGCTCTTGCACTCTCACCCCTGGGGTAGCGGCTCCTCTTCGCGAGGCAGACTGCCGTTCCCCCAGGGCAAAGAAAGTTGAGCTTAAATATTCCGATTTGCAGTGAGCCCCTGTGCAAGGTGGGTTGGGTGGGGGCACGGGCTTGTTAACTCTGTGTGTGTGTGTGTGTGTGTGTGTGTGTGTGTGTGTGTGTGAGTATGAGGGGGTATGAGGGGGGTGGGGTGAAAGAGCGCAAAGAGACATCAGTGCCAGGGAAGGCTGTCTGACGTTCCCTGCAGCCACGTCTATGCGGCGTAAACACTGGTGCCAGCACTCACGTCACCCGTCATCAGTGGCAGAGATGACAAGGTGAGGTGGGGGGGAGGGCGGAGGTTGGTGTGTGGGTGTGTGGGGATGTGCCACCTCGCTTCTTTAAACTCCACTTCACAGGGAAGGTTCAAGCAAGCAGGACTGGGAGAGCCAAAGTGTATGATGAACCCCACAGATATACCCCCCCTCCCTCCCACACACACACACATACAGAGTCAATTCCCCCTCCATCCCCATCACATTCCCTGCATCGACACCGCTGATGAGCCAGAGTGACGCAGGGCTCCATAAAGCACATGTTTATTCAGCGGCGTGAGGGCCAGGATGTCTGCCAAAGCTGCCATATTAAGAGCTCAAGCTGGGTAAAAACCCTGATTGTGCTCATCCATTAATTTATCGCCTAAGTCCTTAATATTGCTTTATCTGCTGTGGAAATGATCAAAGGCATGAAACCTGAATCCGTGGCACGCAAACAGACGGGAGCTGGATAAACAAATGCGTAAACTCTTAATACCAGTCTTGTGGCTTAATGCCCACAAACTCACAATCAGCTCAGTGAGGTGTGACTCCGGGCTTTCTTTTCACTTTTTGCAGAGTTCAGCACTGCAGAGACAAAAACAGAGAAACACGGAGTACAGCACCTACCCAAGGCGTCACGGGAGAGTGAGAAGTAGACATCTCTACTGGGCTCTTGGTTTATTCCAAAAGCTTTTTTTTTTTTTTGGAGAATGCTTCCAATCTGAGAATGCTTAACCTGGGTCATCGGAGTGACCTTGGAGTTCATTGACAACAGACATTGATTTCCACTGTGCCTGTCTCTCTCTCCCTGTCTCTCTTTTTCTCTCCTAAACCAGCCCCCCCCCCCCCCCCCCCCTGGCAGCACCCAGCGCCCCCCCCCCCCTTCCCCCCCCCCCCCCCCCCCCCCCACCCCACACACACACACACACGCACACACACGCGTCTCAGTCTGGAAGATGTCAGTATTGCGCTGATGCCGGGTGGCAGGTTCACAAATGTCGTGACAGAAAAAGTGGTTGAGCACGCTGTTGATTGTTTGCCCAAACAAACCCTCCTCAACTCTCCTCCATCAATGGATCCGCATGTTGCCCACCAACACGAGCATCCACACAAACTCTCTACTTGTGCCGGGTGAGCTAAAGCAAGGTTTTGTGGAGAACATTAAGGCCTACACAAAAGAGTGAAGCACGAGACTTCTAAATGGGAGAGCAAAAAAGGGAAAAGCGTTACATTACTTGTTCAAAAAGACAGAAAAGCCAAACATGGCCCAAGCCGGCTTCAATTAAGGAGCGCTTTCAAAAAAGAAACGATTTCACTTCTTTTTCTCCTTGTCTCATCTTGTAGTAACAAATAAATTACAGGCATTACCAGCCATGCGCTGCCCTCATTAAGAAGAGGGGGGCAAAGGCAATCTAATTAGAGGCTGCACATAACAAAACCGGAGCTGTCTAATGAGCATTATTGAGGCACATTCCTAATAATGTAAACTGAACTCCCTCGTTTAGCCGTCCTGTCCCACTCATTAGTGCACGAGTAAAGAGAAAATAATGAGACAATAACATCATCTGAAGCAGATTTATAACAGTTCAGATATTCTAATGAAGAGGAGTGCGGCATTAGAAAGCAGTGTGCTGGCCTAGTTAGCGACGTGGACGCCTCCCTGCTCTCGCGTCTTTGTAACATGCAAACGAAACGTGCTCAGAGCCTCTGCTCCCCTCGCCCTTCCTCCCTCCCTCCCTCCTTCTCTCGCCCGCCCGCAGACATGTTGGGTCAGTTGCTGCTTACACACACGTCAGTGAGGAAGAGGCGAACGGAAGAAAAGTGTCTAATTATTTTTCTTTAAATACGCACATTAAGAATTCAAATTCCTAATTAAGAGACAACAGGCGCCGTCAGAATTCGGCATGGGTTATTGAACACAGTGCTGGGCTGTTACGTAATTGCTCCGCATAACACTTGCTTCAGAGGTACGAGAATTAAATATCTGCTCAGAAAGGCAGCAAACGTCTTATTACTCTTCCTGTAAACTCTGGGGTATCAAACAGAATGAGAAATTGAAGCACAGTAGACAAATAAACTATTTTATGGTCAAATTTATTTACATTACTGAGAGAGAGATGATATAATAGGTGTCTGGTTTAACAAATGGGAAGGCTGTAACGTGAATTAAAATGATGCTGTTGCCACTTATACACTTAATGAATTTTTTTCTGCTTCTAACCAGTCAACGGGAGTCTCACTGATGACTCACTAGATAGGATATTAAATGAAAGTTATATTTATGGCTCTAATACAGCAGAAAGGGTGATCTGTTCAAATCATAACCACTCCTTTATAAGGGTGATCTGTTCAAATCATAACCACTCCTTTAGACACAGCTGAATGGCAATGGTTTGGTGCAATCACAATTTCATAATTTCACAATTTTCAACACCCATTTCAAAAGCAAATCCAGCCCAGAGAAAAGCTTTCAAAAGAGAGGGAATGTTTTGATGCTTAATGATGTCTTAAACTCTTCCACACAACCACAAAGTAACCTCATCTAAAAATATAAATCCGCTTGGCCTTTAGCATTACCTCATCACAAGGTTGCAAACTCTACTCAGAATGCAGTTATCATCTTCAAGAGCCTTTTCTACTTCATCAAAAGGCCCCAATTGCTTCAGTGAAGAGAAACATAGTTTGTGCCATGAGATACAGGCATGCTATAGAACCAAATGCTGCTCCTTGTTTCCATGCATTTAGCAACTAGAGGTTACAAACCAGTACATCAACCCACTCTGATCTAACAGGCCCTCAACCCCCTAACAGCATAGTGTAGGTGTTAAGCGGCCATGATGGAGCGCTACTCGTGTGACAGGGATGAGTGTGTGGGACAGATGGAGCTGTGGTCAGCTCCACGCAGCATGCCAGCCCATCACTGTCAAAGCAGTGGGACTCTGGGGAGACTGCGGCCAGCCAGCTCCAGCAGCCCAACAGAAAGCCTCTTAATAAGCGCAATGATTTTTATTCCGCTGTGCGCCTCGGTGTATTAAGAGCCTGTGCTCCAGACATAGTGGCTGTGACCATCCATCATCCTCAGCGGCGATAAGTGACAACAATCTCCACCCCACACCCCCCACCCTCCTGTCCCCTGGTTGGAGGTGAGCCTCCTGATTATGTGAGGCTAGCGGTGAGCGGAGCACTTCTACTGCACCACTTAGGATCATCACACAATTATTTGTCCCCCGTGCCTCCTCAGTCTCTTTTGTGGAGAGGGCCTCTCCAATCAATGGCAGATGAGGTGGAGGAGAAAAGCACTGATCAAGGCTGAAGTGGAGCGCTGAAGAAAAGAGAGCGTGCTGCCGCTGGCCGGGAGCCCACGCTGAATGGCAACAGATCTGCCTTCCATTTCTTCACCGAAATTCAAGGGCATTGCTTTTCACGGGCAGACAATAGATGCCATACAGTGGCGATCAATGAAGGTCCGTCATAAAAAATATATATATTTTTTCTTTTTTTTAAAGCAAACAGAGCTAACAAAAATATGGGAAGAGGGGGTTTAAAGAAGGTGGGAGTAGTTTAACAAGAGGGATGAGTATAAAGATTTCATTATCTCTATATTTAATTACCTCATTCATGTTTAGATCTCATTGGCTAAGTGGAGGTGACACCAAAACCTAATTAAGATAGACTTGCAGAGCTTGATAAAGAAATGTCACATCATTTCAGCTGGTTCCTAAGCATGTTTCAACCTGTTCTTCACCCTCTTACACCAATTAACTATGGGGACCTAGACTGCGTGAAATTACAGCCAACAGCAACAAAAAAAGCAGCAGCTTAACAAAAGGAATTTTGACAGTTATTGGACAGTCCGGGGCCTGGCTCTGGTCCTATCTCAAACAATAATTGCATCTGTCGCTGAAAAGTCTCCAATTCGCAAGATGAAGAGGGCGACTTAGAAAAACAACAAAACAGCGAAGGAGAATTCAAGCATGAAAACCACGACCCGATGGTGACAGTTTTCCTTGCTGTTACACCTGATATCCTATAATTCAACAACAAAAAAAATGTATCTCAAAACACCCCTAGACATACACTCCATGTGAATGCAGGTGGGAAGAAAGAGAGAAAGGAGGAATGATTTGACAGCAAATCAGAGGACTTTTGTCACATCACAGGAGGCAGACTCACCAATGTCAGGAGACACTGATGCAGAACCAAATGCACTGGCTTCATTTTAGAAAATGACTATATCAATGCTGCAGCTGACGCTGTCAAAACCTGATCGCATGTTTCTGAAATGAAAAAAAAAGGCCTTCTGCAAAGAGCAGGTGGATTGTGTGAGTAGAGTGTGTGTGTGTGTGTTCGGAGGTGGGCCTTCTAGTATTTTATCTGGGACTGGATGTGACTGGGCAAGCTATTAAACTTTCATCCAGTAAAAAAAAAAAAACACACACAAGTTCATTGTATCAGAGATTGCTATCGATCAGATCAGAAATCAGAACATGTCAGAAAGATGAAAGGATGGATGGATGAATTTCTTGTTGCAAGCTATGTGTACTGTAAATCAAATATGGGAAGAAGATACTGACTAGTGTAATATTAAACTAGCCACAGTCACAACATGAACTGGTTGTAAAGCATCAAATGATGTGGTGTTATAATAGCAGGTCATATAGAGAGCTCACTGTTGAATGCGCTGGAGGGGTAGAGGCAGCAGATCTTCCAGTTTCATCTCATGGAACTCAGGTCTTGACTCCTGGAGCTTCTTGAAGCGCCTGAAGGCTTTGTTCTTCTTGACTTGAATCTGACGATGGAGAAGAGGGCAATGAAACACTGAAGCGTTTCGGAAAGAGAATTATTTGTGTCACATCTTCGCCACTCAGCAACTCAGTAAAGTTCTACAGGTACAGTTACAGTACTGGTAGAGTCAGAGCTTTATTCTGGTTTAGAATTCCAACTAAGCCCAGAATTAATAGATACACTGATATATCAGTCCAGTACTGTAGACGTGAGGTATTGATATAATGGCTATGGTATATGGCATTGCTGTTTTGGCTATGGTGAAATATTATGACATTTTACTAATGGCAGTAACCAATTACTTTCAAAACATGGGCAAATACTCTAGATGAGCATTTGGCCTCATCTAGAGTATTTGACCCCTAAGAAGTTTGGTCCCATTTTCCAGCTATTATGACTAATATATAACTCATATATACGTTTAATAAAAAGTGTGGACTAGGGGAGCACTACAGTTGGCAACCAGAGTTCTTCAGATTCCAATGTTAATGTTCAACATCTTAGATATAAAATTAACAAAATGTGATACTTGAAGTCTTTAGCCTTCCTTCAATCAAATGTTCCAGATGTTGCCTCACATACCTAGCCTGGTTGCCCAACATGCTTCATTGACCACTGCAGACGTGGCTAAACAAGTCCTACATTCCTTCTGCAGCAGTACTTCTGTCGCATTTGAAAATCTTATATTAGATTTGGATGCATCGTCCATGAAACCTCAAACCATCTGGATATTTGTCATCAGGAACAATTTCCCCTCTATTAGCGGCTAGGGTCCACAAAAGGAAAAATTAACATTAATGCCAACACTGAGGTCCCTTTATTGGTTTCCTGTAACTCATAAATGTGACAGGGCCTAATTAAATTGTGTTTGTTTCATAATGTTTCAACAATATAACCTGGTAAAAATGTCTTTATAAAAACTAAAAACTTTAATTAAAAAAAAACTCTAATTGTTGGCACACTGCAAAAAATGAAAATCTTAACTACTGTAATTCCCCAGATTTCAGAATATTTATCTTGTTATAATAATTTTAAGATTAATTTACTTATTGAGGCAGATTTTTTTGGCTTGATTCAATATATTTTGTCTTGAATTGTCTTACTTAGACAATTATACTAATTTTGAAGGGAAATTGTCATTTCTCGGAGGGAATGTATTCTGACCAGTTGTCAGACAGTCACTGAAGGTAATTTTACTTGTTTCAAGTAATTTTATCTAGTCAAGTAAGCCTATATTCAAAATCAACCTTACTCATTAACATAATCACTATTGGTGATTTTAAACAAAAGACTGTCACTACAGCAAGACAGTGGCACATGAAAAGTACTTAAACATGTGTCTGCAAGCAGCAATATGGGGGCAAGCATCATAATAGGACTGTGTGGCCATACACACATCATGTTTCCTTGGTCAATGCCAATGAGACGGGCACACTATGTTTTGTGGCAATCAATCACAGATTTCCATGGTGAATTTCAGTTGCGTTATAGGTTACATGCATCTAAATGGCTTTAGCTATCTTTTATGAGGCTTGGTCTGAACATTACATATGCCAACTTTTACGAAGAATGGACAAAATGTGTGGCCTGTGAAAGCCTCAATATTTTTGAGAAAATCCAATATTGCCATTATTGACAAAGACATCACAAATGTCCATCATCCTTGGCGCTCTCCACAGTAGACGAGGAGGTACACTTGCATTATCAGTGCAAAAGCTTCAACAGCTATTTGCAAAATGTTGATGCAAAAGCAAAATGATGCAAAATGGTTCTAGGTCCGCACAAACATGTCCAGAACCAAAGTAGGACATTTGTATGTTTGGATCTGATCATCAATTCTGTTGCTGAGATATAAGCTAATATACTGTTTGATGGGCTTGCTGATTATTTTGATTAGCCTCGGTTGAACGCTTGGGAAAATTGAGGTGCCGATAGGTAACCATTATATCAATTTGGTCAAAAGATTCTTTCTGTTTTATGAAGAACAGACTAAATTTCTGACAGCGAGAATTAGTTTAATTTTCAAATAAATTCAGGATGTTGGAAAATCATTTTTGAAAATTGGGCATATGTTTTCTTATTTTTGAAAGGGCATTTTTTGCAGTGCATTATGTACATTAAAGACCAAGCTGTTCAAAGATAACTGCTAATTAAAAACTAGGAAATCGTTTTTATGTTTAAATCTTTTATTTATTGACTTTTACTCCAGTTTATTAGCTTTTTATTTTTCTACTGCCTGCTTAAAGCAGGGCTAAGCAATGTTCTGTTTTTTTCCTCTCACAAGCTCCCTCTAAATACCGCTGTATTGCATTGTATTGCACTGCATTCTATTGGAGGCGCTGCTGTTGAACATTGCAAATGCTGTATTTACCGTTGTAGGCCACAGTGGCGCATTCTACACAATTCGTTCGCCGTGTAATGACTCATGTTAGCATCCTAAACAGTATGAAACAGATTAATTAACTGAAAAATGTTGCTTAGTGGGCCTTTAAGATCAAATGGCAGAAGTAGTCAACTAAACCTGGCTGAATCTAATCCAGGTCCAATCAGGGTGCAGCCATCAAGCTATTAAACTGATAATTATAACTGATAAGTCTTTCTTAAGGACAACATTTACTAAACAGAAATTCTTTTTAAACTTTTGAAGAGAGACATGAATGTTGTATTATTCTGTTGTGATTTGAGCAGATGCTCAAGGTTAATTGTAACCTAGGCAGGCCTGGTTATGTACGTAGAGGTGGGAAGGGGTGTGTGTGGGTGGTAGCCTGCTCCACAGCGATATACTGCCGCTAAAAGAAGACCCAATGTTCTGGTAATTAAGCTCATGTAGGCCCGGTGAAGGAATCGATGCAAACTTGTGCAGCTCAGTCCGTAATCAATGGGATCAGTCAATCAGTCAACACATCGCTCCTCTTAATTAAGACATTAATATCGCAGAGGCTTAGGATTTGCAACAGATAAATAAGAACAGATGTTAGCAACAGAACAGCCCCTCGGCCTCCTGTCAGAGTGCTGAGGAGCTACAGGGTGAGAATCACGCCATCAACACAATTCAGGCAGGCTTGCGGCAAACACCTTGCTCCGACACACACCGAAAGCACATATATGAAATATCTCTCATTGGGGCAAAGATCTAGGTTAAGCTGTCACACCAAAGCGGGACCTACTAAGACAAATCAGTGAACTAGCCATCTACAACTGAGAAACTACATGTTCCTAACTAATGGAAAAGCTAATTAGCTCAGGATTTCCTCAGTGGTATTTCTACTCCGCTCAATTTGATTGTAGGGGGTGGACCTACACAGTGGTACAAGGGGCCTGTGGATCAGAGAGAGAGAGAGAGAGCAAAAGGCCAGTAGCAGTTGCAGGTGTTATCTCCTATCTTCAATCAGAGTGTGGTCTCCATTTTTATTCTTAGTAGATTTTCAAATGACTGACAACACCATGGAACACTAACCACAATGAAAGGCAGTTGTAAAGGAGAGGAATTGCACAAAATGGCCTAATAGGATGGGACTAATTGGAGTGGGAAAGCACTAGAACCCATTAACATAGATCCATGATGAATGCATATTCATGAGTAAATATTGACAGCTGGTAGCATTAGTTAACTGTGATCCGTTGTCGTATTCAAATCCTCCAACTGTACAGAAATAATGCACAAAAGGGAGCCCTGTATCCTTGACAAGTAATTATGAAAAACAATAGAGCCTAAATTGTACCCTTTTAATCAAATCAAAGAAGAGAGAGTCTGTGGAAAGAGTAATCACAAAATGAGCACCTTACCAGCAGGACTTTGTTGGCATTCTGAATGTTGTCGACATAGGTGTTGTAATGTTGCAGGTGTGGGCAGAAGTGCTCAAAGCCAAGACCAAATTTGCCCTGCTCCAGATGACCCAGCAGTGTCCTGATGACAAAGAGCACATTTATGAGCCACATACAACAAGAGCCAGCGGTGTACTAGGTGATCTCTGCGATCTTCCCTTTGGGAACATCAAAGCCATGCACAGCCTCTCCTGGCCTTCTTGTCAGAATGTGACCCGGGTGAACAAGAGTTCACATGGTCAGTTTGTGTCGCTTCCCCGCAATCAGTCAAATAACATTGGCTCCTGCACAGTTAAAGGAAGCCCTGCCTTCTGGGTGAAATAATGAGCAGGTTAAGCAAAGGGGACAGTCCCGACAGACATGGCTATCAGCAGTCAAGGGTACTGAGTGGGGGTCTTCTGAGGACTGCCGCGGATAGGCAAATGTGTTTATTTGGGACTTGGCAATTGGTGTCCTCATGGTGCACACTGGCAGGGCCCATTGGAAACACAGCCACCAAGAGACGGGAACAAAACAAGGGCTTTAAAAAGGCAGAGAGCTAATGCAGACAGGCATGCACATGGAAGGATATTGCAGAGCACACATACACTTGTGAAGAAGCTTATTCAACAAACCTGGAGACATTAATACACACTTACACACACAGATGTGTATGTATACAGACACACACAGTTAGAGACAGACAAACACACACACACACACACACCATCTCTCTAATGATGTTCCCCGAGATGCAACGTTCTTACATGCTTGAAGAGGGAGCACTTTGCTGTTGAAGTTGATTTAAATAGATTTTAATGAAGTTGCAAGCCAAGGTAGTCTCCGTTTGTAATAAGGCGATGCCAGCACAGCCAAGAGAGTTCTAACGAGGGCAAAGGGCAGGGAGAATTCTGTTTCCGATTTTCTCCGCCCACACAGCCGGAGGCTATTATGATGGCTATAAAATTATGAATTATATTTATTTATTTTAAGGCCAATTTCTTTCTTGAGCCATCAGGAAGACGACAAAGATAACATTAGCATTCCTCCTGCATCATGTTAATCCACATTAATTCTCAGCAATTGCGACATCTGGGGTGGGTACATCCTTATCCAAACAATGACAGTCTAAGAAGCGAAGAATCATGTGTACAGAGCTGGAGAAAGAGAATGCTAATTATTCACCGGGTCACCAGGTAGTTAAGTGCTTAAACACAGCGAGTCACTACTAGTTGGGCAGTATGACTAACATTTAAAATCCTACATGAAGCACTTAAAATTTACATGTATTTTTATATTTTCTAATATATAATTTTTCACCATTTAAATCTTAAAGTTATCCCATACGTGTTAGTACAAGCTAAATTATTCCAATGTTTAGCCTTCCTATCGAGAAGATGATGGAAAAACAGAGGTCTCATCTTCTGCTTAGACTGTTTACACTTTTTCTGAAGTAAAGCTTTTTTTTTTTACTTACTCATTAAGAATGTTCGTATTTCCCACCCTTTGGCCAGTTTCCCGCCCCCTGGCGCTGATTGGCTGTTTTTTCACTGAAGCAGATTGGCTCCCTAGTTTCACTGATACTCTTAACGTTACCGCTAGAAAACAAATTCAACTACGTCTGACCCCAACTGTAGGCTATACAGATTGTGTGCAGATTACAGTTTTATCGCTCCCCTTTTAACATTACCGTTTTATTTTATCGCGCTACGTTTGCGCCTACGCTACAAGCAAGCAGCAGGTCTGTTTCGATGTCTGTCAGGTCTGTTGTGCCGATGGACGATGTCATCGTTCATCGTGATGGATGACCCATCATCACGATGGAGAGCCACCATCGTGATGCCACGCCCACCACCCTATCAGACACACAGTAGGCCTAATAGCTAGACTTAAACTTTGTAACTAAGTTAGGGGTGTTAATTGTGACTGTATAACCGATGGTTGGCCTATACACGTAAAACGATCAAAATTAATTGAAATTAATAAACCAATAAAAAACATTTGGCGTCGAGTTTGGTTCGAGAGCTTACATTTGGGGAAAGTTCCGCTAAAGTCTACAGACTACAGTAAAGACGACTGCGTGATGTGTAGCCTATGTGGGACCAAATGTGTTGGCTATTGGTCTTATAGTGTTGGAGTCTATTGGGGAATGTTCCGCGTTGGACTACATTTCAGGATCTTCAGTGGTGACATATAAGGTAAAGATAATCAACGTCTTGCTTTATTACGTTATTATTAGAACTACCGCCTACTCAAACTAAACTAGCGTCTCATCGCTTCTCTCCCCCCTTCTCCTCTTAACTGGCTACACCAGATAGGGCTACGTTACCGATATGGGTCAGTCAAAGCCTCATCTACCGTAACTTTAACAGTTAACGTTAGCTCAAGATGTACTTAATCAAACTGGCTACATCTGATGCGGCAGAGCAGCGAACATTAAAAAACAGTCTTCTAATTGACGGCTTGTCTTGCCAGTTTAGCGTTATAGAATATCTGATCGGAAAACCTGTTTCAATCGCTAATGAGCTCCCTGTTGAAAATAGGATAACTGATGCAACTATGCATTTACATAAGAGAAGAGTGTTTAATTTAAAAGGCAAATATTATGGCTTTGGCCATAAATGTCCTTTTACGCACAGAGTAATTATTTGGGATAACAAAAACAATATAGCCCAATATAAGGTAACCCCCCCCCCCCCGCGATGTCATCGTCCATCACAATGTTTTACTGTAAACATTGTGATGGTCAAAATTAGGTGACATCGCCCAACCCTAGTGGAAATGCGACATTAGTATCTGTTGTTATGCTTGCTAGCCTACCAACACTTTAGTGACCGAGTGTGCAGCAACTTTTTTTTTTGCTTCGCAACAGAATTTGCCGGTGAGGTTCCGGAAGTGATTTTCCCATTCGTTTTTCCCATTGACATTTAGATTACAACCCACGCTATCCAAATTACGGAAGGAAGACGTGTAACTAGCTACGGCATAACAAAACGATTGGTTGTGCTCAACTAGACGCCAAAATGTAATGTGATCTCCATTTTGTTTCAGTAAAAACGTCTTTTTTCTGCGATTTCCCTTAGAAGTACTTCAGTACCCATAATCCTGAGCAATCCCACAATCCCAGCAACGCATCTGATTTGTGGACAAGTACGTTGCCATGGATGTGTTTGTTGAAGCCCGGGAAAGCAAACAAGTTCACGAATGTCACCGTAGTCTACCTCACAACCATGGTTTTGCTCGTTTTACTGCTCGTTTGACACGACCCTTAAGCCTAACCTAATTTCAACTAGGCATCCTTACCATGTAATTTCCATTTCCCTAAGATTTATAAATTTAATATGCTCATTTTCTTACCTTGCTGGATTAAATTAGTTTTTCTCTGTATCTGGTGATATGAAGGGTATGTAACGTGGTAAATGGCAGTTGGGCTAATTAAAAACAGTAAATTCAGTTGTTGTGGTGCAATCTATAACAAATGGAAATTACCACAAATCCTGATAAATGCTTTATTGTACCCGTCATTATCAAATCTTTATTCAGGGGAGCTTGACAGGCATTTGGGGAACCGGTGGAAACTGCAATGGTGGACATCAAAGCGGTGGTTGCAGTCGGGTACTAAATACTGTACCATGCTTTCAGTTAAAAAAACGGATCTAAAACTTGATTGATGCAAATCTGAAGATATATACAATATTACAACACTATTTACACGAACTACTGAGGAAATACACCAAAATTTAGCTATTCGATTGCAAGAGCAACATCGCGTGGCTGTCGTCAACTCCAGGAGATTCAAACAGAACGTTGGGCGCAATCGTCTTTAGGATAGGGTAAGTACTGGCTTCTGGGATATGTAGTTTCTAAAGTCGGGGGTAAAAATATGTACACAGTCTTGTACCTTTGCCTTTTTTTAGCCTTTTCTTTAGTTTTTTCACTCTGAACGGAAGGTTACACGGTCATCACCTACCCCGTAGCTGGATAGAATGAGTCGGGACTTTTAACGCTTTTAAAACGCGATTTTATGGAAAAGTCAATGGCAAAACGGGAGCCTTGGAACCACTTCCTGGTTGGAAGTTCCGGGTTCACTGGCCAACTCTATAACCTGGATATCCAAGTAGCATCAAGTAGGCAAACTGTTAAGAATAATTAATTAATTAATAGAAATACCAGTATATACAAGTCTATAATTCTATGGTTATGGCGACCAAAAAACACTGAATTCTAGCGTGGTTACCTACCGGCAGAATCGGTTGTGGTTGGAGAATAGTTCCTGGTTTCAGGCGTAGTGTTCGTGAAAAGCCGGATTGATACAGCCCGAGGTTGGCGAAACAATCTGGGGTGAAATGACCAGAGCAAACGACCAATCTTGTGGTTGTAGATAAAAATCAGCTACTCCCGTTGAATGCGAGGTTCTTGAGAAAGGTAGTGGAAATTCCGGACAACCCCAGCCCAGTACATCCTGGAACGTTACACGAGCTTGCTGACATTTTTTTCGTATGTTCTCCAGTTAAACAGAAATTCAACATGCACTTATTTCAAACAGAAATTCAATGTGCACTTATTTTTCTTAGAGCCATTAGCTGTTCTCAGTGTTAGCTAGCTATTACATAGACTACAGTTCGTTTATAGCCTACCACCGAAGCAACAGGGGGCTGGACAAGAGACTGTTCCAAACAATTTTGATTGGACCAAAGATTCTAGAGCTAGAGCTCTTTGGGGTGGACAATGTAATGGAGGAGGTGTAGCTTTGCGCTCTCTACGTACACCGAGCACTAGTTTCAGCCCGGCAAATTCCAGCCTGAAATTTACATATAGCAGGAGGCGGAAGATGGAGTTGGGAGTTTCGGTATGGTCCGTTGGATACCTTAAGCCAGTGTTTCTCAATCTATGGGCCGCGGACCGGCACCGGGCCGCGAGAAGATTACCGTCAGGCCGCGGGCCGACCTTGATTGCCTTCTTTTATTTTATAACTTTAAAACAACTGTCACTGTAAATCAGATTATGAAGAAGAGCGAGGCTGGCTGGCTCTGCTATCAGTGTCTTTGTGTCACCTACATCGCCCCTCCCACGTTTAACGTTGTAGAATGTTGAAAACTGTTCCAACTGTCTGCCGTCGGCACGTTTGCACTAATCCGTCCTATCTATCCACTCGCAAACACGTTTCACGAGTCCAATGGCATGTTCAAAGCAAGCTAGTCTTGACTCTTTCTTTGAGAAACGTTCATCTAGCACTGCATATTCACATGACACAGAGGCAAAAGAACTTTGCGCTTTTACTTGCAATTACGACCCTTCATACATTAAATTCGGCTTCATGTGATGGTTACCCTCCAAAACCAATTTGTGTCATCTGCCAAACAATGTTAAGCAACGAGGCCATGAAGCCGCCCAAATAAGCCAGCTGGAAACAAAACACCCGAATCTAAAAGATAACTCTGAAGCTTTTTTTTTTCAAACGAAAGAGTGACGAATTGGCTACCCAAACGAATATTTTAGTAGCCTAATTTGGCAGTCAAATGAAAGGTTAACCATGGTATCATACCTGGTTTCGCCCCACATTTCTAAGTGCCAGGCAACTTTTACAATTTGCGAGATGCTAATTATGAATTCGATACTGCATGTTGTCAGGCTGCCACCTTGGTGCAGGTCAGGTCAGGATGAACTTTTGGAGCTCTCGTGCGATGCTGGTCTGCAGTCTATATTTACTCGACTTTCTCTGTCTGAATTCTGGTCGTCATGCTGCGATGAATATCCCCAGCAGAGTGAAATGGCAGTGAAAACGATACCTTTCAATTCAACATACCTCCGCGTATGTATTTTCACATTTGACAGACAAAATACCGAAACAGACGCAACTTAGAAAACACGCTCTAAATGTCTTTGTCACCCTGTCTTTCTCGTTTTTACCTGATAGTTGCGAGAAAGCAGGCGCACCCTTCGCATTAGAATATTGGTTTTTCTTTTTCCTGCGATATTTCTGTGGATGACTGGGCCTCTCATTTATTTGAGGTTTATGGTCAGCATGCAGGCTACGTTCAATTCTCCCTTTAAGTTCATACTGGGAATGCAATCTGTTGCCTAAATGGGGCTATACAGTCTCTTGTCGGTTTGATGTTCGAGGCACTGCAGTAGCAGCCTACTTGAAGTTCAACAAAAAAATCTAAACAAAAACAAAAAGTGAAAAAAAAAAGAGACGTGATAATAGGTAATACTACTGCTACTTCTAACAATAGACCTAATAGTAATAATAATAGTTGTAGTACATGTAATGACAAAAGTCAAATTATTAGGCCTACGTATCTGTAACTAGCACAATAATCTCAAGC
>JAGFZM010002156.1:389313-462523 GCA_017657215.1 Limnothrissa miodon | reverse complement strand
ATTATTATTATTATTATTACTATTATTATTATTATTATGATAATGGCAACATTAATTTATATTAATTAATAGTAAACTATCTA
Organism: Limnothrissa miodon; assembly: GCA_017657215.1. NCBI lineage: Eukaryota > Metazoa > Chordata > Actinopteri > Clupeiformes > Clupeidae > Limnothrissa > Limnothrissa miodon. The sequence goes on along the minus strand of JAGFZM010002156.1, from coordinate 462,440 downwards.
TCCATCTATCTATCTAAGGGCGCCCATGGCGGCGGGCGTTCAGGGGGCGTGCAGAGGCCTATGCAGGGCCTTGGAACACCAAGGCCTAATATCACAGGGCCCCAGAGCAAAAAAGTTTGAGAAACCCTGGCTACCTACTGTAAATTCAACAATAACAAGGTAAATGTGGTTTTGCATTCTATGGGCTGTATGGGAAGTTATATTAAAGCCTCTATGTGTAGGATTTATCTTCTATTTATCTTTTTATATCTATTTATCTTTTATTAAAAATATATTTTTTATTTAAAAATATAATGTAAAACGATGGTAATTACCTCCATGAATAAATTGTAGTGTTCCCGTAAACTTGGTAATTTCCATTTATATATAGATGTGGTTGGGTACCAAATGAGAATATTCATTTTGCGCCGCCATTTTCAAAATGAGGACCATGGGGAATGAGGACCATGGGAAGGGGAGGGCTAATACATTTTATTCAAACGTATGCAGTATACCACTTCGCCGATAGATGGAAGAAATTCTCATACAAAAAAAAATAAACTTACACATAGGGGGTTTAAAGTCTGGCTTTCGTGTACAAACCGGTTTAGATGATGAAACCCTCCAAACCCCCTCCCCCTTTTACGCACACACAAGAATAAAGAAAAACAGGACAATTCATATCAAAACTAAAATCAGTGCACAGTGTAACAGTGTAACATTTGGTTATGTGACATACCACCCCTACCCCACCCCTCACACACTCTCCAACGGTGACAAGAACTGACTTCCGTCATGTGGGATGGTTTTTTGATCTAATTTCATACCACATTTACTCTCATTAAGAAACCCCCCAGACGCAATCTTTCAGGATATTCATCTTTCAAATACGGTTTTGATTTTGTACTACTTACTCTCTAATGTGACAGCACTTTCAAGTTTGTTATTATGGTTTGTTATAGAGTAGTCAGGGATAATTGGGTTGCTCCTAGCATGCCTGCACCCAACACTTCATGAACAGCCCAACGATGATGAATAGCATTGGTGTATCAATATATTCTATTTTTTCGACATTCCACTGTTGAGCACTGTTTAATAAAATCACCAGGTATTACAGTCGGCACCGCCCCGAGAGTATACAAACAAAACAAGAGATGTCAATTGCATCTAGTCCCAGCCTCTCATGTGCCCGTATGTGATTCCTGGGCTTTTAACCAGTTCATGCCTGAATAGTGCTGATATTTAGGTTATCTAAATACATGGATTGTTTTGTGGTGGTGAAATCCAATACTGGGGTGAAATGAAATACTAGTTTCACCCTTGCTCCTTAGCTTAGACAATTCAGACATGGAATAATGAACACTGGAAAGCACTCCACTAAAATATTCATATCAGTGTACAAAAATGGCAGACCAATGCCCCTGTTGGATAGGTGCATCCAGAAGAGTGCATTAAGAGGCTAAGCGAAGCCAAGCTCCAGATCAGAATGATTCTTCATCATTAGTAGCGCACTACCATTTCTGAGCGAGTCCAAATTGAAAGGGTGCCTCATCCTAATATGTGTGCTGCCACCCTCAACGCCACCCCACCAACCCCCGCTCCAATAGCTGATCATAATGATGATCCATGGTGATGGGCTCCCAATTTAACCAATACATCAGACTTGGAGATTCCTCTCTCCATCTTCATTGTGAAGTGCAGAATAAGGATGCCTGTCAGTCTTGCACTGATGGAAGCCTTAGGGAGCCACTGTGATTCATTATTCAGACTGTAAATAATTTTCAATCAGCCAGCTGGTGATGAAGCCCTCCCTGGCTGTCAGAAGTCTCCAGATCATGTTGTTCCCAAAGAGATCAGAAGCATGTCTCCCCAAAATGGCGCAGAAATGCATGCCAAGGTATTGTTCAAGTCTGAAGAGGTAGACCACACTCTTGCCAAAAACATGCCTTTCAAAAAACAGCCAAAAACAAAACAAAAAAAAAAACACCTTCATTGGCCAGTCAATGTTAAATCAAGCAGGCATTTTGATTTAACACAGCCAGGCTAGAGCCTGTTTGCAGATTTGTTTTCTCTAGGGCCACTGAGAGCAAGGAGATGGGAGCTGCTCGTTTGCCAGTAACTATTTGCTCAGATGTGCGCAGCTCGAGCGCATCAGAACGCATGATGCCTCATCAGAACTCTGCGCCAGAGCCAGCTCGTTCGCAGCGCTCTGATGAGCCTCCCATTAACCAGCGCGGACTTCTGGACACCTGCGAGTTCATTTGCTGTTTGTTTTTCTCCAGGCTGGCTTGCACAAATCAATGCCAAGGCTACACTTGAGGCCAGTTTTTGTTATTTCATCTGCTTCTTCTCATTTCGCCCCCGTCTCGGGCTTTTCCTTTGCAGTTGCTTTTGCGCCGGCCGGCCGCAAACCAAACTTCCCTCGAGCTGAAAGTCCACAGGCCCAGAGCCTGGGCCTCATGAATTAGTACTAAGGCTCCACCATTAAAAGAGTAAGCTCAAACCCAGGAACATTGATTTCTGAAGCCAGTCAAACTGACCCTCCACAAAATAAGGAACTATAAAAAAGTTGCAATGGATGAGTATTTTTTTTCCAGATTGCATTTACAAAATAATCTTTAGTAAACAGACAGGGAGGAATAAGGAATAACACTGCCCTATTGCAAGCTAAAAACATTCCAAAAGCCCATTGCAAAAGGGTTTATATTTTTTTATTTGTGCTCAGCATTGATTCTTAATCCCATTTGTATGAATAACACAGGACAAGAAAAGCCAGACAATCTCCAAGTTCATCTCAAACTTTGTTCTCATTTCAGACACTTATTAATGTTTCTCCCCCAACCCTTGTGCCCCCACACACCCATCTACCCAGCACAGATATGTGGTTAATTATTTAAAGCACACTTACTGGTTTACCAAATGAATGGATTTAATTGAACTGAAGATGCTCTCTCTAACGTCCTGCCTCAGGGTTCCTTTGGCCTTCAAAATCTCCACAAAGTACTGTAGAGAGAAGAGGAACAGAAGGAGGAGAAAATTAAATCTTTTTCTGAACCTCTAGTGTACGACTCTTCATCTTGCTGAGCCAGACACCTTCTATAGATACCCTTGAAACAATGAGAGAAAGAGGTCTTAAGAGAGGGGAGAGAATTCTACATGGCTGACATCTCAATTACCCTTAACAACGTGGCGAATGTGGAGTTTAGCTACTTCAGCATTACAGGGGGCTGGGTGGAGGGGTGGGATGGGGGGTATTCTCAGCACAGAATATGTAATTTTTCACAAATTGGGGTTACTTTAGATAATCAAACGATTCATTAATATAACACACATGGAAGGCTATATAGAAAAAGATACATGGGTAGTGCTTAGTGATCAGGGCAGCTATCTGAAAAAGTGCTTCAAAACACTGATGAATCTACACTCTGAATATGTGCGAAATGAATTTGCGTGAAAATTAAATGACATATAAATGTATTAGAAAAAGCCACCAAGTTGTCACAGAGAACGCTACACACAGCTGTGGACACGAATGTGTTGCAGATGGGAGATGAAGATAATTAAATGGTAAAATTGACCCTGATGATTGTGTGGCTGTTTTTTTGTACATCCTAATCATAATACAGTGATCATATGACCTTTCCCTCAGTACATATATTTCAGGTTGGGTCCACTGACCGTGGTGACCAGCTCCAGCTGTTCACAGTAGCGCTGCTCGGTCTGGACGAGCTCCCGGCCAGCACAGCTCCGCTTCTTCTCCCATCGCTCCCTCTGCTCCTGGATGCAGTGAACACCAGTGGGGATGGACTGGCTTGGGCTCAGGGCATAGCTCATGGCTGCTGAACACTGAGAGCAAAGAACGGACACACACACTGACCTCAGGTAAGGAAGAACTGCAGACCATTTATTTTGGTCACTTTTGAAAGACACTCTAATGTGTCATCTTCAAGAGACCGATATAGAAAAATGAATATAAACCAGGCATTCAATTATGGTCTGCATGCTAGCTGTTACAGTACAAATTGATTGGTTTTTCTGCTAATGCTAAAGTGTACTGATACTATAATAGCTAAACTGACTTTAACCGCAACAAATATTAGGAAAAATAGGAAAAACAGAATTGCACCATAAATTCAAAGGAAAACTAACAAACAGAACTAAAAAGCTCATGTGTGCTAATGAGAACCAATTACACCATTACACCATACACTGCAGCCATTCCCATGAGCCCCATTGCATGATTCACAGACCAGTGCTCAGCCCGCAGTGCTCTCTGGTTTATCAGCATACACCCCAGCCCCAGCAGCCCTGCCTGCACCTACCCTCCATCCCACCATCACTGCTGATGCTGCTCCCGCCGCCTCCTGTGTTGTATGCTGTCCCTCTACTCAGGGGTGTCCTCCCTGCACTGCCTCATTAGTGTCATCTCTAATGGAGCAGTGGGGCTGGGGAGTGGGCCGAGACCACCGCTTTAGCAGCAATTAACCCCTGTCCGGCCCCACGGGAGCCCTGCGTCAAGCGCCCGCTAACACACTGTAAACAAGCCGGGCTGATCAACGCCAACAAGCAGGGAGGAGGGGGTCAGGAAGAAAGGTCCCTCACTGAACTGAATGACAAGATGGCCGACATCAGAGGCCCCTTATTCTCACTTTCTGTGCCAAAGCTGGTGGCTTAAGGTTGCTTAGGACCAAAACAGGAATGCCACCTACTTTGGCTAGTGCTAGTGCCTCTTGTGTAATGTGATTAATAGTAAAAATAATTTTAGTGTATTCAATATTGCACATTTTTTAACATTAATTGAAAAAAAAATTAACTCAACGATTATTAATAGAATTTGGAATATTTGTGGAATACCTCAATTTGAGTACAAGGTTTCACACAAAAGTTTGTCAAGTTTTCTTCAAAAGTTTGGGGAAACCTAAGCTAATAAAAAGACCCTTACTACTACCCTTTCTGCTAAAGCAAAATGTGATATTGTGTGGCAGAGCTAGCTCAGCTCAACACATTTTTCAGTAATATTTACTGGGAGACAAAAAGCTTAAAGCGATGATTCGGTGGTTTGCCCTTCTTTTGCACCATAATGTTTGTCTAAATTTAAACACACACACGTCAGCGAATTCAGTATACTATGGCTTAGTCTATCAATTCTAGATCAGATTGAATGTAGGCCTACTGCAATGCAAAGTATTGCTTTGAAGGAGGCAAGAGTATGTTTGTTTTTGTATGTTATCTGGTTGTAATGTAAATAATACACATCATTCATTATATTAAAAATCATTAGGGGTTGAAACCTCAAACTTATAGAATTAGGATCAATTTCCTCTTATCAAAGCTGGCATGCTGCCATGGTCTCTGGGTCTTGGAATACAAAATTGAAACAGATGAGATTATTAGGCTACATGATTCACCTCATGCTGTAAACTGTGATGGTCACCTTCAGTTATAGAGAATATTGTCTGGCTATGTCAAACCTGTGTAGAAGACTTCTCAACAGTATAGATTTGTTAGGAGAATACCGAATTGGACCTATAAGAACTGACAACGGACTAATCCCACTACTAAAGGGCATAACGTTAATAAAATCTGCCATGGACGCACACCCATCTCATGTTTCACTAATTTCATCTTTAGGTTACCTAGAATACTAGCAAGGCCTGCAACCCATTCATGCTCTAAATATTTTGAGTAATTTCTGATCAGTTCTTAAAACATTTGAAATGTTATAGTTGACCTTTAAACCGTTAGACTCATTTATTGTCTAATTCGATTCTGTAGCCTATTAACGTGCTTACATCAGAAGACGGAAATGTTTGTTTTAGTGATATCCACCACCACAAGCTAGAAGTGGATCTGGGTAAGGAAGAGAGTAATTTCAGGGAACTGACCCTAACTGTTTGTCATTTTAGGCTACGTAGCTGACCATTCACACAGTAGCCTAGGGTAGGCTGTGTTATGACCTTCACACACACAGATGAAACTGACAAACTTTTGCAACAAAGTAGCGAAAACTTTGACGTGAACTGAACCTTCCCAGTAGCCTGAAAGATTAAGTTACAAGTAACTAGGAGAGCGTAGTTAGGTTTTCGATGTAGCCCACGTGAACATTTTGAACGTTTTGAGTCGTTGCACACAAACGCAGGCGAAAAGGAATAATCGGTCCTAAAGTTGTAGGCATTACTGATTCATAAAACGCACCGCCAGTATCTTACTAACTATCTTTGCTAACCTTGCAATGCTAGCAAACCAACGTGTAATGCTAACAAACTAATATGCAGCGTTCGCCAAGAGGCTGCAAACAATAATTTTCGAGATAATGCTGAACACCAACACCAGTTTGTAAAAAGTACATGTCACAAGTCACCGTTTTTATGATTATGTGTTTTTTTTTTTCAGAAGTGCATTCTTAAGAACAAACTGACCTTACTCTGCTTTCAAAATTGAATCCAAGCGGGCTTTTCAGTTTTTCCGGGTTTACGTCAAACATCATTGGCTATTTCGCAAGACCTCGGGGAAAGGAAAACCAGAGGAAACATCGAAACCGCCCTCTTGTGTAAAAATGACACACCCTGAATAACCCACTGTGAACTAATTGCATATAAAAGTATCTGAAATAGCATAAGTTATTATATTGGATTAGGAAATATATTTTAAAGACGTGTAGTAGAATATAGTGATAGTAGTCTATGTCTATGTATTTGCTGCCAGCAGCATTTAAACCCAGTTTGTGCCACTCAAAAACTGCTATTTCATTATTATTTTAGGCTTGTGTGCCTTCAAACTTATTTAGGGACCATATGGCTGAAAAAGAAAATTCTGCAGGAGTCTATAAGGGGAATTTATACTCCAGATGATAGTTCTTAGGAAATGAAGAAAAGAGAATACATATCTCAGCAAATTTGTGCTAATTATGAAAATGAGTGGGTAAGATGAAAGTGATGCCCCCTGATCAGGCATGGAACAGTAATAGCCCTAACTCCTCAAAGACAGTCCCTTGCATATTACCAAATCCGTGTGGACCAAGGGCCATGCAAGTATAGGCATAGGTATTAACTTACCAGTCTTTAAATTCCCACTTGCTCACTGGAGCTTGAATGCTTCCATAACTATATTTAACAGGAACACTGACATCTAGTGTTGCCTGATTTTTGAATGCATGACCACCATCCAAACTTCAAACAACATTTAGGGAGATGTTATTTGTGGTGAAATGAATGGAAAATATGTTATTCATGTGTTTATAATTCCTTAATAACCTTAATTTCTAACCTAAATTTCTAACCTTAATTTCTAACCTAAAATTCCCTTTTTAAATGGAGATGCACTTCACAATATTGTTAGCAGATTATACCAGGGACCTGACCCTCAAATATGGGTCCCTTTGAAAAGATATATGAGGTCCAAAACAGAGAAAATATGCTACCACTTATGCAACCTGTTTCATTAAAAAATGCTATATTAAACACATGATGACAAACTAGTTCTTGCATCAGATTTAGATATGTTATACAAAGTACATATATTCAAGTGACATCTTAATCAGAGAGTCATTACATTCTATAAAGTGAATATCCAGAATCTCCATTCTAATCTAATGAATGTTTAATAGCTATCTCATGAAAATGTATGATCATTTGGATTGGTCTATTCTTTATTGTTTTTTTTTTTGTTATTATTATTTTATTGTGTTTCCAGAGCATTTGGTATTATAATAATTGGCCCCCAAACAGACTTGTGCAAATTAGGCCCCTTTTGCCTTTAGGCTATTGAGGCATGAACAGTAAGAGACACTACAGACAAAGGACTCTTTTTACCTGAGGAAAGAAAAAATATATATGAGTGTCAATAATTTACACAAGTAAAGCAATTCTCCCAAGGTTTTTCTGGCCTGTGGTTCATTATTCATGCTCACCGTTGCCAGAGGACTCTTAATTGACCCCTGCTCCTTGCAAAAACTTCATGAGATGAAAGAATGCAATGTTTTGTAATTCAACTTTTGAGTCCCTCTCACTCCAATTCAATAGTATTGGATTCCAGGACATGAATAATTCAGAGCATGAGGGGTTACCTTGGCTTGAAGATGTCATGGAGAACTATGCCTAAAGTCTAGAACAAGGTGAATCATGTAAGCACAGACAGAGAAGAGCATCATCATAATAAACATGGCCTCTGTGCAGAGTAAGCCGACAGGTGACGAGACCCATCCTGATGGAGCAATACTAATTTCCGTCAGTTTGATCTCTAACCACACCTACCACCTGTGTTCACCTACTGCCATTACTGAACAAAAAATGTTCCATTTAATTTTAGAAACCAGGGTAAGTGATGTGTGATGGTGTCACATTTGTGTATTTTTATGTCCTATGGTTCAAATGCTTTTGCTCAAAGCAGTTGAATTCTCTTTGAACCGGAGGTTGAAGAAAACACACCAGATGGGTACTGTAGGTCAGTCCTCCTCTCATTGCTCCTTGAGACTGACTTTGTACATTGTTGTTTTTGTTTGGAGGATGGGAAGACTAGGTTTTTTACACAGTCAGAAAATAGAGAGTTGGTACATTGTGAAGGTGAATATTACAAAATTAATTACTTAGGAAATCGTTTAGTATCGCTTCCTCGACCTTTAAACAAAAGGCACTTTCTGTCGCATTTTTTTGTGAAAATCTTGTCACTGTTTTGACTTTAAAAATGTAGTAAGTGTTTTAGTCAATGTGAATTATTACTTGTTCAGGGTGTGAAAGCCGCTGTTTCTAGACATCTCTAGGGCCTAACCCCTTTTAGCCTCTCATTACTGATCTTTATATAAGCCCAAACCTCCACTGGACTTCAGCATATAGGCACTCACAAGTTTTCCTAAGTAAGACCTTTAATTACATGGCCGTAACAGCAAGTAATAGATTAAGCCATGAAATGGAAATGAACTTGTGGACAGAGGTGAACAAACAAACAAACCCCAAAGATTATGGCAAACAATACAAATGGAGAGAAGCTCTGCCCAGGATTTTCAAAAACAATTTGCAGTAATTGCCTGTGGTCTACCTTTGGTGGCCTTGATTAAAGCTCTCAATCAGCCTCCACAACCTGGCACTCCATGCTTGTCAGTGTTCTGTATGTTTGAAAATGGTGAGCTCATTAAAGTGAAATGACTGTTTGGCCCTGGGAAAAATAATCACCAGAAACAAATAGACAGACACACAAAAAAATGAATGACACTCCAGTAGTAGAGGACCATTGAAAAGCGTTGTGTTGGCAAAACCCAGTGGTTTTCATGGATAATGATAAACTGTCATGGCTGCAATTACACCAAGCAGAGGATGGCAGGGTTTTATGCGTGTCAATGAGGTTTGCTCCTAATTGACGATGGGGTACAGTAGCTCACTCGAAAGCTGTCACTCAAACATCAAGCATCAGAAAGAGCTGCTATTGAATTTATATGGATGAGATAGCATTGGGGAATAGTTGAGAGGTGTCCTTGCAATACATGGAGGTCCACTGCACTTCCTTTGAGTGGCATTCTTCCCAGTTATATATGCAAAAAAAAGTAGAGAATAGTGATTGTTGGGCACTGCAATGGCTGTCACAGTCTCTCAATGGAGATATATTTGAAACCAGTGCTAAGGGAATGCCATGACTCTACTGCCAGAAGGTGTTTGAGTTGGACTACATGTGATTCAATCAACCAATGTCCCCTTTCTGTAGAGCAATAGTAAAGAAAGCAGTAAATCTGTCAATAAACTTCTTCAATAAAATCATTTATTGGTGCTAGTACCGTGATGGTTAACGTCCATGTTGCTATACACTGGGGAATGTGCTTCATTACTGTCCATCTCTTCCTGATATGGACATAGGGCATTATCATTGCATTGACCTTTCGATTCTATTGAAGTAGGTACTAGAGTTTCCAACCATTAACGTCAACGAGAACAAACACGACCAGCCAGTTCCTTTGCACAGCAACCTTATTTTTAGCTTTCTTTTATCTCCACATAATTGTTTTATCCTCCTGAGGTATCTTGCCTTTTATTTCAAAGTGATTGCATACAAAGAAGGTTTGAGTAAGTCTTGTTGCTTATTTCATTTGTACATATTATTAGCTCTCTGCTGTTCCTGAAATGTCAGTTTTAATTATTGTAATTCATTCTCCTTTGAATATAGTTCCATAATACTTTACAGTTCTACAAACATTGTGCTTGGCAGGATATGAAGTCACCTATAGTATGCAGTGAAGAATCCTGAAGAACAGAGCAATGAATGGAAGTATTTTTTGATATCGCTATATTCATGTATGGCCAAGAATGATCAAATAAGAGGGCCTTTATGACTCCAGTGCAGTGACTTGAGTCACCTATGGCACAGTTGGCTATCGACTTCCTTTTGCCTTTTAAAATACGTAGTGATATGTAATTAATTCTCTAAGATATTTATATATGCAATTCAAAGCAAAAAAGAGGAATTACATCAAAGCTACAACACAACTGAATGACTGAATAGTTTGAATAGATCCTAACAATGTGGATGTGGACTAATGCCATTTATTGCTTTTGTTTTTCTTGTTTTGCATCTTTTCTTCTCACTTTACGCTTAATTAATGCAAATACCATTAATTAATGCAATTTCACTACATACTGTATCTTCAGTTGCCGGTATTATTTCAATGTACTCATTGATCCAATCTGACTACTTGATCTTTAATTGATCCTTGAATCTTGATTATAACTTTACAAAAAGCGTGATTTGCTAACAGCAAATTGGCAGGAGGCAGTATTGACATTAGCAGTGACCATAATGATCAAATTGGTAAAGAGCTTAAGAACAAAGCTGTGGTGTTTGCCATAAGCAGACTAAAAATATTAGCTGTTTGTAGATGTCATATTGCATAATCAGGAAAAATAACTTTTAACTAATTGTCCATTGTGGAGCAAACCATCAAGCCATTATGATGTCTTTGTACATTGTTTATAAGAGTGCATTTACAAAAGTGTCATATTTACCTGACTACCAGAACAGTTATGAACACACTCCTGAAACTACCATGCATCTCTGATCTGCAGCATCCACAGATTCAACGCTTTGTGCTCTTTGTCTCTTTATGCTCCTGTGTCCTTGCATGGCTATTCTGTATCATCTGCACTGAAGAATGTTTCGACAGCATTGAAGTGTGTGCTGGGTCAGTCTCGTTATCATCATGGATCTCGTTTGCAGAATTACCCTCCCACTCCATTTCCTGAAGACACAGCCAGAACCAAGGTGCTTTAGTCTCCTAATGATTCCTCCCCGCCTCGGAGTATCTCCCCACAGCTAAATCCCACAACGGGCTCCATGCCTTTAAACTCAGCAGAAAGCCTATTTACCAGCAAATTAAAGCGCAGCACCACCATGGCACCGGATTCTGTGCATTCAGAAAAACAGGGCAATTACTTGGAAAGAGTTTGCCAAGGGAATAGTCCTCATCGTATGAGAGTGGGTGCAAGACTTGCAAGCAGTCACAAATTTGAGGTTTACATACATAGACACAAAAAAAGTGTGCATGCGCACACACACACACACACGTGCACAGAGCAATACAAGGAGAGAGAGGCTGTGTGAATATCAGTTTATATAGACAAGTTTAACAATTAAAGCAAAAAACATTTTTACAGCCCCAAAGCCAGGCAGAGCGAGCGGGTGAAGCCTTGCAGGTTCATTACATCATGGGTGGAGAGAAGCCTCTCGCGGTGCACAGGCGACCATGGATGGCCGGGCTCCAGTGGGGATTACTTTGTTGTCTTTGTTTAGGGTGTAGACTGGTGGGCCCACGGGAGAGGATGATTGGTGGTTCTGGTGGGAGGGTGGAGGGAGGAGAGGAAGCAGGAGCTTCATCTCCCCGATTTTTATGTTTCTCCATCTCTCTCTCCTCCGGGCCAGTGCTACATCGCAGCTAAGAAGCTTCTAGAAGGCAGAATGTGCAAAAAGCCGTTTCCCAGTGTGCATTCCCTTTGGAATGGCTTGCCTTGGGAATGACTCCAAAGTGGAGGCATTGATGGGGATACCAGTCACTCAGGGACTGATCGTACAGTATGTGCCGTATCTGAGTTTCAAAAGCAAAAGTTTTGCTATTTGATCAAGTGTGGAAGTTCCTCTTAAATAGGCTCTGAATTACCCCTGTTTCTTATTTGCCCTAAGCAGATGTCATGGATTTTGTGCAATAACACAATTCTCTAGTTAAGACTTTACAATTCTTTAGCTTCACATTTGAGAGAACTGGGCTCTCTGCCCTTATTCAGCTGTAATCTTTTTGCATTTTGAACAAAACTACAAAAAAGAAATACAAAAAGTAATGGCCTTCCAATTTCAACAAAACTTTCATTCCATTAACTTTTCATCCTGTACAATTAGACATTCTGAATGCTGCTGTTACTATATGCTCACACAATAGACCCATGCAGAAATCAAATTTTGTTTGACTAAAAAGATATGCTTAAAAGCAGTGAGCTTGGACTAATGCTTTCTTTACAACACAACTAAGTGGATTTTGCCATGACTGCCTGTAAAAGTGTGAATTCCTTTGTGCTTGCATCGTTGGCCTCGCTGTCCCTTTAGTTGCTATGCCATTGACTCAAATTATATATCTGGTAACCCAAGTGCCCCCCGTTCAGATAGCTTTTGACTGCAATAAATTGCCTTCTGAATTTCCGGCTCATAAATGGCTCTTAAATCGAGATCTTGAGTGGTCTGATGATGTTTTAATTGTAACTCTCAGAATGTATTAGCCATGACCTACAGGCTTTTTGTGGCAGCTTCCATTCAATATGTATGTGTGTTCCAACACCTTAGGGTTTAAAAAGGTTAATTAACCTCTGGTGGTAGACCTTTCCTTTGCACTTAACTTGGTCTATGTCCTGATAGTGCCATTAACCCATGCCCTGGCCCTTTCACCTGCTCTATCATTACACATATAAAACCCATTAAAACTTCCCATTGATTTTTCCGACTTATACTTTTTGAAAAGCTTGTTAGCATTTTTCATGTTCTGGGAGGTGAATGCCACATTTTGCATTTGAGCAGAGAGCATTACAAATAAAAGCTTTTTAATGTGGCCAGCTTGAGTCGTTTAAATAGATGGCTTTTGTATTGAGCGATACAGATATCATCTGTTAAAGATCTATTCTGTCAGAGATTTATATTTTGAAGTTAAATACTATAGCATTATCTTGGTTGTTTTTCTTTAAAGCTTAAAGCCAAAGTGTCGAAATAGCAGCATTGGAATAACATTAAGGATGGATAAATGACAACGCTATATTGCTAAACAGGCATGGCTTCATCACAGCTGATTATGTCTTCATTAAATAGATGGAAACGTTCTTCAGCAGCAAGGTGTGAGTTTACCAAATGAAGACTGAGCACACATCCGGCTGATGGAGAAGAAGCAAACTAACAGGCATAACATCCCAGTCAACACAAGTCACGCTGAAGCCCTTGCTCTTCCTCTCTGTCGAAAACAATAAAGCAAAACTAGTGGGGGGTTTGGCACTTACTGTTTAGTCTGTTACCTTAGCAACAGCAATCATTAACACTTCAGTAGTCTCAAAATTAATGAAGTAAAAGCTACTATGAGCAGCTACTTGATGCTCCAAAGCACCACTGAGCATGCAGGTGTTCTAGATCTTGAAAATGGGGCGTACAGGTGCAACGCCCCCTGCCTCCCTTCCCAAAATAGTCATCTCAAAAGTAATCATGGATTTTAAATTGACAGGGTTCCATATTTATGTACCTTTGATAGATTCAGACATTTGGTAAGATATTAATTGTGTCAATAAATATTATAATTGGTTTTCTAATTGAAATCCTTTCAACTTGAATTAGTTAACCTCTCTATGGGAAACAACTAGTCATGCATAAATGCTTGAACGAAATTTGTAATCCATTCATAGTGGGAGGTGGTTCCCTTGTATGTGCCTCAAGAAAAGACTGCGTCCCTTTCAATGGCCAAAACCAAATGACTACCCCTTTGATGGGAATTCAAAAGACTTTGAGCGGCCTACGAAACCAGCAGGTGAGCCTTAAAACTGCAAAAACAACAGCTGGATACAGCTCCCTGTATCTATATTAGCTATTGATGTCAACTTAATGCCATGTTCTGCAAGCAATACTGAGGACAAAAGAAAAGCGTTACCATTAATTGTGGCCTCTGTGTGGAGGAAAAGATATGTGGGAACAAAGAGGAACTCCAACAAAACATACGTGATAAAGTTTAATTAAAGGACAATTTTCAAGAAGAGAGGATTAACAACACAAAGGGCACACAAAGGGTTTTAGTTACCGGGATTTTAAGTCTATGGTGCATCTTTCTTTCTCATGTCCAATATGGCAGTTCTGTTCAGGTATTCTTGGAGTGTAACAGTGAGTGAACAGTATTATAACAGTGAGTGAACAGTTCATATAAAAAGGAGCTCTAAATACCACCATTCTGTATCCACTTGTGTGTGAGTAAGCCCTGCTTGACCAGCCTTTAAATATGGAGACTCTGCTTGAGGTTTCAGTGGCCGCCCTCGTTTGCTTCTTTAGCGCCCGTTAATTCCAGGCACACACGGCCTGTAACAATGTGACAGGTGGGACGCGCGGCAAGACAGCGAGCTCGTGAAGGTTGACTCTCATTAGGCCCACTAAAGCCCCACCGACAGCCACTTAGAGCTGCTGCACCTTCAGCTGCACCTGCATCTGCTGATGGCAGGGAGACACTGGAAGAGCTGGAGGAAAGAGAGAGAGAGAGAGAGAGAGAGAGAGAGAGAGAGAGAGAGATGGGGAGAGGCTGAGAGAGGGAGAGGATGACAGAGGAGTGAGAGAGAGAGAAAAAGGAGAGAGTGCTCTTGAAGTCTGCTTGGAGTCTTGATTTCTGCCCAACAGAATCAGCAGGGAAACATCCTATCCGCAACCACCTAGCAGGCCTAACCCCTGTCAGGAACACCCCTGATGCACTGTGCACGCCATACCAGGCATTTCATATTCTCTAATCCCAATTAAAGTCCAGAAGGAGAAAGGGGGGAAGAATCAAAAGGAAAGCTGTCCCAGGGATGAGCCATGGGGTGGAGGGTGTGTGTGTGTGTGTGGTGATGGTGGTGTTGGGGAGGGGGGGGGGGGGGTGAACCAATTATTTTGAAGGGTATTAAGTCATCAGATTTACTTTTATCTTGATTGCATTGTGGAAGTCGTGCATAATTAATAGGGGGAGCTTATTAGGAAAAGATGATTAGGCAAATTACACAGGTGTCGAATGCATTTTTCATGATGAATTTTGCTGGGACAATCCTGTATTTCCATCTGTTCTGCTCCTATCAGAATGTCACTGCAGGGGAAATTAATGCGACGGCACAATGAGGCGCAGACCGAGAGGCCAGCAGAAATGCAAAAATAAAAGAGTAAATAAGACACAACAATAAACATAACCAGGGAACTAACATTTTTAGAACCAGCGCAATCATCTCCAGGTTTATGGCAATGGGGGCTAATTTACTATAAAATAGCTCAGTTTAATGGACGCAGGACCTCGGTTTTATGACTGCTCTGCGCAAAGCCCACTTCGTCCATCATACAAATGTGTACATCAATATACTGAGCTCATTCTCAGGGTACCACAGGTTTGTGGTCTTTTGTAGTTATAATTAAGACAGTGCTTCCATTTGGCCTCCCTGAGGGACCAAAGGTGAGGGAGCGTCTGCAACCTCCAATTTCTTTGCCGCCTCGTCGGCTTAATGGCAATCAATTGAAAGGAAGTGTGACGTTGACGCACAGCATCAACTCTTAAACTGAGATTGGCCGTATTACTTCATTTTTGTCGAGCACAAGATCTTATAAACTGGCAAAGAATCACACAAAAATATATTCATTGCAAGTGCATGCTTTAGTTTTAAGACTTATTATTAACTTTATCCAAGGAGCTTGTAAGTCTTCTCTATTCTCAATATTTAGGCTGCCTTGCTTTTCATGGCCTGGTCCTCCTCCCCCTTCTGCCAGTTCCCCAAGGACCACTTCAAGGACCCCTTCTGATCATTAGGCACACACATGGTTTTGATTCTCACCTCTCGCACCTGTGCCACTGGTGACTCCTTATCAGGGATTCCTGCTCCCCCGCTCCCGCCTTCTCTGTGGGCTAGTCATTAATGTTCTCTCCTCACTCCACGCGCCTCAGTCAAGTACAGCGGCCCAGATGTTTGGCCAAAGTCTGCTAGAGATGTTGTATAAAGTGGTTTCAAGTAGAGAAACACGGAGGAATTTAATTTCAGCTGTGCTTACATTTGACTATTTTCCACAGCATTAGCAATTTACTTTGGCTGAGAATTCAATGATTTGTTTCAATGCAGGCCTAAAAGAGAAGTGAGTCTACTGTGTGTGTCTGTTATGTGGGTAACTAAGAGCCTATGCGATAATTCTCCATTACCTCTGATCGGCCAGTGGTGAAACAGAGTTATGACACCGATGTCAATGATATACAGAGTCTTTGATGGATGGACGAGTGGACAGACGTGGGATCGGCGAGTGGAAATTGGACTTGGCTTTTGTCTCTTGGCACTCTCTGAGGACGGTGGCAAGCTTGGTAAACACCCTGACGCCATTCCCATTTCATTTTCCGCAAAGCATGAAATTAAAGCTATTTATAGCCTGGCTGATAATTACATTATACTTATTCCGTCGTGATTAGATTTCTGGTTTTTATGATACAATGTCACAGTTTTAATTAAAATGTCTCTCAAGCAACCCAGTTAGCCAAATGGACTGTTTGCTCATATGCGCTCACAGGGCCCTCCTGAAGCTTTAAGGGCCATCGCAATCATATCACATACCAATTGCAATGTGCTAAAGAAGTCAGAGACCAAAGGGACTGTTTAGATTTCTGTTTATTTTAAACTCACTGGTTCATATCGCTTGCAGGATTTTCTAAACAGGAAGTCTTTACATTACTATCCCAGATGCACTTGTGCACTTGTCATGAAATGTTACAGTAAAATGCATACATATTTTAAATTGAAATAATTTGCTGTATCCCATGTCAAAAATGCCTTGATATGATAATGACATGAATCACTGTTGGTTGAACGACTGAATGCATAGCTTATAAGAATCCAACTCCTTGAGTGTCGCAGGAAAGTTAACAACTTATGCTCGCTGTGATACTGGGAAATAAATCCAAATATGTAGCCCCTAGGTATTCTGCTCTGAGACCAGTCTTAGGGCACAGAAAGAAGAAGGCAACACTCACTTAATAATTGATGGCTGATATATACTCAATAATAAATAGCTGGTTAATAAAATATGCTTGCTTGTCTTGATTAAGGTGTGCGTATTCCCCTCCCCTGACACCAACAGGCCTTTGATACATGCATCTATGTGTGAGCACTTCTTCTTCCTCCCCGCATTTCCAACATTTCCACTTTGTGTAACACACTTGAAAAGGGAACGGCTCTTGGCTGGAGGGATGTTGTACAGAAATGAGCCAAAGAAACGTTTCGCCGAAGGCATTGACTCAGGGCATTGTCAGAAGCTGAGGCCACCCTGGATGCTCATTCATGTTTCATGGTGGAGAGACTATTACTTTAAACGTGTCCCGCTTGAGTGAATACTCAATGCGGTAACGGGAGACGTGGAGAAAAGCTGTAATTAATACCTTGTGGATATTTTACTTTTTTGACGATTGATTAAATCAAGGCAAAACACTGCTAATTAGAACACCCCCCACCGGATGTGTGCTTTCTGCTGACTGCAAATAGCAGAGTACAGGCATCATGGCTGAATGCTAGGTTATTGTTAATGCTTATTGCTACTTTTAATGTAACATTTTGAGTCGCATGATACAAATCTGGAATTTTGGTTTTAAAGTATTACAGCCCACTATTTAGAAACAATTGTTCGTATAACAAAGTGCTGTCCATATAATGGAGAGAGCATTGTTTGAAGTAATAACTATTTGAAGAAATGATTGACATGTGACTGTTGGCCAGTTGACAGCTGGGGTGCAGTGGACTTGACACCTCATACTCCCATGTGAGCTTCAGATATCCAAGTAATGTGTGATCTCAGCGAGGTTTATCCAACCCACTTCAGCTTCCCAACCCACTACTTCAACTTCTTTTCCACATATTTGTCAAATGCATGAAGACTTCATCTCTGCTAGCATGTCCTCAGTGGCCCAATGACCATAAAAACCATAGAGGAAAAAGGATAAGGTAAGTCTTCCTGGACAAAACTGTACTTATACTTATACTGATAAAGTATTTATACTGAACTATATAAACCAATGACCAAATCCAACACACAAGGGAGCCCACCAACTTTTTAGAAGTCTCTAAGAAACATTATTAGCAGTTTAATAGTTTGATGTTTAAGGTACATACGGGTCATCTCAGTCAATTTTGCCCATTCTTTCGTTCACTTCAACATTATGACATTATGAGAATGATCAAAACAGATCATTAGCGCCATCACAATGAATACATAATTTCTAAAGTTTTCCTTGACTTTGAATCGAGATTTGGAGGTATTCTAAAGCACATTTATTGTAAAACATTCTCACAATACCCCATGGTCATATGAATTCAGGTCAGAGATCAGCCCCAGAGGACTTGAGAGTGCTGCCAAAAGGGTAACCCAACGCATAAACACCACATATGGCCTTTAAAGCACTGTTAAGGCGGAATGGATTGCTCTTCTCAGGTCTAGGACACTAAAGGTTGCGTCCACTTTTCTTAGCAGAGGCCCTAACAGTTTTGACAGTCCCTGAGTGCCAGGCTTTCCTAGTGGCTAGCAAAAGACCACTAAAGGTTTTAGCAAGAGGTGCTGCTGACCTTTCTCTTTGGCAAATGTGTGTTTAAGGTGATGTTTGTGGATAAGTTGAGCTACAGTTATTGGGCTAGCGTTGTTATGATGTACCAAAGCCTTTCTTTGTAAACCTTTTTTAAAAGATAATTATCTGAAACAAGCACAAACCTCTTATGTGCCTCATCCTTCATTATATTTCATATCACTATTTACATTCTATTCATGCCATTGAGTATAATTGCAGGTACAGGAAAAGGTTGATTATTGGGTAGATAAGCCAATGGAACCTGCTAGAGCCTAACAGAAAGTATTTCTATTCATTCAATAGAATATGGAAATATTAATAGATATAGCCATACTACTTGCCCTTGCAAAGAATGTTAGGAAGGAATGTAAGGAATCTTCATGGTAAATTGTACCCTGGTGAAGAACACAAGGACTGAATTGGCCACTCAAGCACATTCTAATTTGATTCCGGATTGAGTATTCACCACTCTCAAGTCTGCAAAAAATGCATGAAATTAGTCTGACATTACTGAGGGAATAAATGGGCAGTAAACAAATTGAAAATGAATCAAGTGTTGCTTAAGTGGTCTGTGAGGCTGTGACATGAGTCTGTTCAAGGAAGCTGTCCTTGGAGTGATGATTGAAAGCATTTTGCTGCATTTATGGCCCTTTTTCCAGCAAAGGTATTTATTTGTTCTCCTCAATGTAGATATGACAATGAAATTTCACAAAATGCCATTTAAAAAATCGGCCAGATAGTTTGAGCTATTTTGTGGGAAGCCCTTCATAAAGATGCTAGTTCTCTACAAAAAAACTTTCTTTATAATAACAGGTCTATCAAATCAAGTTTATTTCCAAGACTGCTGACATTGTTTAGCCATGGCAGAGTAACATAGTTCTTTTGTCCCTGGGCACCTCACATCAAAAAGCAGAAATTGCTTCACGGCAGGAAATATCTGATCTAAACAATGTTAAGCGTCAAACCTTGACTGTTACTTCAGCAAACAAATGGTGTAAACTGTTGGCATTTTCTCCAGCATGTATATGCAGAGGTTTGCAACAGACCTCTGTGGCACAATTGTCTCTGTTACCTGCTGGTTTAAAATACGGGGAGGGTAGGGAGCCTCACATACAATCATGAGTTCCTAATAGCTCAATCTAAGACCTGCCAGCATTTCTATTTTTAAAGCCAGTTCCAGTGCCTTCATTAATGAACACACAGTCACCTCTTGCCACAGCGGCCGTTTCTATTGTGCAGTCTTCCACTCGCCTTTCATTAGGCACCCACGCTCGAGCGGAGACAATAGAGCCATTCTGCAGCCGAGAGCAGGTAATCTTTATGGAAGGGAGGAAAACAATGGGGTGCCGAGGGGAGTTCACATGGTAATAAGTGGACAAACCCAGGAGCGATTAACTCTGTTGTAATCCCAATGAGTTCAATCAAAGGGAGCAAGTGGGACTTTCCAGACACCTGGGAGACTGAAGAGCTCTGGAAATGAAAGACATGGAGGGGTGGCACCTGTAGGAGCGCGGCACTGCCAGAGTTTGGGTCCATAAATGAGCCAATCGTATTCCACCGGTGGAGGCAGTCTGGTAAGGACTGAAGTGCTAACTTGGAGGGGGGCATTCAATTACCTCACACACAGAGTCTACTTCACAGCCAGCTTTAAAAGCTTAAGACTATCACTCTGTACAACCACATCATACTTCACTGTTGCTCTGACAAACCTGTTGATAATTACAGGCACTCGAGCTACATAATCAACATATCTGTGTAGTTAAGTAGCTAATGCTAATAACTATAACTTTCTCATCTTTTACTGCAAGTCAGTTAATGCTCATGTTAACTTTGGACTTTAAACTTGATACTTGGTGGTTTGGCTGCTCTAAGCAGAAACAATAGTATTGTGTTATCCAATACACTTATAGACCGATATCCCCAGTTTCCCTCTAGCACAGGAAATCCAAACCCAGTTATGGATTTAGTGTTTACTGAAATAATATGCTACTGTGATATTTGAATATGTGACTAGTCTCTCTGTCACATAAAGCATTCCCATAAGGAGAGAGGTCGATACCTAATCATCACAATGGCAATTCATAGAGCCCATGGCTCATTGATTAGAAGGTGTGTCTGCAGACCACTGGAGACAGGGATATAATGAGAAATCATACAGCACAGCAACATTTGTTTGGTTTGTGACACAAGAGAATATATGACCTCCAAATCAATAAGAAAACAACAGCAAACAAAGTATTGCTCAAAGCTTTTCATTCAGTCAGAACTTGGCCATCACTTAGGCTACTCAGATGGTTTGCATGCATGCTGGGATTTAAGGAACATCCAGTGTATCACTCTATGCAGAGTAATGTCATTGTAAACAAGCATACCAGTTGCCACAAGGAGCCATCCTTAACAATGAGCACTGCCTATTTCAAAAACTCAAGAAGAATAAGCTTTTGTGAAAATGTGCAAGTCAAAGAGTGAGTTTCAATGTCCTCTCTGTGAAATGAGCCCTGAGCCCTCACTGACTTACAGGTTGTGCAAACACACCAGACCACAGTGCTCTGAAAGCACTGATGACTGGAATAGGCAGGGGCCAGGATGGGGACAGTATTGATAGTATGGGAAACCTGATCACAAAAGTGGGAGAGAGAGAGAGAGATAGACAGGTTATGCTTTATGGGATCTCTCCGCTCCCCAGTGCTGCGCTCTAATCAGCAGCACAGCGGCAGCCATCCTGTGCCACTGCCATTAAGCAGCCATCCCAGGGGCTATTGATGGGCCTTCAAGGAAGAGGGACCGCCTAGCGCTGCACTTTCTCATCGAGCACTGGAGTCAGCCGGTCTGTCCATCTTATATCCAAAATGAGACGCCCCGAATTCAAGAAGCATGAGGGCTAGGAAGCCCGAGGTGGGGGGGGGGGGGGGGGGTATCATATTAGCTTGTCTGATAATGCCTTGCCTGCTCTCAGCGTGAGATTGGAAAGTGGCACCAGTTTTTTAGCCCGACTGATCAATGACTCTTATGTATTGGTTAGAGCGGCACTGAGCAGATGTATGGTTCCACTTGTCTGCTCGCAATTAAAAGGAAAAATAGATTGGCGAAGCATTGCCTGGTAAGACGAACCCACGCACACTCTGTCCCTCTGGAGTCATTTGTCTTCTACAGTACATTTGAGTGTGAGGAGCCAGCCTCCCACTACGAGGGTGAAGGGAACCAAACACACAAATAATCGCCATCTCCTGGATAAGGATTTTAACCTTGCCTGTTACTAAATTGGGCTTTTTGGAAAGCACCATATTTAAAGTGGGTTTTCATTCAAAATTCATAAACAGGGTAATGGATGCAGGCTGCAGGAAGAGCGAGCCACGGGCGACGTGCATGTTTCCCCTGCAACACTCCAGCCTTCTTTTTATGCTCCTTTTGCATTCGGGATACACTTGCTCTACTCTAACCCCGGTAATGAGGCTCAATTATATAGTGGATGTGTTGACGTAGTTATTGGTAGTGGGTCACCCAGTGTCGCTGGTCATCCTGTCCTCTCTTCCCCGGGCCACAGTGTAGGTAATTAGAGTTCATGGGAGAGAGGGTGGCTGACCTCTGGTGCTGCACTGAAACTCACTGCTGCACCTCTTGTTTGATGTCTGGCCAGTTTGCTCGCCCCTCTGCCTACCTGAATGTCAACCAATTGGGACGGTGCAAGGGCTTGACATTATGTCTGCGGGTTATCATTATATGTATTTTTTTTTTCACCTGATCGATTGGCTCTCGTCCACAGTGGTGCTTCTGGGGGGAACTGTCACTGCTAGTTAGGGATTGACCAGTGGGTATCATTAGGCGGGAGCACAGGCTTGGGGGAGGCTTTGTTGGGTGGAGAGGGGAGTGGGGGGGGGGGGGGGGGTGGCGCTGGGATCGTACGCGGGGGTTGATGGTCGCGGTTCCGGTGGGGGATTGAGGGTATTCTGAAGAAGCCGAGCCTTTCTCTTTTAGCCTCCTGGACTTAGATGACCTTTCACTTAGGGAGCAGCTGGAGCTGAGAGATATTTAATTGAATGGAGTCTTCAGATGTATTTTGGAGGGCATGATGCGAGAAAGAGAGAGAGAGAGAGAGAGGGAGTATAGCCTATTGCCAGCTGAAGAGAGAATCTAGGGGAGAGAAAGAAAGAGAGAGAGGGAGTGTGTGTGTTTGAGAGGGAGAGAGAGAGTTGGTTTGACCTTCAAAGCCTAATTGATAGGCTTTTCATAGATCTTGTTTGAGATGTGCATAGTCCCTGTTGTTCAGCAGACCCTTACAACTCCTGCAAAAGTACAAAGTCAACTGCAGGTAGGGAGCCCCCAGTGGCCCAGTGCAATCAATAGCCAAGCCAACAAGGCTAACGAGAGCTGCAGTCACTCTCTGCCTTTCACCGGCCCTGTGCACAAGTGATGCGCAGCCTAATTCTGGGAGCCAGCTCCCAGTATGGGAGCAAAAACCAAGTGCAAGAGCAGAGAGTGAATTCATCATGGAGCCAGATACGCATGTACGCATGCAGATACTATACGCCGTCTACTGGGCTACATAACAGGCACTGTAGATGCACTGCACAGCACATATACATTCTGTGCATGTACACGTAGAAGCACCGTGTCAACTACACACGGAATATCAAATCTGTGTAGGCAAGTGATTTAAACTTAACTCGGTTAGCCTTTATCTGTGCAGTCAAACTTGACTACCACATCACCCCTCACCCCACGCCCCCCCTCTCCCCCTTGAGCTGGTATATCTTTGCTTTTTATTTCCTGAAATATTGCTACCTTGCATGGGGCTAAAGAAGATTAATGACAATTCAATTTCTGAGCCCCTGTGTATCAGCAAGGTAAAAAGCTGAGGCTTAGCATTAGCCCAAAGCCCTGGTGGTGACTAGGGAGGCTGTAAGAGGAAGAAGCCCAGCTCTTATTGTCTTTGAGAGCAATTTAATTAGGCCCAGTTCCCCCTCTCTCTCTCCCTCTCTCTCTCTCTCTCCCTCTGTGGGCAGACATAGGCAGCAAGGCAGGCGCTGGCTCCTCCAGCAAACTCCTGTGCAGGCGCTAGCCTTGGACGCACAGAAAGGATTTCATCGGGATCATGTACGGAGATCAACAGATAAGCAGCTAATTTTGTGTACTTAGGGGAGCAAACGATTGAGCACAGACCCCTCCGGAATTCCACCAGCAGAGAGGATGAAAGGGAGGAGGGGAGCTCGGATCTTAGGCTGTTTCGGCCATTAATACTGATCTCTAAAATTAAAGATTTATACCACTTGATAGAGTTCACCAGCAGCACAAAATGGGAAGGGGTGGTCTACCGAAAAAATGGCTTCTACTATATATGGCGGTATCAGTACAAGTGACACTGAAGCACAAGCGTTTCAGTCCGGTTGTAGAGCACAATACATGAAATCTCTGTGGGCAAGAAGAGGATTTGATTTGGACACCTTGGGCTGTCTCAAGGTCATCTTGAATCTCTTGAGTCTTACACACACTCTGCAGCCATGGAGTGGTTGATAGTCTGATAGTCATGGAAAAGTGACATTTATTAGGGCCCTATGAAATCCATTTTATTTTTTGTCAAATTCCATTTTATTTTTTCCCCATTTTGGTGTTTTTTAACCCTCTCTACCTCGTCTTTGACTTTAGGCCCAGTCAGGCCAGATGTTATTGAGGTAAGAGGGGCCAATGCCCAATATAGGTTAGCCTATCTATAGACGTAAATATTATATCATGGGAAATGGGAAAACAGTATATATTTTCAATGGCATGATTTTTCATTCAAAAGTATGCACATCACATCCTAAAGGTTTCAATTTTGTTTCCATGAACAGTTGCAGGAATCCATGTTGATGTTTAAACATAGTCTAGATGAGCCCACATCTTTCAATGAAATTGAGCAATCATACCGCACTTCATTCCATTCAATTTCCATGTGATGGTAAATGGCAATTATCATGCCATTTCACATTTATAGAAATATATAGATTTCATACAGTGCCAAATCCCGTGTAGTCAAATACTGAGAAACTGATTCTGTTTCACCAAATGGTGGATACATGATGGACATTTCACCATCTTGGACACAGAAATAGGAAATACATCCAATGTTTTGTCGGAATTGTCAGCATCAACCCGAACAATTACAGGTTTGCTGTGCCTTGTGCAGCCCATGGTCTGAGTGTAAGGTTTATCAATTTTTAGACCCAGGGCAGATACTAATGTCTGAGTCTAACCTAACATTTTTAATCGGAACATTCCTATTTCCAAACATCTCACAGAACCTGGGTAAATAAGATACTGTAATATTACAGTAAATAAACAGTTATTTAACTGTTCGAGCTACACACCACCCAACTGTGACTCAGAACCCTTTTTAAGTCAACCATAAAACAATGAAATGGTAAATCCTGCTCTGGAGTCTGTTTGTAGGCTAGCAGCACTGGAGTTAACAAAAATAGACAGACACTGTATGTTGAGCTACTGCCAAAAGCACTGTGGACGATGTAATAGCAAGTCTAATTGACTCACACACATACTGTATATTAACCACAACGGCATGTGTGTGTCTTTTAGCAATGCAACTATTCAAATGACCTTTTTACAAGGATGGCATCTTTCCAGTGACTTGATTCACCCGCAGTGTTGATTTTGACAATTGACAAAAACAATTTCACCACACTGTAAAAACTAGCATTTTCCTTCTTGGATCATGATGAGGTATACAGGTACATTATGTTGCACATAAAAAGAAATTAAATTTTAGACTTCCTAAAACATGTACAGAATGATAGCCTAGTGTAGGGGTGTGGGCAAACTTTTTGACTCGTGGGCCACAGTGGGTTATAAAATTTAATAAAGGGGCCGTGCCAGGAGCAGATAGATGTAGTGTTTGTGTGAAGTAATATAAATGACATGTAAAGGCCATTATATTTCACAGTTTTGGCCTTTAATAGGTGGTAAAGCATGGCTATGCAAGGCTTTTTTAATACATTTAACAACAGTTTGCAGAAATTGCAGGGAAAATACTAAATAAAGGTTTGATAATGTTATTGAATATAATTTCAAAAGGTTTGGCGGGCCGGATTAAAAAGCCAAACCGTAAATGGCCCCCGGGCCTTAGTTTGCCCATGCCTGCAACAAACTACTATTGGCTACTATATTCCCCACAGCATGCAGTCACTCAGAGTAAGCCAAAACACAGGTAAGAATAGTATCAGACTGAGTAGAACTGTGTACTAATCTGATAACATAACAATCAACAGTGCACTATGGAATTTATTCTAGACACCTGACTACAAGCTAACAGACTCTACACAGCTTGCATCAGCAATGTATTTTCAAGTTCTAGTGAATGTACTATTTACCATAACCTACTTTTTTTTTGCGAAGCTCCTGCAACTTATTCATTCACAAGGGCGACTAATCAAAGTTCCATATGTTATGTATATCAAGCAAATAAAAAAGAAAATATATCTAAATTACCCATGAAGATTCAATATCCCACTTGCTCTCATTATTTTATGTATTCACTTCTCAGATGCGGAGGCAAAATGGGAGCATCCCCTGTCAAGGGACGCCATCACAGCAGACCCAGTGGATCCGTGCAGAACATAAATCAACATGATCTTATTAACAATGACCTTGATATTCTGAATGAGGTTCGGGCTGCCAATCAAAGTCCTTCTTCCCTTCCCCTACCCCCTGCCTTTGCATTTTGTCCCCTTCCTTGGCATGGAAGGGTGGCATGGGGCAGCCATCTTGTATTTGGCTGTGCCCAAAATAATGATCAAAGCCACTTTTTTCAGGCCAGCAGGGTCCAGTTGAGACCTAAAGGAGGGCGACGGGCAGCAGGCAGTGGCTAGTGAACAATAACTAGGAAAGGCTCCCCGGAGAGCCATCTCGGCACGGAGCTCTGATGTAGGCCTCACTCAGTTCTTTCGACTCTGTCCCTCTGTTTCAACAAAGTCCTTTCAACAAAGTCTGGTGTGGGTCGAGCTTTTTTGCATGATTTAATTATTTTGTTTCTTAAAACAACGTGTTGCTGAGAGATCAGAACAGTTAGGATGATCTTGTGCCAAGGGTGATAATGAAGCTGAGCACAAGTTTAGTTCATTAAACGGACCACTGGATTATGGATGAACCACCATCTGGAGGTCATTTTATCGCCATTTTATCAATTATTTTATCGTCATATCAATAGTCACGGATAAATGGATTATGGTATAATGTGAAACACATTTACACCAGAGGCACATTGACTTTTTTTGTATGAGTTTCATAACATTTACTGGCTACTTTTGCTGTGGAGAGGACAAAAACCGATATGAAAAAGTTTGCCTGACCACTGGATGCAAACTAATTACTGTAAATTAGGCCAGTGTTTATAGCGCCACTTTCTTCAATGGGTGTGTAGGTTGGTGAAAGGGGAGGGGGGCTTTAACCTGGGTTAACTAACAAGTACAATCATTGTGATGACACCCTTGAAAGGCACTTTGTCCAAACCTAAGAGTGTACTGTAGGCTTTTGAGTCAGGGCCTCTAGGGCTGTTGAGGTGAAGAGAGGGAGGAGGTGGAGGTGGTGGAGAAGCAAAGAAAGAGTGAGAGCAGAG
Source organism: Limnothrissa miodon (assembly GCA_017657215.1). NCBI lineage: Eukaryota > Metazoa > Chordata > Actinopteri > Clupeiformes > Clupeidae > Limnothrissa > Limnothrissa miodon. The sequence continues at coordinate 435,048 of JAGFZM010002156.1, read as the reverse complement.
GCTAGAAGCTACAGGGTAAACAGAGTGTAGCTTTATTGTATCCTTATCACAGGAGTTATTTTAAAGCTGTGTAATTCATTTCAATTGCTTTCTGACATTTGGAGAGCCGTGGCTGTAATCACTTCTCCGTGGCGTGCTGTCCAGTAATTATTCAATTACAAAACCTAACTGACACCCAACATTGTCTTGTATTGGTTGATTTATTGGGTCATTTCTCTGCCACTAAAATCCTCTGCAGGGTAATGGAACCTCATTTGAGGAGCAAGGCCAGTTGCCATGCCTTGGAAAAGCCACGAGATAGGAGGAGGATGAGATGTTTTCTCGATTTCAGTGACATTCCTTTTTGGTATAGTAATTTTAGTGGAGCAACAGCAACATAGTTATCAAACTAGAATGGTATGTTTTTTAGTTTTCAGGCAGCAACAAAGCTGGTAGATAACTGTTCAAATAGTTTTAGTCTGCGCATGTACACGCCCAGACACGGTCTCCTCATTACTTCAGGTGACTTCTGGTAAAATGTTTGCCTTTGCGGAAAGATTTTCCTCTTCGAAATGATAAATCATAAGACTTGCTTAGTGTGCTAATTGACATTTCACAACATCATTTGCATAATGATTCAAAATACCCTCGAGGGAGATGCTGAAAAGGAGGGAAACATTATGGTTTTGCTAATTAGCCATCATCAATTCCTTTTGGTTGTTGTCATCGTTAGTTTGAATGAAGAAACTTGATCAGACAACCGTGCTATTTATGACAATCATCACCAGGATTCAATCAGGGTGGCTGTTGGCAGTCTGTTTGCCTTGTTATGAGATTAATGCAGCTTCAATTTGAAAGTTTCAGAGTGCTGTTTAAAATAGACTAAAGATTAGATGTTATTTCTTTCTCATTTTCCTCAAGCATTTTATACACACTTCCTTAGATGCTGTCATCTGTGAGCGCCATGAGATAACTTAACAACATACATTCAATCCATATTTTACAAATTGTACATGTGCCTGTATGCCGTGGGCAGTTTGTAGACCATAGGCCACATGTTGTTCACACAACAAATGTCCTAAAGATCAGTTGAATCAGTGAGTGCTTCTGTGACTTTTATGTAAATTGTGTGGAATTCTCTTTTCTGGGCAGTGGTGGGGGGTTAGGGCTCTCTTTGTTGATGGTCCACCCTTCATAATGGAGATGAGCACCATTCAAGCTAATTGCGATGTGTGTTTTAATTTGCCACTTTTTCGCCGTGGACTTTCCAGCTAAAGGCAGCACAAGCACCCATCAGGGATGAAAAAGGGTCAGCTTGCCTGCCGCCCTTTGACTGCAACTCCAGCGTGTTGTTGTTTACCTGAGCCTTGATTGAGAGGTACTCGATAAAGCGCGCCAGCATAAACCTCGCAAAAAGGATGTGACAGTTGCGGCTTCAGCTAAAGGGAAGCAGGAACGAGCTCTGTGAGAGTGTACACTCATTTCACAAAGTGCATCGTGACTTTATTGTTTAGCTCACTCAAATAGAAACGCCACAAAATTGGGGCATCTCTCTGTCAGTGAAGTATTTGGAGATGTCATTTCTCATGCCCAATTTACTCATGAATTTTGAACAAAGTCATTTTCCAAAACATATTTTTTTCCCTGCCCTGAGCATATTGCTCTCCACCATATTTGTATCTATTTACAGCTAACCCATGGAGTACGAGTAACATAATGTCACAATACTGAGTTGGAACTTCAAAGCGTTCCCAGGCCGTCATGGCTGAATTATGTTTACTATTGGCCAACTGAAGCATCCTTGGGCATTGAAGATGATTGGCTGTAACTTGTTAAAGGTAGATAAAACCCTCTTTTCATGCTCTCCCTGTATATTATCAGGCAAGAAAAATACACTCGCCTTGAATAAACAAACCTGCAGCTAGGTCTTAACAGGAAACAAACTCATTCTGTTCATTACGCTCTGTCTGCTCTTCTCCATGGGGTCGAGCAGGGATGCTGCACTGTTTGGTGGTCTCTGTGATAGTCCTCTCTGGACCCCTAGGCGGCCGAGTGATGGCCTACAATTTAGCTGGCTGAGGAGCGCGGGCTGGGCAGGGCAGGGCAGGTTTGGGGTGGCAGCCCTGTGGCTCACGAGCTGCTGAGAAGGTTCCGATAAGAGGGGCTCCGGGAGGGAGAGACTGATGCCCAGTGTCAATGTCAGGAGTGACTCCAGGGCTGAGACAGTGTCCTCAGCAATACAGAGGTGCTCACACTCACACACACACACACACACATATAAACACACACACACATGCATGCATGCACACACACACACACAAACACATGCATGTACACACACACATACACACACAAACATTCATTCATAAGCACTCATGCATTCATATTTGCCCTTGCAAAACACAATAACAAGAAATTGAGGATTCCCATTTAAACGGGAGACAGTGCTTTGGGCTCTGATTTGAAGGTTCCTGTAGCCTATTGTAAGCCAAGTATGCAATTTTACAGCATCTGACTTAGAATATATAATAACAGTGTTATGGTCTGATTTCTGTTTTGATGTAGCTCATGTAATTCAAAAAGACATTTAAAAAAAGTGAAGTTGCCTAACGTATTACTTATTTTTGAATTAATACTAGATGGATAATCGTTAGGATTTTACATACAAATCATTCCCCACAGCCCCATACAGGCGGCACACAAAAGGGCCGTTTTCCGAAGTCGAGGAAATGCCAATATTTCTTTCCCCCTCATTTCTGCCTCAACAGAAGAAAGAAATGAGTTGAGGTGCCCATTGAGAGAAGGCTCAAAACACAGAATAAGTGTTTATACTCCAGCTGAATGTGGAGGCTGAGTTATTTTCTAAGGTTAAGAAAGCACAACCATTGGAAAGAGCAAGTGTAAGGGGGACTGTGAAATAATTTCCTGTCAAGGGCATAAAATGCTTTTCAATTGAAGTAAACATTTCTACTTTCAAAAGCAATTTATTTTCTAACAACCACCGAAAGCAGCAGACAACATATCTCATGTTCCCTCTCCCAGAATTTTCATTTGATATTTTCTCCCCCCACCCTCCTTGTTTCACAAGTCACTGTTTACCACCTGCTTGGGATCTGAGCGCCGGTCTTAAGACTGGCATTGAGAAATTGCCTGGTGCGCAAGTGGTTTTGGATTAGGGTCAATGAAATAATGCATTATTTTGAAAGGAATAGACCTTGGGTGTTGTATTGTCTTTTTTCCAGCCTTTCCCATATCAATTAATATAAGCCTGTTTCTTTTCTCCTTGGCCAAAAATGGGGGGATGGAGCCCCTCTGGATTTAGAAAGCTTGAATGTTCCTGAATCTGTCATTATTAGATTTCCAATTCTGGAAATATATGCTTTGTGCCTTATTGTGAGAGATTTAAAGTAGATTTCCATCACCCCAGACAATCAAGGGAAGAACCAGAATATTCCTTCAGTGACCCGAACCACCATGCAGCCTTTCACCTCCCGTCCGTCTCCAAGCTTCATGGGGATGGTAAGTCTCGAGGACATGCCACTATGAGGCCAGGACACTGAACAAATTTCAGTCAATAGTAATATTTTAAGAAAATAAACATAACCTTTTTAACGCACACACACACATGTGCGTTCACTCCTCCATTGCGCACAAGCACGTGCGCCCACACAGACACGCACACACACAATCAGCCTGTGCACACAAGCACACCCCAGCCTAACCTAGTGTTGACACCTACTGTAACTATCAGGTGTGTCTTTCAGCGTAGCAGCGGCATGTGGGTGTCCTTATCTAGTTATTTATCTATTTAGCCAAGTCTCAACCTCACCCAGCTGCACAATCCCACTTCTCTGCCGGCGCTCTCTCTCTTCCTCCACCCCAACCTCAGCGTGGATTAAAAAAATCCCACTTTAACACATTACACTTCCCATTTCAACCAGATAATTACACAATTATCCTGCTTCACTCCCAAAAAAAATCCATCCGGGGGTAATTGGTGGAGAGGGGAGGGGGAGCGGAAGGAAACTCCTGTGCTTTCCAGTGGCTGCCGAGGGTCTGAGGGAACCAATCCAGATAAGTCAGGCAGAAAAGGGAAAGGAAGGGTGGTGGGGGAGGGGGTGTCTGCACTTATTCGATTTTAATCTAGCCACTTTGCAAGCATTTAAATAGCCTTCATCAGACTCCTGGCTTGCAGCCCTGTCCATAACCTGTTATCAATGTTGAAAATGAAATTTTGAAATGTCAGTGTGTGGGCTCTGAATTGAGGCTGGGTAACAGGTGTTCAGCTCCTGGTGAACCGTAATAATGTCCCTATTATTGGTTTCTCATAGAGCTGTAACGTGTTGCATTGTTGCGTTCCGGGCAAATCATTCTCCTGGAAAAAATGCAGAGCTCAATTATTAGTATATAAACACTGCCTTGGCACACAATGACTGCTTTCTCTGGCTTAGAAATAGGTTTTGCTGTGGCTGTGTCTATCGTGTATGAAATAACCTTGATAAAAGTAATTGAATTTTGCTCAGATAAGATTAACTAGTGGTAATTGTGAGCAAGAGAGGCTACGGGGGCCTATACAAAAGAGACAGCTGAGAATAATCACTCGTCTGGTCCCCACCCTCGGAGCAACCTCGGAAATCATACAGAAAACAAGTGTGAAGAAATCAGCCTGAAATGAGGTTCTCACAAGGCAAAGCATGCTGCTTAGGATGGCCTGATTACCATGCATACTCCTGGTCCTCTAAATGTGCTGAGATGGGCTTTAAACAAGATTCAACACTTTTAAACCCCAGCAGACTTAATTAAGGGTGGGACCTAGCACATGCAGAGCAACAGAGAGAGAGAGAGAGAGATGGGAGGGGAATAAGGAGGAGGATATAGTGAAAGGGTAGAAAGAGAGAAGAATGCACTGAAGTGTACACACCTAGTGGAGGGAGAGAGAGAGGGAGAGAAGGGATAGGTTTTCATGTCTTTTTTTCCACTGATGCCTTCAGTGAACAACCTGCAGACACCTCTTCAACACACCCTCCCCAATCACACACACACACACACAAACACACACACACGCACAAACACAGACTTAAAGTCCCCATTACTTCTCCAAAACCGCCTGAAATATCAAACAATGTGCAGCCGTGGGGGGTGTGCGGCGTGGTGTTAAAACAGCGCCGTCTCATTTCCATACAGCTTTACATGTTTCCAAAAGATATGCATAATTACGGGGTTTGTACATAATTGCTCCAACACATTGCCTGGAAAAAGCCAGGTTTGTTCTTTTTTTACACACTGGCTCCGAGACTCCAGTCTCTCTTCCCAACCCTCCCGTTCACAGCTCCAACAATTAAAACAATGCATCCGTCTTGGAAAGGAGCTCCGCTCTCATTATCACCTTCTCTTCTCTCCCGTTAGAACATTTACCGCTTAAAAGAGGCCCAGGCACCTTGGCATTGAAATGCAGCCTTTATATTTCTGGCTGTTTCATTCCTCCCATTTTATGGTGGCGGTGGAACAGTGAAGAATATGAGAGAAAAGAAAATGTAAATACGACAGAAGTCTGTCGCACATTCTGTTCCGCTCGGAGAGAGAGTGCGCAAGGCAATCAGACTTTTTAGACTTTTTTTTTTCCTTCAAGCTGTGTTGCCCATTCTCTTCAAACTTTTTTGAGTGGTGATGTATTGTATCTGACAGCTTAACACCCTTAACTTTTAATTTCAAAAGAAACTTTAAGACAAAGCATGTGAACATTGTCTCTAGTGACCCACTGTGCTCCTCTTGCAAATCAGCCGTGTTCATGACGAGACAATGGATTGTTTCAGCATTAGAGATCCTAAAGGTTGTGTGACAAACCCTCTGTTGCAAGTTGATGATATCATGATATACAGTATATAATATATATGAACATAAATTAACAAGATATCAGCAAGACAACAGATTGTCGAGTTTATAGTACAGACTATTTTTTCAAATCCCCCTTTTCGGGACAGCCGTAGATTTAGAATTACGTTGGTTTCAAGTGCTCAGACAGTGTAGAGGTAAACAACAGAAGAAAAGTTCAAATTTGAAAAAGTTGTGGGTAATCAGTTTGGGAGGGATTGAAGAAATGAATTGCTGAACTACCTTTTAAGTTTTCCTCAAACAAACATCTGAGAGATGAAAAAATCTTGTAAAACCCCACAACAATACAACAGGTCGGTGTAATCTACTGCAATGTATTACACGGCCCAAATGATTATGGGATTCAGGAGTATTTAAACATCTGGTGATACCACAGCTTAGTTTAACCTTCAAAGCTTTGCCTGTATTCATCATCTAATAATCTCCAAAAACATTACCATCAGCAGTTCTATCACGGCTTAAGTGTTGTGGGCCCAAATTGGTCCCCGTGGACATCTCAGCGATGGTGATTGCACTTGGCTACCGTGATGTATCAATGCAGTGAGGAGATTTCTTCATCCCAGCACAATGCGCCCTACTCTGGGGACAGGGCCGTAGAAAAAAATACATCCTTTACAAGATAAAATTACTTTTTTTCCCCAGGAAGTCAGAAAAATGATGGAAATAATACACTATTCATGGCATTGGACAGTGCGGGGGAGAGGGGATGGCAAAACCGGGTCTCGTTTTATATGCCTTTCTCATACTCATATACCCCACTGCTGACCAGTGCAAAAAATCCAGGTATCCCAATGTTTAAAAAATAACACCATTATTGGTAGCTATTGAATCCAATTGCAAGCAATGCAGGTTGTAACAGATAAGGACCTGATGGAATCTGTCTTTGCACTATCTGAGCCAAAGTGCTCTCTGTATGAGCCAAATGGAAGCAGCCGCATTGACAATTCAAATCGGACAGCTCTTTGCAGGCAATTCACCCGGCAATCTACATGCATCCCTCACCAGCCAGCCAGGACCAGATTGCATTTTTTATACAAAGGGCCCTGCTTGGGAGCACCATTGCTTTCACTCACAATCTAATAAAGTCTGGAAGTTTACAAGTGCATCCACAATAACACCACTGGAAGAGTGGGGAGGGGGGGATTTGAAAATCAAGTTAATTTTCTTCATGAACTCCATGTTCCGTATGGAGCCGCACTCTGATGGAAATCCCCAGTCGGTGACAGCTAAATACCTGGGGAGGAACACTGAGGCATTTGAATAGTGTAATTCCACACAATGTAACCATATCTCCCTCTGGCCCAGACGCTTCTACAACCCCTAAGCAGCTAGATACAAATTCTGGTGAGATATATATGGCCCAGATCTGGCCCATATGTGGTCCAGAATTGTCTCTCTGGACCATCCCCTGCATCCTCTCTCCTCATTGTTCTGCTAGTGTGTGTCCATGGCTGGGCTACTCACAGGGCTCGATGGCCAATCACCTAATCCATGAATTCACTGTCTGTTTGGTGGATTACAGTATTTGAGCCCTGTGTACTGGCCATGTCCTCTACACAATATAAATAATATATCCACAGCACAGAACATCAGGGATTCAGGCCTGCTGTCAGTGACTGAGAACATTCAGTCCAGGTTGGCCATGACCTGCGATATTCACATTCAGACTTTTTTTTTATTATAGAGCTCTTCAGAATGGTTCCACTGACTTTGAATGGGAACTCATGATGTTTAAAGGTCCGATTTTTTTTTTTGAATCGCTGTAAAACACTAATAGCCACTGACAATGACTATGAGTTTTATACTTCTGATTTACAGCTTTTGTATCATTCTACAGTGTTTTTACTCTGTTTTGAAGAATCTTTGCTTTAGGATTTTAATAATTTGGCATAATATTGGTTATTATTAGAGGTCATGAAACAACAGCAAATGTATTTAAAGATTGTGTTTTTTTTCGCCATTTAGTTGTATGACATTTGACTCAATGCATTGCCCACCAGTCAATGTTGGAAGATAAATCCCAACGGGCCAAAATGAAATCTCTCCACTTCGAGTGTTCATTTTGTTAGGATATATATTCCTGTTTCTACAAGCAGACAATTCATCCTATATGTGTTCTAGCATGTTCTAGTGGAAAAGAAGTGCGCAAGCCTGGTTTTGGGGAAACAGATGTAATGGCGTACAGTAACATGTGTACAGTTTTTTAGCGGTACACAATATCCCTGCCCTTGAAACATGCAATTTGTTTTTCTCTGCTTGCCGTAGGGGTAACAACGACCTCTGACCTCTCCCAATCTCAGGCTGGCTCCCCGATGGCCTTGCCTTCATGAATCTTTAAGGAGGGAGGGAGTCTGGAGTTCAAAGTTACTGTGAACCTAAGAAATAATAAGCTCACTGATTAGTGCGACTAAAAATACCTCTGGCCGAAAGAGGCCAGGTGCCAGGGCCGGACGAGGGCCATTTGCATGCTCAGCAGCTGTTTGTGTTGCTCCACCGTCCAGCTCCCATCAGTGGAGAGATAGACCCTGGACTTCCAGATAATCATATGATATTCTCCCTCGTCTCCCCAGCCCAGCCAACCCCTCACCCATACTTAGACGCACAGACAGTACTGTCTTCGAGGGGCTACACTCAGTCCTCTCCTGTAGGCTCTGATAAGCTAATCAGACATGGCAGTGTTGGAGAGCTCAGCCGTGTTGGAGGCAAATGAATGTGTGTTAAATATGATGCTGATCCTGTCTAAAGCTAGAGAAGGAAGCTCCTCTGCCAGCTTTGGGCTCATGCAAGTCAAGAAGACTAGCTTCCCACCAGTTCCATCTAATATTTAGAGACGATCATTTTAGCCTGTCAGGCAGAAATCTTTAATGAGACCATTTGGAGGCCCATTGAGGCACATGATGCAGAAAACACTGGCCAATTAGCCAAGCTCCTTTAGCAGTTCCAGGCCTATCTATCCATTAGACTTACTGTAGGAGCCATGGAGAAAGGGGAGGAAGAAATCAAACCACACAGTACTATGGTAGATACTTATGGTGGAGGAATAATCACCATAACTTGTGACTTGAGTGAAGTCAATGTATGTGGGTTTTAACCTACACGTCTTATATTGTTATATCCACATGTTAACTCACAGATATCTATGCCGTTGTTGTCAGCACTTTGCAGACTCCTGCAGCTTTGCTGCGAGACCAATCGCATCCCATCTGGCTTATCTAATACTGTAACAAACGCTGGTCATATTGTCCTTTAACATATCCTCCGGGATACTCTGACTGACAGATTTGAGTCATCCTGATTCCATGTGGCCTTTCGGATGTGCATTCATCTCTGGCTAAGATGCTTATTTTAATTTGATTCAAAAGTAAACGCTTCAGAGGGAGCCTTTCTGGGGCTAAGGAGGAGGAGTTGGCCACGCTGTTGACTGTGACCTGCTCATTTGTCAGGATCCCGTGTTTCCAAGGAGGAAGAGGAGGATAAACCCTTCCAGTCGGCCATGCCAAGGACAGATTAATGGGAGGAAAATTTGGAAGTGTTCACCAAAGGAATAGGAGTCATTTATTTTCCTGTTAGCGCTAGCTGCCACATGAGCGTCAGCTAAGATATTCAAGAGACACCATGTGTTCCTTTTACCCCCAACACCTCCTCCAAACACACACAAACATACACACACACACACACACACACACACTTTCAATCTCTCTCTTTCACTCTCTCATTCCCTCTTTTCCTGTTTTATATTTAACTTCAACCTGTCAATTAAAGAGTGAGAGGGCAATGAGGAAAAAAGGAGTGGGGGAGAAGGAGACAGCAAGAAGCACAGAACTAATTAGGCAACTGTGTAATTTTAATTAGCTGTTTTGATAATTAAACTAATTAGTTCCCTTGTGTTTCCACAGTGTACAGCCGACTGGAAGCTTTTTTCCCCCTGCATATCAAGGCTTCAGAGCTTCACTCCGTTGGTTAATTAGTCACTTTTGCATCAGAAAGCTTTATTGATAGCCTTAATTTGCAGTTGAAATGAGAAATCTGCTGTCAATAATTCAGATAATTGCCCACTGTTTGATTGTGGAGAACAAAAGTAGTGGGCTTCCAGCTCGAAGCATCCAAAACTCCCAGGGGTTGTTTTTTTCCTGGATGCTCAGCTTCCCCCTCTGATCTACATATCAGCAAATAAGCCTCCCTCCCTCCCGTGGCCCCCTCGACGTCTTGACCCCACTGACAAGGGCTAGAACTCAACTAAATAAGGAGCGGATTGACCCTCCCCGCCCATCCTCTGTACCTCCACGTTTCCCACCATCCTTCCTTCACACTCAGAGCCCTTTCGCCACACTCCTCCTGTGTCCTGCCTGTACTGTAATTGCAGAGGAGAGGAGGAAGAGGAAAGAGAGCGAGAGAGTGGGGGGAAAGGGTGGGGGGAAGAAAGAAAGAAAGTTGCTGCTTGCTTTGTAGCTAATTAGTGTCCTTGGAATTAAATGAGCAGCTCGTTGTGCACCTCCAGCTCCTGCGGCCCATGTTTGTGAATTGAATAATTGATTCCCCTCCACTAATCAGAGAGCGACATAATGAGGCAGTTTAATTAAATGGGGGATCTAACCTGGCGAACATTGGGAAAATATTTGCTCATTTACAACTAATCAGGAATAACAGAGTGAGTTCAGTTGAAAGGGGGCCGGGAGGGGTGGGAATGGGTGTACACAGTCGTCGGAGGCACGTGAAGTGGGAAGCGGCTGTAACACGAGACAGGCCTTGTGCTATTATGCCTGGAAAGAGGATGGGAACGCACACTGGGACGACGTGCTACATAAAATGGCTGCCACTTACAAACTTTCACAAAAAAAAACACCCTCTGAGAATCACTCTCAAACATCACCTTGATGCGACTGAAGTATCGGGTCTCCAGCTTTGGCAGGGGGGGCCTTGGGCCAGAAACTGACTGCCGTGCTCTGACCTTTCCTTATCTAAATGGCATAGAGGGCAGATGACGCTCCGACACAGTCCCCACAGCCATCTCCTTAGGAAGCTGAGATAGTAACGCTGCCCCAGAGGCCTGACCTCTCCTCCTCCTCCCCTCACCTCTCTGATGTATCACGGGAGACACAGCTGGCTGACTTAGTGACTGTGTATCCTTGAGACCTTTGGGTCGGACAAGGCAGGCTGCGATGTTATAGCCGTTCCCAAACCTTAATACTAGCATAGTTCACTGTCTGGAATTGTACAATATTGACACAGTTTTGTCCGCTGATGCCCCTAAATGACATGGTGACTGACTGACTTTAAAAAGAGTAATCTTTTCTTTGCTCAGTGAATTAGGTTCCTTTCTCAGCTTGTCCTGGTGATATTTACAGTGATTCAATACAACTAATTAACTTGCCGTTTGTCTTTCTCCGTTGCTTTATCAACCTTGCAGACCTGAAGATATTCTCCACTACATTCATCTGTGAGAGCTGATTGAGGGTCGCTGGCTGATGCATTCTCCATGACGACAGCTTTGGCCATTTATTCGTACGTAGTTGTGTCCTATTAAAGGCTCTCCGAAAGGTACAGCAGTTATTAAGTGCACAGCAGCTGAGTGCACAGCACTTCCTCCAGGAGCTCACTCGCCAGCTGTGTGTCTGTTTTGTCCAGTGACTTCTTTTAATGGGGAACACATGTGGCTGCTCTGAAATCAGTCCTTCAGTGGACTGACCTTAGAGGTCCTTCAGCAAACTGATCTCTGAGCATATAAGGAGTTATCTTTTTCTGTATGGTTGCACATTATACATTTGCATTTACCCAAGAGTTACATTACATTGCTTGATAACGACACAATGAAAATTAAGAACAAATTAAAATTAAGAACAAAAAAGCTTTTGTTTAGTCATTGGCACATTCTGTCTCATTTCTTAACAGAGTGTCATTTTCACAAACAGGAACCTAGTTATTCACGCTGTGGTTTCTTTGACACCCGAAACACTCAATTTGTTAGTTTACCAAAAATCATCAGCATTATGCGGAGGCCACTGAGGGACTGACAGAGAATCATTGAGAGAATACACCCCCATCCCACCCATGAAAAATGAAATACAGCATTGAAATTCCACACTAGAGGATCGAGAGGGAGAGAGAGAGAGAGAGAGAGAGGAGTGAAAGCTTTGAACCCGCAGCCTGTCAGTCTTTTGTGATTTGTGTGAGGAGATGAGTGAGAGAGCTCTGTGTTCCCAAGCTCTCTCCCTCTCTCTGTTCCAAAGGCCCCCTTCTCTGAGCTGCTGTTCCCAAGAGCCTGGGCAAACCAGCAGTGCGGGTTTGAAAAAGTTGGGTTTGTGGACTTTGAAAAGGAAAAGGAAAACATCCCCTGCACTTTTGAAGTTTCCAAACAGCAAAAGCACACCTTGCCTACATATCTGCATTGGTCTGAAAAAGAAAACACACCTCTGTGCAAGGCTGGTCTGGGTGGACAGTTTTTATCTTCAAATTCTTTTGATTTTTTTTTTACTATTCAAATTAGTAGGCCCATGGGAATTCCTTTATTTTCTAGTCTGCTGTCAATGTTTACTCAAAATAAGGTTGTCATCAATGGTCTCAACTCTAGCAGTGCATCAGAGTGGTCAAGACCGCGTTCCATCGCATCGTTATTAGTCACATAGCTCATGATAAGTACCCGAGCACATAATCCTACATTTCATAACACTGATGTTAGCTCCAAAATATGAAAACATATTAAAGAAATATCATAAATATATTGGGCTTCTGTGAAAAAGTGCGGCCTTCTGAGAAAGAAAGAGAGAGAGAGAGAGAGAAAGAGAGAGAGAGAGGAACTAACCAGGATGAGAATAGCAGGCAGCCAGGGAGGAATAACGAGCCTTATCCTGGGCGTTCATTAGTGCCGAGAACTCCCTAACCCCGGGGGAGAAGGCTATCCCCACAGTGCCCATTGCCGTTTTTTAACAAGCCTGAGCTCCAGATGAGGCTCCAGAGAGGCCCTGTGCGAGGAGTCCACCTGATTTGTTGAGTCCAGCCCATGAGCGCCTCCTTCTTTCTCTTTTTTTCCCCGCTCTCTCTTCTCTCTGTTTAAACGAGAATCCAGTGCAGATTAGCCGGGTCCATGGGGAACACACTGCAGGTTCCTTTGACGCTGCTTTGCTTGTGTTTGCAAACAAGGCTCTTTACTGCAGAAAAAAAAACAGGCATTAGGAGGTTCTCGGCATCAGGCCTTGTGGGTAGTGTAGGCCAGGGCCTAATTAGTCCGATGATGCTGCTGCAGTATTTTACTGGCATCTCTGGAAGACAGCCATGATGTCACAGGAGTAATGAACAACAGTTCCTTGAAATAACAAAGCCAGTGATTACGTTCTTTTGTGCAACATCCCTCTTTGATAATAAGTCATGCAGTCTCATGATGGTGTATTTCTGAATCCATTTCCATTTTGAGCAGGCGTGAGTCACTGCATGCTCTTATGCTTGCAGATATGGTCAAAATAAACACCTCTCACATGCCCCATTTTGGACAGAGAAAGTAATTACTCTCTTGTCTTGGAGAAAAAATTCTATTATTTTTTCCCGTGCCCCTGTGTGTGTGTGTGTGTGTGAGTGATTGTGTGAGGAGCAGTTTGCAGGAGGGAGAGGCCTGGGAAAGACTGCATGCCTTTTTAGCATTCACTAGTCGCCCGCCTTTGAGCGGCAGCCATTACTAATCGCTAAGAAATTTCCTCCCATTCCTACCTGCGGGCCTGTCAGGTTGTAAATGAAAAGGAATTAAGAAGAAATCCATACATTTCAACCCCCACTCACATTTTCTCTGTGAGTCTGGGTGCACCAGAATGCTGTATATCATTAGAGGAGCAAATTAAACATTAGCGGCTGCTGGTAGTTTGGGCTAATTGCTAATCAGCAGTAAAAGTTGCCTGGCACGGAATATTGCTTACCATAAGCTAAAGGTAATTTGCTGCTTGTGACGAGCTAGGCCGACTCGTCTGTTGTTGTCCAGAGTCCATACCTAATTACTGCCGCAGGGTGATGACAGTCATTCAATGGAGATTAAGACCGAGGCGAAAAAATGGAAATGCACCATAATGCTGAAATGAGTTAGAAGTGCTTCTGTCTGCTTTTCTTTAATGCCCTAACAGGGTTTTTCCCCCTTCAGAGCTCAGTTTATTAGTGAGAAGGATGGATACTCATGTGGTAAGTCAACACAGGAGAGGGCAAGCAGCTAGGCATCAGACTTCAGTGTTCAGCTCTTTTCTTTCTTGCTTTCTTTTTATTACATTTCTTTTTTTTTTTTTGGCCTCTCACATCAGGAATGGCCTAGTCATGCTATGACCTGATTGGTCAGTGTCCCGACTGGGCTCTCTCATTTGGGCTGCTCCGGCAGGTCTAGATTTGGTCTGCATGAAGGTGCTAAGCTAATTAGCTCGGCTTGAGATATGTCGGAGAGACCTTTCCTCTCAGAACACCTTTTTCCAGGGCTGCTCATAAACCACATGGTTGCTTTGATGCTATCAGGGAAATGCGCATTGCTTCGTGTCACTTTTTTGCTTAGTTTAATAATATTTACTTTTCAGAGATGTGATGAATTCACACATGCAATACCCGCTGACTTTGTTCCGTGCTAAATTACATTTTTTCTGTCACATTTGGAAACCATTCATCCTCCAATTACTGACCCCTTGCCCAGTACAGTGTTTCAATTGGCTTTGTTCTTCTGAGAGCACGAGCAGCATAATGATCGGGCCTGAACATGACTGATCTTTTTCAGGGCCGAGCGTCACCCATCATTTTGCTCAGTGGGCGTTGAAATGCAGGGGTCCGATTTCATTTTTAATCATAATTAATAACCACATATCCTTTTCTCCCAACCTCACAGACATGTGTGTGTATGTGTATGTGTGTGTGTGTGTGTGTGCATGTTCACCTCTGCTCTTTAAGCTGTTGAATGCGTGGATTGGCATACTGTAAGCATGCATGTACATACAAACGCAAACGCCATGCGGCTCTTTCATCTGGTCTGTTTGCTGTAACGGTGGAAAAAAGTGCCTTTATCTAATGTCAGACATCAAAATGTCAAACAGTTGAAAGGGGGGGGGGGGAGAAATGTGGGTGTCTCACACCGCTGTCGAATCCCAGTACAGTCGAATCAATATGTCGTTATAGATCTTAATCACGTGAAGCGTATAATCGCCTAAAACCTATCAATTATAGAGAGAGAGATAGCTGGGGCTGCCAAATCCTGGCCTGCAGCCCCCTTCCTCCTTGGATTAGGATCTGAGATTGGGTCGGGATCATAGGAGCCGCGCCCGGCCCGGCCAGATAGCAGATTAATGACCACTCCAGGGGCAGCTGCCTCTCTGGCAGCAGTCAGGCAAAATAAATAATAAATCATTTAGGCCTGGCCTGACATAATTACCAGCTAAGAACAGGGCTCTGGCCAGCAAGAGCAACAACAATGGCAAAGAGGGATCATAGACTAGACTCTGAGCACTCCTGAAAGGGCATCGTTCCCCTTTATAATGTACTGGACGTATTATACTGCACCACAGAGAACACGTTACCTGCAAAAGCAAGCAACAATACAAACATGCATACATACATGCATACATACATAAATACATTACATACACACATACATAAATACATGCATACATACATGTTGTGGTCAGCATGTGGTCAACCATTTAAGTGTTTAGGATGAAAAAGAAAGAAAATATTTACCTTAATCGTGCCTACAAAGAATGTGCATTGCTAGCATAGCAGATCTCAGAACTGCCTAAAGACCTTGGGATTGTGTTTGTGTCTTGCAGTAAGCAATTGTTTTTCTTCCAACTAAAACACTGTGCCAGTCAAGATGCAATTAATTGGACAGGCAAATCATTTCACATGCATGTCCTTTCACCCTAAATCTGAGACGGAAGGCTTAAGGGGGGAAAAAATGGAAGAGCTGCATGCTCCTTCATGGCGAGCAGTATCCTTGCTCCTGTGTCCTCCCAGAATTCCCTTCCATTAAAGGACACTAAATAGGAGTGGGCCATGGTTTAAAAGAGGAAATGACAGAAACAAATCTATATATTTTTAATTTATCTCACCTCACATACCTGCCTGTGCTTCTCTTGGCATCTCTCCCTGCTGCCCCTCCAAATTTAAATTCAGAATTCCTAAGCGGATTTTCTCAATTTAGCCATACTTTTAATCTTTGGTGAAATGAGTGATGACTTCTTTCAATAATAATAAAAAAAACTGACAGGCTTACAGGCGCACACCGGCGGATTAGTTTCCTGTGGAGATGAGGTTTTCCTTTGTGCCGCCGTGCGTCTGTTTGATGGGGGTTTAACAGGAAGCGTTGGGGCTGAAATTGGATGCAGGCAGGGATAGTGGCTAGATGGCCGAGGTTCGATACAGACCCCACATGGTAACTACCCCTACCTACCCCGCTACACCCCCACCCATCCACCACCTCCCCGCACAGCTGCTTTGCCATCTAGCCTCAAATACATAATATACAAAAAATCAACCAAAAATAAATAACGGTGCCACATATGTGTTCTTTGAAATACGAAATGCATCTTCCATGCACTGTATCACACACTTCCATGAAAGGTGCATATGGTTCCTGTATGTGGTCTGATTTTGATTTTTTTTAATTAGATTTATTGTAACTGTGTCATATTCTTTCACTATCAGTGTTACTCTGACCCGCATCTGAAGTGACAGACAGGAGGAAAAAAATAGAAGCCGTGATGGACTTGCCATCCTAAATAGAACAACCTGCAAGCAGTTGTCCTGGAGTGATTCATGTAAGCCACCTTGCATAGTAACAGGCATGCTGCTGTGGCACTGGGGCTCCAAAAAATAAGAAATCAAGCACCGATTGCACCTCAGTGGAGCGATGGGTTTTCAATACATGCATGGAAACGTGTGCATGTGGCTGTGAGTGTGTGTGTGTGTAGTGTGTGTTTTTGCATGAACATGAGGATACGTGCATCTTTTGAAGGCCATACTAGGTGGGACAGTAACGTTTTTCCCTTTGAGTTTAGTTTTGAATCGTGCACCATGTCAAGCCCTAATGGCATGTGAGGTGACTGACCACAGTCCCAACAGTCCCCAGCTGAGTAGAGACCCTCTCCTGTGTAGGTGCACTGGGTGGAGGCCATGGGGGGGGGGGGGGGGGGCTCCTGCTATGCTGGTGTGGGGTCACAACAGATGGGCTCAGCCAGACCTGAGCTCAGACAGTCTGAGACACGGCCGGGGCTCCATCAGGGCCGTCTGACTCGCTGGCTGACTGGGTATCACTCACCAGCACTCTTATCCTGTTAATCCCAACCAACGGGCCTTTGTTTGCTCATTTGGCCATTTTGACACCACATAAGGGGCTGAGCTCATTACTGAGTGGTCCACACTCCCCCCATTTGTTTACAGTCAAAAACAGATTTCAAATTGATCGCCATGAATTGTCAAAAAGGGTTTAAACTTTTAGGGTCACTAAACAGTAATGTGTGACGTACAGTAATGATTATGCTATGAGAGGGCTATTAACAGGCATTTTCCAAACAACAAGGCTCCACTGCGGACCTGGGCCTTGTATCTCCTCCAGTAATACCTCGACTGTAACCCCATGAAAAAACCTGTTCTGTGCATCTGTGCTGTTCTTTGATGTGTGCGCACAGTTCATTTGAGCCTCCTCGCACTGAGGCCCGTGATGAATTGCCAGTATGAGCAACTACTCGGCAGGTTTTTCGCCGGGGGGTGGGGTGGGGTAGGATATGTGGGGTGCCTGAGTATCGGCTCGCCTTTTGGAACTCCACACTTGACCTACTTCTCATTAATGGGGATTCTGCGCGTGGAAAAAGAAGCTGTTTATCTGTTGATGAAAAATATAATGACATCATTTATTTATTCAAGGGCGGGAGAGCGAGCAGTCGGAGGGGAGACGGCTGACCCGGCGGGGTGTCTCGCTGATTGGGAAGGGCTTGTTATGAAGCCGGGGGAAGAGGGAAGGTGCAGCTGGGAGAAAGGCGCTGATAAGGACAAACCCGGAGACAGCAATGGTGTCTGGACTCACAAAAATTACACAGTCCTCAGCCCTTACGGTTTGGTGCCAGTAGAATGGTACAGCACATTGCAGAGGACTTCTTTGCAGTAAAATGACCAGCATGGACCAGGTGCCGGGTAAGGATGCATCCTTCCCTCAATGTGGTCTTCTGGTGCCTGAGAAGGAAAGACAGAGAGAGAAAGGGAGAGAGAGAGAGAGAAATCTGAGAAGTGAGAGAGCCATCCACAACACTACACACAAGCCTGTTGTGGGTGGCTGTGTGCCGAGCTTGGGCAATTAGAGCAAGAGCCAGTGGCGAGGTGCGCCCAACTTCAAAGAGAATTATTCACGCCCCTCCTATATTTGATTAGGGCCAGCCCTTCTGACCTCCCTGTGCCTGGGACCACAATGCATTTCACCAATTAGTTTTGGCACCTGGATTCAATTGATATGTTGTCCGACGTGGTGGTTAAGAATTGGTGTGGAATACATAGTGCTTGCATCTCAATTCACAAATTATTCAATAACCCATAAATATTTCAGTTCTGTACCTTTAAGCAACATATTGGATTTTTGGAGTTATGCAGGCATTATGAATAAGGCCTATGTATAGATCGTATTTTTGGGGGGATGAACACAGAGATGTTTCTTATAAATATTTCAGGTTGGTCTCAGTGTGTCTTACCATCTTACCTCTTATTCCACCCCTCTCATTCACTATTTGAAGCAACTATTAGTGTTTTAACACCACAGGAAAGCGCTTCATTGAAATGCAATAAAACTGCACAGAAAAGGCAAAGTTAACTAATGGGCTCAAATTTTCAAACGAATGCGAGATTAAAGTCAATTGAATCTCCCATTGGGTTTTGACTGCAACCCTTTGAAAATGAGCCCCATAGTGGGTTTGTGAAATGAAAAATAGGGCTTGTTCTGAAATATTAATAACATTTTATACCCTCATTATGGCAAGCAATAACGTTTGTCGAGAAACTTACTTCAGCCACTACCTTGGGGTGATTTACACATTTCCTTGATTGGAATGAACCAGGTGATAGGATGTTTGCCCCCAGAACACCATAAAAACCCACAAACATTTGTTCAGCAAATGTAACCCATTTAGAAATCAGAGGAAATGAAATCATTTTAAATAGGACACGTCCATATTTGATCTGCGCCTCACAAATCTGATGACTTTTAATCCTGAGTAACCAAATGAATAGTTCAGTCAAAAGGATAGCCATATTTCTCCAGTAATATACGTTAGAACATTGGCAGGGCATTTTATCTCTTCAGCAGGCACTGTGTTGTTACTACTTAAAGGACAGACACTGTGCATAAACTAGTCTGACCTAATTTTCTCGACTAAATATCATGGAGTTAATATTTTACATTCTAAGTATCCCCTTAAGTGTGAAGGAAACGAGCAAGACAAGCACATTTCTCTCTGTGTGTTGGGGGCAGTAGAAACAAAGTTACTTTTGCTCCTGAACAACTCTCTCTCTCTCACTCTCTCTCTCTTCGGTTCCCTCGCTCCTTTTGGTATGTTTTTCTGTATGTGGGAAATGCACAGCTTGCAAACACAAAGAGAGGAGCAAAAACTCCAAGGACTGACAGCAAGGAAGGTTTTTCAACTTCTCTTTCTCTCTCCCTCTGTCTTTCCTGCTTTCTCTCTCCTCTCCCTCTCCTCTCCACCCGTGATGGGTAGAAGTCATTAAAAACATCACTGCAGGCCTAATTAAGACGGGACATCTGGTCTCTCCTCACAGAACGGATCGCAGCCGAGTACAAATAATTCCTCCATGACAAGTTGAGAGGTGTCATACATATCACTGATCGTCAATCAACAGGGGACTTGGAGAGCTCATTGTTAACGAGGAAGTGCTTTGTTTTCCCTTTATTGGGGGGAAATATTTCCACAAATTTCAAAAAGGTAGAAGAGCAATATGTCTTCTGTCATTTTCTAAGTTCCCTTTTATGTTGTTGCCAATTAGTTGGTGTAAACTTTAAATTGTCTGTCACAATGATGGATTTTTGCACTTTTTCATTCATCTGTCGGTCAACACCCAATTTGACTCAAAGTTCTCAGAAATATCTGATTTAAGTATTCAGTAGTTTACATTTCACAGCTTTATTCATGAATAGCCTATGCTTAAAATGTATCAAATAACCTATAGTGTGGTCATTTTTTGCAACTAATGTAAGAAATGGTTACTCATTTAGGTTAAACACAACCAACCATGAGTTTAGCAAGACAGCAAAATTCAAAAAGGGCAATTCTTTTATTATTATTTTTTAACCAATGACCTTAGATTTGATGGTAACCTGGTACAAAATGTCTGCTTCCCTCCTCTGGGGAGCTATTCTGTGGTGAACTAAATCATTTGTGCTAAGAGAAAAAAACACACTCAGAAACTGAAGGAGCTATGCATGAAAATAATTGGGGCCCAAGGGGTGATATTTGTTCTCCTGAAATAATAATTATTCTTATGGACTTTTGTGTGCAAACATTCAAACACAGGGGGGAAGGAAAGTCATTATTTCCTGGACTTGGCAAGCATACATTTTTAGCAATGTGGCTTACTAAATTGTTTGGTAAATATGGGAATTATGCCTTGCATTCTTAATCATAGTTATGTCGTCCTTATATAAAGACAATATAGTTTACATATAGAACTCCAAGATACTGGTAGCGAGTATTTAACATCTAAGCTGTTTCTCTTTGACAGAGTATAGATGGAAGGATAAATGTATGAAAAAGTTCTTATTGGATCTTAAATAAGGCAATTTCTATGTAAATCGCCAATAAAGCAGAACTTTGACAAATGCCCGCAGCCCCTCCCCTTCTTATTGACATGGACTATTCAAAAACCGTTTAACGCCTTGATAGTGGCCGTTCCTACTGCAGCAGGTTACCATTTACCTTTGCTCTCCGTTGTTACTTCCACTCTTACATTAAGCCATCCTCAGACACAGGTAACACCACCCTGGCCTTTGATGATTTTTTTCACCTATAATCATTTCTTTGATGTATCTAGGAGGGTGGATGTATGGCTCTGTTATTCTAATTCCCTATTGCCATAAGAACTGCAAATATACATTGGATTGTCATCAGAATGCTCTATGTCGGCATAACGATCAATAACTAATCCTTATCATAAAGTATTTAAAAAGTAATGACATGTGTCTTGTAAGGGGGGAAAGGGAGACAAGGGTATTTATATGTGTGTTGTTATTGAACTACAGACCCCAGTTATATTGCTTCCAATAATTTGCAGGTTAAATATTAAAATTGAAAATAAACACTACAAACTCGTTATCAACAGTTTGGTAGTTAGACTAATTAAATTGTTGGTAACAGTGTCTGTGCAATGGTAAGAATTTTTAGTCTTTTATAGACTACCTACCTTTAATACCTTTGTGGTTTGCTACTTCAAACAAAGGAAACATCTTCATTTTGTCATTAGGGAATTACTTTCTGACATGATCAAGTACATTAGGTTTTAGTTTGCTACATCCATAACACTCAATATGAAGTATGAAGACACAACATAGTGGTGCTCAGTACTGGGGAGTAACAAGTTATACAGTACAAAATAAAAGTTACAGTGATCAGTTGCTTACTTACAACAAATACAAATTGAATTATGGACATCAAGGAAATTAATTAACTAAATGTATTACATTTTCAGTTACATCTGAATATATTTACAGAAACATTGCCTGAATGTTTAATAATTTGTTGTCTTTTGACATTTTTTGTTACAGCTGAAAGTTTAATGCTATTCTGAATTGGCTAATTTGTTCTCATCATATATTAATTTGCAACCCCATCCACATGCTGCAGGATTTACAGCCTACAAGCGGTCTGCAGTTGCGAGGGTGCCTGCAATGTTAGATAGAAAATATAATGTGGGCCTATAGCCCATTGTAACAAATAAAAATGAGCTGTAGTGAGCAGGCACAGATATGCACTATCAATCCCACACAAATCGACAACTGCTTAGTCAATAATGTTCACCAAATGTTGAATGTCAAATATTTGATTTAGCTGGCATAGCCATTCAAAGATCCGGATGATTCTGTGAGTGAAGAGGTGTTGAGATGTTTCCTGCTGTGGCAGTGGTGAGGGAGTTTAAAAGGATTTTGACAGCAGTCAGTGTTGAGTAATAGAGATTGCACATCACATTGCAGTCTACACATTTACCTTTTCAAATTTTCCTTCGGTTCACTGTTCAGTCCAGTAGCCCTACCTTCCAAACATGGGGTCTTAACAGTTTTGAAGTAGGTTCTTTTTTTAAAGCTCTGCTTTAAACCAGAATGTCTGCTGTTCTGTTCCATATCTCTTCCATGCGTAAGCATACATAACAGACAGGCAGCACTATTGTTTGACACATGTGGTGCATGTTTAAGAAAACAGGTGTGTATTGAACTTTTGCCCTTTTTACATTATCAATGGCATGAACCTGGTTGAAGAGCTATTCACTTACACATGCTTTTGTCCTCTAAATATTGACATTGTGGTTATCATTTGTGGCAGCATTACTGTTTTCAGTGCCACATGAGTCAAAGAAGAAAGGTACCTATGACAGTCAGTCATAAAGATATTCACTGACATGTTTCAAAACTCCATTTACACATAACCTCAGGAAGCTTCCAGCTCCGCAAAACCTGTCAAGCCATAACCTCTGTCCATGTATGAGGCCAACAGAAAAGTCATAAAGATTTAATTTTTCCATTTAATCAGTTCATTGCAGTGAGCCATTGAAATGTTTTCAGCATGTATGCAGTCTTTCAGAAACCTTTTGGAAATGTGACCTTCGAGAACAAACAGGGTAAAAAGCACCTTAACCCCTACAATCCCTTCCCACTTCATATGTCATTCTATTTGGAAATCAATGATTAGGAGCTCAAGGTAACTGGAGATTCCATGAAAAGATTGCAATGTACTGTCTAAAATCTTTCTTTTTATTGACAGTAAGAAGTCAGCACCCCCACAAAACTCAATTTATCTCTTTCAGTTTTCCACATCACTACAAACACATACACGTAACACCCACAGACGTGGCTGAACTATGCCTTAAAGAGCCCATAGAACGCATTTTTGACCATCATAAAATGTTCTTTGAGCCTCAATAATTGTGTATGCAAATTTGTGAGGCTGAAAAAGACCCAGGAGCATTTCTAGGCTGTCTATTCCATGCTCAGAAATGTATACTCATTTTAAATGTTCGTATTTCCCACCCCCTGGCGCTGATTGCCTAGTTCATTGTGAGGCCTGTTGGCTGTTTTTTCGCTGAAGCAGATTGGCTCCCTAGTTTCACTAATACTCTTAACGTTACCGCTAGAAAACAAATTCAACTACGTCTGACCCCAACTGTAGGCTATACAGACTGTATGCAGATTACAGTTTTATCACTCCCCTTTTAACATTACCGTTTTATTTTATCGCGCTACGTTTGCGCCTACGCTACAAGCAAGCAGCAGGTCTGTTTCTCAGCAGTAAATCGGTTAACTATCTGAGCTAAATAAACACGCAATAGGATTGTCAGCCTTTATGACAACGTTATGCAGAACCATTTACCATTTAATATTATGTAGGCATAGGCTACGTTAACCCTACGTAACCCTAACCCTAGTTTCAGCACTAATGTCCGGGAAATTAACGTAGGCTATTACGTTTGTACAGTAAACATTCCAAGTTCACCTAAAACCCCGGTGTTAAAACTTGGTAATGGAAATGCAACACTGGGACTAAGCACAGGTGTTTAAGACTGGGGTGAAGCCTGGGGGCGGCCCGAGGCCGTAGTGGAAATGCGACATTAGTATCTGTTGTTATGGTTAGCTTGCTAGCCTACCAACACTTTAGTGATTGAGTGTGCAGCAACTTTCTTTTGCTTCACAATAACCTGGATATCCAAGTAGCATCAAGTAAGCAAACTGTTAAGGCCATAGAAATACCAGTATATACAAGTCTATAATTCTATGGTTATGGCGACCAAAAAACACTGAATTCTAGCGTGGTTACCTACCTATCTAGCAGAATTGCTTGGAGAATAGTTGGAATAGATCCTGGTTTCAGGCGTAGTGTTCGTAAAAGCCGGATTGATACAGCCCGAGGTTGGCGAAACAATCTGGGGTGAAATGACCAGAGCAAACGACCAATCTCGGCTTGAAGTTTGGTGGAACATGGTTGTAAAAACATCAACCACTCCTGTTGAATGCAAGGTTCTTGAGGAAGATGTAAGTGCAAGTTCCGGACAACCCCAGTACATCCTGGAACGTTACACTCCTGTGCTGACATTTTTCGTATGTTCTTCAGTCAAACAACAGAGCCGTTAGCCTCTCAATGTTAGCTAGCTATGCCACAGACTCAGTTCGTTTATACCGCCGAAGCAACAGGGGGCTGGACAAGAGACTGTCCCAAACAATTTTGATTGGACCAAAGATTCTAGAGCTAGAGCTCTTTGGATTGGACAATGTAATGGAGGAGGTGTAGCTTTGCGCTGTCTACATACACCGAGCACTAGTTTCAGAGTTTTTTTCAGCCCGGCAAATTCTAGCCTGAAATTTACATATAGAAGGAGACGGAAGATGGTGTTGGGAGTTTTGGTATGGTCCGTTTGATACCTTAAGCTACCTAAATTCAACAATAACAAGGTAAATGTGGTTTTGCATTCTATGGGCTCTTTAAATAAGGACCATCATAAAACGCTACAACGAAACTAACTACTGTCACACATTCTACCAGATAAACAAAATAGGACATGTCATCTCGACACTACACTGTTCCAGATTCACTTTAGTTCCATCTACTGAACAGTAATAAGTCTAATATGTATTTAAGTCCAGGTCTCATTACTGTCAATGTACTGTATGTAAGGCCCAGTTTCTCATGGAATGCACATTCAAGGGTGAAATTATATTAAATCCCCTGTTCAGTTCAGCTTTGTCAGAAAAAGCATTTTATGAGTGTTTTAATATTAAATGTGATGCTTTGAGGAAAACTGTAGTATTCCCAGAGGGATCATACATGCGTTCAGTACATGTGTTTGAGACAAAGGACACACTTACACTATTAATCATACTATACTATAAAGGTTATTCCAGATTATAAATGCCAATAAAGCAAGTGACAACATTAATTTTAGAGTCAGTCTCTAAACATAAGGCAAACGAATGGTGATTCATTCATTTAGCAATGAGGTTTGACAATGTGATATTTCTGTGGCTGGTTCTCTCATCAGCGTGGTTATGAAATGGCAGCTAAAAAACTCTTAACTCAGCAACAATGAGATTTCTGTGCTTGAATAAGAGAGGACGAGATGGGGAAACGCTCTATCTTTTGGTATTTCCAGCTGATATCTTGTTTAAGCACATCCACTGAAAGCTAAACTAATGGAATTCTGGGTGGTGGGCTGTCTGGCGTATTCTGATCACCAGAAGATTGCACTATTGACCAAATGTCAGGCACAGAGCGATGCGATGATTGAATAAAAGAGTATACATAATCGAAGCTGAGAACTCTGCCAGGGCTGCCTTCTGTTACTTCTCTAACAACACCCTGGGAAAATCTGAAAATCATTACTCCTTCCTTAGCACACAAAAGCACCCACCCACTATCATCCACACCATGCACCTCTCTCTCTCTCTGCTCACACCTATCTGTGCACAGCTCCTCATTCCATACCAGTGTATTGCTAAAGGTACACATTTCAACTTAGTTTACTGCATTGTATCAATGTTAGTAAGACATTATTAAAAGCTAACATAGGATTGAGATTATGACATTTCATGAACATATGATAGTCATGAACTTGTTAAAAAACTTGTGTTGAACTTGGTAGTTGTATCTTACCTGTAAAGTAGACTGTTCTAAAAGATAAATTGTTAAACTAAGTGCTAACCAAAATCTAGTATAGTTTAACATAATGTTTAATGTACGTAAATACGTAAAAACAACATTTTACAGGTCTCGTGGTAGTTGGAGTCTACCTGCTAAGTAGCACATTCTAGACAGTAGCTGAAAGCAGTGGTGTTTATGTGTGAGTGAAGAGCATGCTGATGAGATAATACAAGCCAAGCCTATGCATTTTCGACCTGGCCTGTCCCATTACCATGCGTGCTTTATCATATTATAACAGTCAGACACTTGTTAGGTTGGTCATGATACCATCATCTCTGAAACAGGAATGAGATCCTGAGAAAACCCAGGATGAATGTGATTTGCTGGTGGACTTGGACAAACACTTAATGATAGTACAGAATGAATGTCGTGATACTGGGGCACTAACCCTAACCCTAGGAAGTATCTTAAAGTATATCTCTTTACAGAGGCCTTAAGAGCACATTTTTTTACAGAGACCTTTGGCCTCTTGTCCCCCTCCCCCTCCTACATACCACATATACAAATATTCATGGCTACATGCAATGTAAAGCAAGCCTGGGTGTTTTGAAAGGTGCTATATAAAACAAAGGTATTATTATTTATTATTATTATGATTATTATTATTGTTATCATCAGTAGTAGTAGTTGTACTAGTGGGATTGGTTATAATATGAATCCTGGACAAGCAACTGAAAAGACACGTTGAAAAGACATGTCTTACAAATGACTTCTGAACCCAATAAAACCAGCAAAATAAGTGAATCCTTTTCTAAAGTTAATGATTTGAGTCCTTTATTCTTCTCAACATTCAAAGAAAATTCAAACATTTTTTCCAAAGTTGATGCTAAAGACAATATAAACATCCACTGTTCCTTGCTCACAGTCTTAATTGCAGTTACTTGTTACTAATGTTTGCTCAATGACTCTACAGAGATAGAGCATTGTGATTGGTCTGAAGACATTCTGAAGCCCTATATTGTGTGATAAGATATTCCATCTCTTTGAATGAGATACAGTACATCTCGATTTCTATGCTAAAAATAATATGTAATGTCATGATAAAGTGAGGACAGAATGGAAAAGAGGCCTCACCCTTAGAGTGTTTGTTCACACGGTATGCAGGCTGTGTTACTTTATTTTTCGGATTGCAACAGTGTTTGTCAACAACTTGACAGCTTTCAGTTTGCCACTCTACTGATAAATAATCAGTCTGAAGACCACACACATAAAGCAAATAAAAATATGTTAGTATAGCCTAGAGAGAAGGTACTTAGTTTGTTACTTAATAATTCACTTCACCATATTGTTGCCTGTAATATTATCCAAAAACGAACCACTTGGTGAGTAGCAGTTTTTTTAAAACCAGTGTTTTAAGGATAGAAACAACACATGCCCATTGCTAGCCATTTTGAAGGCAGACAGAGGTGGTTCTACATTTCCCAAATAGCCGAGACAGAAGCAATCGTCAAAATTTGGATGTCAACCTCTTTATTGCATTTTAGACAACCTGTGAAAGGGGCTCAATGTGTTAAAAACCTAGTCCCACCTGACTCAACAAAGTGGTCAATGAATGGATCTTGGCCAGTGTTGCACCATTGTCTGATGAAATATTTGAGCATCTGATTAATCTGCTATCAGTACCAGAGGAGTGAGATGTGAAGGAGATGACTGAGCACCTGACCAGCCTTCAGAAAGCAATTTAAGCCCCAGGATATTTAGATGGGTGCTGTGAAGTGATTGGTTCTTGGCTGTGAGGGAGGTGGTAACAGACCTCTTGGGAGCATGCCCTTAGAACATAACTCATACACCTGAGTGGACCAGTCGGCTATGGATGAGATTTTTATTGGGAATTGAAAAGCCCAGAGGAGTCTGCCTGCAGTAATACTATAGTCTGAGATACGCCTCTTCGGCACAGGCGGTGGGCTAACATGGTAATGATAGACTTTAATCCATGCAATAATCCCGGAGAAATCTCCACAGATGTGAGTTTTATTTGCCGCTAAGCTTTGCAAAAAGTTTGTCTTATTTTGATTGAATGACTCTTGTTGAACTGAAAGGGAGAAGTCACACAAAAATTCACAACAGACAAAAACTTGTTAGATGTGCATATGGCTCTGCTTAATTTACCACACAGAAGCAACCTGCTGTCCTATCAGCTCTAGATTTTATTGGTATGAAGTACAGACACGCATCATTAAGGGATAACACATATGGTGCAGGTTATGCACCTATGCAATAAAAAGCCTTGCAGAAAGGAACATACTGATTGAAGCCCTATAGAGAGCAAAGGAATGTTCTGGACAAGGGCACCCTTGACTGAACTGTGACCCAAGCAGACATTATGTCTTTTGTAAATTGATTGTGATGAAGGCTGGGGATCCTCTCTGAATTGCCTTTTAAAGCTCGGGTAGAGACTGGCCCCATCTGTTCTGTGGCAGGACGCCCTCCAGCAATCTCTGATATCACAGAGCATGATTAGCCGTCGAAAAAGGCTTGGGTAATGGACCCTTACCAGCACATTTGTTTAAAGCAATTATTCTGAGGCGACACATTTCTCAAGTTGAGCATTTCCTACACGGAAAGAAAGGACCGGTGTAATGCCTAGGAGGAGCTGAGTTTGATAACAGGAGCTTAGAAAGTTCTCCCAGAAAGCCTCAACAAATGTTTAATAAGTAAGCAAAATACAAATTCATAAAAAAATAAATATAAAGAGTCTTTGGCGAAGGCCCCACCCCAGATGATTCTGCCTTATTTTAGCTGGCAGGGGCAGCCAAAGAAGTAGGCAGTGGTCGGGAGGGAGGTTGCATTTTTGGATGCTAGCACCTAGAAGTGGACTTGATGCAAGAAGCTTTTTGAGCAGCATGGGTTTTGGATGCTGGTGCCAGC
The DNA here is from genome assembly GCA_017657215.1 of Limnothrissa miodon. Classification (NCBI taxonomy): domain Eukaryota; kingdom Metazoa; phylum Chordata; class Actinopteri; order Clupeiformes; family Clupeidae; genus Limnothrissa; species Limnothrissa miodon. The sequence goes on along the minus strand of JAGFZM010002156.1, from coordinate 406,408 downwards.
AGCAAAAGCAGGAATGTTAGACAGATCTTTATAAGGCGAGAGAGTGCATGTGATTGGACAAGCAATGCATGCCAATATGTTAAGACTCTTCCTGGTAGAACTTGTACTAAAGCTAATAGCCAGTAACCAATAGATAAGTGGTTGACAAGTGGTTTATACTTCAGTGTTGAGCTGAACCATGTAGCTGGATTTCCATACACAGTGATGCACAACCCTGGCCTTCCATTGTGCAAACATCTTAAAATAAAGGAGAAAACACTTGATCCATATGATCATTAAAGACTGGTATGGGTCCAGCACCAGCAAATAGTTCCACTTTAGAGACAATGAAGGATAAAAAATAATATATGTAGATATCATTATTCTACAAACATCAGTTATATTGACATACAGACACTGTATAACCTCTGCTTCTCAGGATTCTCTTTTAATCTTTTTTTGTTTGTTTTGTGAAGCAAACACTTGTTCCAATATAGTTGTATATTTTGTGATATTCCATCATGCAAAGTATCTTCAAAACTTAGAGGGAGAGACATTCATGATCACAGGTGTAACCTGTTTGTGTCATGCCCAAATATATACAGATCTAAGATGTCCTTGTGCAACAATGACATTGTCTTCAGTAACTCCTAGCTAAAAGTTCTGCAGAACATGCTGAAAGAACATCAGATCCCCTGCTTCTTGCTAACTCCTATTTTATCTTGTCGTTTCGGAGAGGAGTGCATTTGAGACTGGAGCTCAGCTGGGCTAAAAGAAAGCTCAGACGGGGAAATATCAAAAATGGCTGTGCTGGATGACAGTCCCATTGTGTCAGGGAGCCTGGATCTTCGCAGTCTCATCTCTTCATGAGTCTTTGCTCAACCAATGTGCCAATCCCCTCAATATAGACAATGCCTGCTTTGCCTCCCTGTCCATTACTTCCCATGTGACTTAGGGAAGGATGAAAAATAAACTTCTAATCTCAAGCTTAGTTGATATAAGTACACGCAGAATTTCATAAGATTTTAAGATGGCTACAGCACCCCAATTTCCCTCAAAATATATACGTACCTGCACTGACTGGTACAGTGCCATTCACATATCAGACAATGCGGGAGTGATGTAATATTGATGCCCAGCAGTTCCAGTAATACAGTCTAAGGTATAAGTCTGCTGCAATTTAAAACTGCTTATCCAAGCTGAATCCAGATGGGAAATCATTCCCAAACACTTTCCTTTCATAAGCGCCGGTCAGGGCTTAGCCTAGCTCTGTTTATCCCCCACGCTGTAGATGGGTAAATCGCTTTCAATAAAAAGGCCCGGGAGCAAATGAACAGTGTAGCAGCCATGTGAGTGGTCTAGTACTGATGGGGCCTCAACTTCAAATGGCATTCCTTTATAATCTCTTCTCCGCCCTCATGATGAAGCAGTGCTGCATCGTACAGCCTTCGTTTGGAAAAGGAGGAAGCTTGCACAAGCAGTTGCATTTTTTTTGCGGTCACAAAACAACTCTTAGGTAGTGTCATCTGTTCAGGCGATGCAGCCTTTTGACTAGCCTGTCAAATGTTGTGATCTTCCTATCTGTGTGACAACAGAAAATCCGAGTGGCTTTTAAGCACCTCACGTGCAGGCGAATGCTTGCAAGGGCCAAAGCGAACGTTCCCTCGGAAAGGAAAAACGCTTGCTTGCGAAGAAGTCACGTCACAACCGTCACAACTACAATGAAGCGTGATCTGAGAGAGGCGCGGCGCTCGACGTGCCCATCCCTTGGAGAATGGGATCTGTTGTGATCACGAGGGGATTAGCTAACTATTCCACTGGGTCTCCGCACTTGCAAAGAGAGCAGCCAATTAAAACATGAAGGCACAGGGCTTTTGCTCCTATGCAAAAAGGCAGGCTGAAGTGAGATGCAAAGAATTTCAGCTTGCTGTGTGCTATGTATCCACCCAGGTTTTCTTAGCTGTGTTCTTGTCTGAAACCGGGTGGGAGCCCATCTTCTGAGTTGCTTTGAGCCCAAAAGAATTGTGAACTACATTCCTGATGCGCTGCTTTGCAGGGGAGCAGATTTACATAAGACTCACTTTGGTTACAACATCAGCCACAAAGTGACAAAGGCATCACATCTACATGATGTTTACCAATTTAGCATCTGTTGTTCTTCATCTGTTTTTTTTCTGACTGAGGACAGAATCATGCTAGCATGGAGATGGAGGGCCTTGCATGACTTGCATGGCATACACTCAGACAGTCTAACAATTTGCAGAGATACTGTCATCCTGCCTTAGGTTGTCAGAATATGCACTGCACAAACTAGACGCTAGTAGCAAGGCATACAGAATGAGGCGTAGAGCTGCTTTCGCATTTTATAGCATCTCTCTTTCCCAACCATAAGCAAAGGTGAGAGTAGTTGCTGAGAAATGCTTCTTAGTGACAGCTATGCAACAATAGCCCTGATTTCAATACCTAGAGTGAGTGGAAGAGTGACAGTTGCACCATCCTCTGTGAAACACAGCGATTAGCCATCTTAATTAGCTGTCGTCTCCATTGCTGGCCTTCCCTGCCAGATGGAAAGCTGCTCTAGAAGGATCGATCCCCTGCTAGACGCAGCCCACCCACAGTTGTCCTTGTAATCTCTCCATTCCAAACTTTTTTGGGGTCAAAGATGGCTTGTTAAGGGCCTTTCTGCTTCTTGCCACAACACCTACAGATGTCAAATACAGTATATATTTAATTACAGCTTAATCTTTTTCATACCATCTGGCTTGATATTACATCCACAGGGATCTCATTAGAAAAAAATCCTTTTGTGTCCATTTGGTGTAATAACCATGTAAGCATATGTAATAAGTATGTAATACATTGATTTGTTCGATATGCCAAAGTATTAGCATTTAAATTCTTTATAAATTATATTTATTATCTCTCAGTTAATAGGTTAGTCCTTAAATAATGCTGCTACAAGTTGCACTCTGTGGTATATCAATTTATTTTCCAGGCCCCTTCTGCAACCACTATAATGACTAGCCTGGCCTGAACACTGGGATCATGCTCCTGGTGTAAAAGTCAATAGGAATTAGACACAAACTGTCCTGTGATGGCTTTACAGCATACCTCTGAGGCTTTCCACTAGGAATCAGAATTCCACCTTTGTCATTCTTCACCCCCTCTAATGACACATTTAGCAGGCTGGAGGGGCAAAAATGTCACTTCTCAAGGCCCTAATGTCCTTCCCGTGAAAGGTGTCTGTTAGCACACTTTTGAGGAATTGTTCCACATCAGACCAGTAATGGGGCCATTGTGTGCCCAGTCTGCAAAGGCTTTTAGCATTAGCAGAGGGTCTAACACCTCCTAAATGTATGAGTCAATTAGGGAGCAGTGGAAAGAGAATAGGCCACTACTTAATGGCACAGCCAGAGAGCCAGAGAGAGATGGAGAGAGAGAGAGAGAGAGAGAGAGAGAGAGAGGAGAAAGTAGAAGGACACCTTGTGAACAGTCAGGTCTGCTGTGAAGCTACACCAGCTTGAGACTGAGAGACTGACAAGGCTAATACAATTATGATGACTGACACACCAAGGAGTGGAGGAGCTGCCGCCAGATCATGAAGCTCATTAGTGACATCCATCCGCTGCTTCACTTTGCCTGGTGGCAGATGCTCAGATGCTTAGCATCAGGGTGCGGACACACGTATTCACGTTAAAAGTAAGCCGGGGTGGTATAATGTTCCCCGCGGCGTCATGCTAAAATGTAATTTTACATTGCCTGTTTACATGAATAGGCCCATGGGCTCAGTTTGATGAAAAATGCCTGACACTCTGTGTCCTTGTACTCTTTGGGACTGGGACTATGATGGTGCCATGGAGGGAAGGGCAGATGTAAACGATGGCTTTACCTTGAAATGAATAAATAGACACCCTTGTGGTTGTGGTAGCGGCTGCAAAGGGATTATGCTTTATCCTTGATACCTGCATAAAAGGAAATAAAAACACTATTAGGCAGCACTTTTCCAAAATAAAAGTCTCATGTATTCACTCTATTGTGTATTCATTGTTAGACCCCCGCTGATACTAGAACAGTGATATGAGAGAAATACAACAAAGGAGCAAAGGATATTGTTTACTAAGCATATACCAATGCTTTCGCAAGCATTTAGTTTTTATAAGTAGTCAGAACAATGGCCTCAAAACAAAATACAACGTTACTCCATCAACCCAAGGTGTGTCAAACATAAGGACCATCATTTAATTTCTTGATTCAAAAAGCTTGAAGAGTTTATGCGGCCTGCTTTAAAGGTCTCATTCCATTGTATTTTCATTAATTTTGTGGTGGTCTCTTGTCTAAAATAATGTAATGAGAGTTGGTTTCGACAAAAAATATGCTGTGGTTGTCTTGTTTCAAGCTATTTAAGTTAAGTGAAAACGAGAGCAGGGATAGCTCGAGAGGATTCGTATGAATATTAATGATACGCAAATGTATCACCTCTGATTGGCTAACAACACTGTGACGCTCCCTCTAGTGGGTCTGTCTGCAGGCAGCCTAACGTTTCTTGAGGGCGGGTTAACTGCATAGCTAATGTTCAAATTGACATACATTTGTACGGCTTTTCCGATTCGCTCGTTTTTCCCGGCAGTCTTCTATCACAGGTGAATACTGACTACAGGGGTAGGAGAGAATTTTGAAGTTGAGCATAGAAGTACAACTTGGGCTGACCTATGGTAATGTAAAAACATCAAGTCTTAAACGGTTTATTTTGGAAGGAGAAGCTTTCACCTGCACATGAAATTCTCATTGTGTTTGCGATGAAATATTGGCAGCTATTGAAATACTATTGAAATCAACCGACTGAACAATATTGTACATCAGGCTTACCGTCAGAAAAAAAGACCAATTAAGTATGAGAGTTGGAACACATTAGGATTGTGTTTGTTATGGCCTATTTGCTATTGGCCCTCTGCGGAGAATCCTAACGCTCATATCACCCGTTGTTAAAATCAAGCGTCAGCGTCAGTTCTGGCAGGGCATGTAGTCAAGAGCTAAACGCCTACCCTCAGCTAAACAGTACATCAGCTGATCTACCAGCTGACCAGCTCCCCTTGCTATGAGTGGCCACACTCAAACAGGCGCCTTACTTAAAGCTGCTCCAGTTTGTCCCCTACTGCATGCCGCACGCATCTTTGCAACCCACCGCCTCCCCACCTCCACCTTGTCGTGTATAACATGGCATAGTCTGCCATTGTTGCCTGCTCTGTTCAGGGGGAAATAGTTAGCTCCCGGTCTTAAAGCGTTCCATAATGCTGCTGCTGCTGTCCCCTGACTCTCTGCTTTTTCATGGTGCTCATGAAAATCAGGGGACTACTCTGAACAGAGCTATACCACCAATTCTAATTTATTATTTAATTAATTCAATAAAAAATTCAATACAGAATTTTTATCTCCTGTGTTTCTTGACTTAATGGACCTGACAGAAATGCATTTGACACCCTTGATATACATTATTTAAGCACTTTCGCGGAGTAACTGATGGACTCCTCAGTGAAGAAGAGGCCATATACAATATCAGGGCCAATTCAACACCTTTAAAAGAAACAAAATATCTGAACTGGGAACACCCTCTGTCTGCAATGGATGCCTTACACAACATGAGATTTTTCATGATTTCATGAACTTGATTTTTCAAAAACCATCATTCAACATGTGTAAAGGAATGGCAGCTCATTAGAGGGGAAGATAAAAGCCATATAGATCTAATGAAATGCCTATCTATGCATCTATAAGATAGAATAGCAAACACAAATCTTACTGAAAGATTTTGTGTGGTGCATTAACCAGTGGTGCCATTTTAAGCAGCACTATTTGACTGTCAACTGATGGTAGGCATAGCAATCAGGGATTGTCGACGAGAGATTAAAAGATATTTTCCTCTTCAGGCGGAGTAAATTGGTTTTGGATTAGGACTGATTGATTGCCACAGAGGTATACAGCAGTCTGTTTGAAATGCTCAGTTCTGAACACATAAGTAATTTCAGCAGAGCTACTCAAGGAAATCGCGGTGGATGGAATCGATAGATATTATGTAGCAGTTACCAGTATCGCATCGCTCAAGGTTATCATTAAAGGCTTCACAAAACATTTGAAGGTTCATCTTGTGGTTTTGAACAAAGTCTGTGTCTGTTTGTGTGTGTGTGTGTGTGTGTGTGTGTGTGAGAGAGAGAGAGAGAGAGAGCATATGTTTATGTCTGAGTGCATGTGTACATACAAGCAGGCATGCGTGTATATGTCAAGTGTTCAAAATGTGTACATAGTGTGTTTTTTACCAACTGTGAGCTTCCCCATCATTTAATAAGCTTTAAAGAAATTGAGGACTGTTTTGAAAAGAAGATTTATCCATTAAGCACAACTCGTGTAACCTCCAAATTGTCAATATGTAGAAGAGTGTTGTGTAACCATCTAAAGCTGTGTTCATTTAGTGTACTACATTCATTTAGAATGGTATCAAGGATTCTTACATTCAAAATACAGTTCAGTCTAGGTCTAGGTCCTTTTAAAATCCACATATCCCTCAACTAAGCATTTCTGACAGAGACAATTATGTGTACACACTAGCATCCTCAGGTGTTCTAATACGTCATGTTCAGCCTTCTCCTGGAAGAAAGTGCTACTTGTTATAATCTTGCTCAGATCAATAAATCCTAAAATATTTATTATGAACATAGGAAAAGCAGATCATTTCAAAGATACCAGAGGTACATGTCAAGTTATCACTGCAATCTTTGTTTGTTTATTAATGTCTAAACACCCATATCTTACAGTAGTATGGCTTTGTTGTGTCATACAAAATCCGTTCAATCTGCAATTCTTAGAAAATCAGCGACTGTCATTGTATACATGATGATGATCTATTCATTTCAAGTACATCTATTTACTTTAGCTGTGTGCATTTTCAAAAATAACTCCTAGCACTCTTAAGATATACTGTTGAATTTACTTTTGTGTGCTGTGTAAGATCTGTTTACATTCCAGTTTTTGCCCTAGTGGTCATGAATTATTTGTCAGTCAGACTCAATTTAATGGGATACTTTTATCTGTATCTAACACCACTGAAAAACACGCTTCACTAACAGGCATTTACTCAGTTTTATCTGCCAAAGAAACCTGTAGTATTATCTTTAGACTGACTATCTGACATGTCTATACTGGCTAACTGTTTCAGGGCATTAGAACAAGATATATGCTTTCTTGAAGTTTCCTTGATTATACATTCAGCAGGAAATTATTTGTCAGTTGAATTAACTAATCTCTATCCGTTCTCAGTGGGCTAATGAGAACGGCCAATATCCGGTAGCCTGGACATCCTTTAAATTTGGAGGACACCCCTTAGGCCTTCTGCGGTAATTCTTTACACCCAGTTGGAGAGGGTCTCTGTAACTCACCACTCGTGCTTCTTTGCCATAGGCTAAAATTGGCCTGTGGGGTAGAGGAAGAGATGAGAGAGAAAGTGAGAGAGAGGCAGAGAGAGCAATAGAGAGAGAGAGAGAGAGTTGTCATTAAAGTCATGCATCCTTTGACCCTACTTGAAGGTCATACACCTGAAATACTTGCTGAGTGTCTCGTTAAGGAGAAACCCTGATGGTCGTTGGAGGAATCACGTGTGTATCTCTAGCTCCCCTGCATCCTCAGGGATGTGGGGCTGTGGGAAGAAGCGAGTGGTGTAAAGTTACTATTCTGTGTGTCCGCTCTTCCAACCAGTGTCCGTGTGAGGGGTCAGTTTTGGGAAAGAGAATATGGACAGGGCCAAGAGCCTCTTTTAAATGTCAGAGCAAGAGAGGGACCGATGTGAAGAGCCAACACACTGTCACACTCACTGTACTGCAGTGAGTGACACCCTTACTCATGCACAAAATTGGATAAATGTAAAACCAAACATACAGATATAGACATACAGAAAATACACACGTAAATAGTTATTATTATAGTAACTCATGTTAAAAAACAAATGCCACCGTGTCATTGTTGTGTTCTATTTAAGAACATTAATTTATTATTAGAATTTAGAATTCAGAATTTAGAATATTCGAATTTATTAAATGGCTACAAATATACTAAGCATGTAATATTTTCAGTGGCAGACTGGATCACAACTATTGTGGCAGGCTATGTTGAAACATAACTCTCAACTGCTTCACCAAATCCTCACTAAACCTTTGTCTTTAAGTGACTATAAATACTTGGTTCATCAGTTTCAGTCATTTTTGATATTGTGACAATAGCTGTCATATATTGAAGTGCAACAACCACAACATAGCGAAAGTACTCTGTTTTTAGGGATCTCTTGGAATGAATTTGGCAAAAGAGTGTCAGTGATTGGCATTAAAATAGTTGTACCCTCTTCATCCTCATCTTTCCTCTGTCACTCTTCCACAGACAGAGGGAAAGAAGAAACTCCCTTGACAGATATTATCATTACAACCTTTATCAAAAGTGTAAACTTATTTTCCCCACCCTCCATATGTGTCTCAAGCTTAGCCCTCCCCTCTTTGTCAAGGTATTTCTATAAAGGGTAGAAAGTGAAGGGAGAGAGAGAGAGAGAGAGAGAGAGAGAGAGAGACTGAGCTCTGTCAATTGGAGTGAGTGCACTACTAAGTCTGGCTTCACTACAAAGGTTAGCAGATCTGACTGTCAATACTGTCAGAGGAATGGAGTCTTTGGGAGGGGAGGGAGAGAAGGAGGTGGAGACATAGAGGTTAGGTGGTGGGGGGCAGGAGGGTTTGCTTTGAGAGAAAGAGATACTTTGATATTTCGGAATGTTAGAAGGGTGAATGTGGAGAACTGGAGGTTGGGGATCTAATTACCGGCCCATAATTGGGGGCTGGGGAATAGGTTGCCGTCCTCTCAACTCGCTGCAGATCAATTATGTTAAGAGAACATCTGTAAGTAGAGCTTAATGAGGTCCATTAGAGCAACATGCGCTGCCTTCCCTAACGGTGCTTGTCAGCTTCTTGGATGAGCTGGAGTGTGCTGCTAACTAGGGACCTGGTGGAGGTGCTTAAATAGGCGAGGAGGCGTGCGGCCGGCTCAGGTCTGTCTTGCTGCTCTGCCAGAGACAACGGGAGAGTGAAGAAGAAACGTTTTTTTTCCGGGAGAGGACTTCTTTAAATCGAGAGTGAATCACAAAAACCGTCAGGAGTTTAGCCGTGGCATATGGGACTTTTCCCATTTTTTAACTGATACTTCAAAAAACACGCAGACACGTGTGACACCTATAAACGCGGTAACTTCACTGGTGCTGTCATTTAGTGACCGATTTTTAGTAATAATACTGTGACTATTTAGTACGTCGTGTGCCATAAATAAACTCCATTATATGAGGATTGACGGACGCAAAGCAACTCATTTGTCCTGGTCATACTACTATAAACTATGACCGCTGTGGTCGTGTGTGACGTTCAATAAAACGGAACGAAGTGGCACAAAGAAGAGCCGTCGACAACTTTGGCCAGTTTCTATCGTAAGTCCTCTTTGGCTACAGATAAGGTGGGTAACAGATTTTTGTCTGACTACTGTCCTAACTCTATACATTAGTGGGAGAGCTTTGTAAAGAAGGATTAAGTTAAGGTTTCCATGGAACTAATTCTCGCTGGATACTCTACAGCTTAAGCAAGGAAAAAAGACGAAGAAATAAGATATTACTCTAAGCTTAAACCCTCTACCGGACAGATTTCATCTGAGGAGCCCAGTAATTAAGCCCCTCGTTATATTTTTACTTGAAGAAAATTGCTGCATTCATTTCCCTTTGTGTCCGTTCTTTGGACTTGCAGTCAGCGCTCATGTTATAACCCACGGAGAGTGAGAGAGAAAGAGAGGGAGAAAGGGGGAGGGAGGAAGGGAGGGAGAGCGAGAATAATAACAAACAGTGGTGTTCTCGCATTAATGTTGTGCTTTTGCCGAAGTGTCAACGCAGAGCCCTAGCACCTCACTCTTTCATCACCGGACACGTCTTCACTCAGCCCATCATGTGACTATTGAGATATTTTATTAACATTCACACGTCCAATATTCTTACTACCCACGATGAATAATTGACGTTCGATAATGCGCAAGATTAAATGCTGGCGTGGGTACTAAAAAAGAATGAAGTTCTCTCCTCTCAATATCTGCAGTAACCTATTCCTGGGTTTTCCCTGTCTCTCTGTCTCTGTAAGACCTGCTAAAGCCTCTCCCCCGCAAATTGCCTGATTACGCAGATAGCCTGCTTTGAAATAATTCAATCCATGACAAAACCTAATTACTGGCAGGTAATACGCTGTCAGCTTTAATGCATCTCATCACTCATAATGGGAGAGAAGAGCATTTTATGACCCATCTCATTATCGCTGCATTTTAGGCAGAGTGATTGGCGTGAAGCCGCAAGCCAACTATTGACTATTCTCCCGAACTGTTTCGCCTATCTTTTTCGCTTCTCTCATTTTCTCAAACTTTTCTGGGTGTCAGATACGGTTTCGTGTTGGTGTGTAACTGTGTTTCCCTATCTCTATGGGTATGCTATTCTTAATTGTCACCTCCAATTGTCCACACGTCAGAATTACACTTATCTCGACCTTTCTTGTTGTCTCTGTTGTTTACATTTTTCTGTTCCCGTCCATAACACTTTTCCTCCAACGCTATCTGTCTTATTGTTTGAAGGTCTTTAATTCAAAGTAATTTAGTGAATGGTTTGTAGTCTTGTGTACATTTCACTGAAAGATGAGTTCACAAATTGTTTTGTAATGCTGATAAACCTATAAGGACTTGTATGCGATGGAGTGGGAAATGACAAGTTTAATTTGTGAACTATTTCATCTCTTTTCAGTTAAGTTGATCTGATGTAGCTTTCGAACATTTACAGACAATACAAGAGTTCTTACTCCAGCTACTTTAAGTTATAGGGCCACGTGGGCCTATTTAATGTAGCCGGGATTTCTTATCGTATCTAGGCTTAATGTACATAAACTTGACCCTGTACTCGAGAATGATGGTTTACAGTAAATGTGAACAGTAAGCTGTAAGCTGTAACAATGATACATTTAACTTCCTGTATCAACAGTTACCCTAGTGACCAAGTAGTCTGGAAAGGCAAATGCGCATATCAGATAGACTGAAGATCTATATTAGTATTCGAACTATAACCAAATACTGCTGCACATATTTCAGAGAGATTTAAAGTACTCTCAAAAAGCATTACTGTAACGCCAACCTGTAATTTTATAGTTTTAACGCACTCGGCACAGGTCTCACTTGCGCGCGCGTCAGAGTGCTTGCTTCAGCATGAAGGGCGCGCGCTCGCATGCCTGCGCACACTTTGCTGGATATGCTGGTAATGACCTTTTCCGCGTCGTGTAATGTCTCACTGATGAGGGATTGAGTTTGAAGATAATAAAACGAGGCTTCACTGTTCTTCGCTCCTCAGTCACTCAGTGGGCAAGTTTGTCTTCAGCTCTTCAGAATACCTACTTGGCTACTTATGACGACGTAGCAGTACGGGCTAGAACACCTGTAGCTTCTGGTGCGAAGAACTCCTTGCACACAATCCTTGTGGACCTCATTATTTTCAACCTGAAGATCATACCGCTCAAACGCACAATGTCAGTTTCGTGAACTTTAGTTTTCCAGGAATATAGTTGGCGTCTGCACCTCTGTGCCCGATTTGAAGTTAGTCCTTCTCATAACTTGGCAAAGAAGGTGAGTAGGTGCATAGTTTTTCTGTGTGTGTGAAGCTCGGTGTTTTTACATTAGGTTTGAAATGGAAGAGTAGTACATTTGTGGATGATAAACCATAAGTTGCCTTCATGCATTTACAATAGATCTAATATACTATAAATGTGCCGTGTCTTATTGAACTGCATAAAGGGTGACGAACAGCACTGTATTTGGCACTGTTAAACTGTACCAGTATAACTGTACCATATATTTTTCAAGATTTTGGCGGATTTTTCTATTCGGTTGTCTGAAACAGGATAACATGCTGTGATCTTTTCCTACATTATCGGATAGCAGGGTTCTTTTAAACGTATCAACGTGCATTGGCTTTGGGTCGAGCGTTCACTGGTGTTGATTCGGAAATCATTTCGACTTCAACTGTGATTTTTCCCCCAGAAGCGTGAGCTTGCTCGTTTAAACACGTGCCATTCGATTTAAAATTGTTGTTTTCTTCCGCAAGTTGATTATTACCCCGTGCTCTTATTACTGCCTGGACTTATACGCTGCTTGGAATAGCCTATGCGAGCTCGGAGTACGATAGGATTATAAGATTACGGCGCCGCGAAGGGGTAAGCATATGCCTTTGTCATCCGCTGTCATTTGTTCACCGCCACTCGCCAAAGCTGCGGCTGCTGCTCGATCTAATTTCATAGTCGAGCTCTGTTGTGACAAACGGCTTTAACACCGTGTGCTGCTCTGCGATAGTGAGCCGCAGCTCTCCCGTTCTAGTCGTGTGTTGTTGATTGCTGGGTTTTTTTCCTCTCTCATTTTCATTCTTTTTTGTATGTGTGGCGAGGTGGATTGTTACTTCTAACAAAAGCGAAGCCACCCTCCGCGAGCGTGCATACAGCTGCTCACTTGATAACACAAACGGGGGGATTTCGGCTTGCAGTTCCTCTTGTTGCAAGGTGGCTTGGTGACAGAAGCTGGTCAACAAATGCAGAAAAGGGAGAAAAGTTTCGGTAAGAGGCTCTATGTTTTCTTGTGTAGAATGTAAACGTGCCACTTTCGGTCTGATATTGAGTTAGTGCCCTTTCTTCCGATGCGGTTGGATGTGTAGAAACACACACGACTGTGTTACTATTCTTACTTATAGTTCATATGTTACAGTTTTAGGCAGGGTCGTTGTATTGGACAGCTGATTTATTTCGCAATTTCTTGTGCTGCTGTAGGCTTTTTTAACTGTTGCCCGCTTGATGCGTGGCCAGTTTCCATAACGTTTAGGGACAAGTGTTTTTTATACGAGATGTTTTTTTGTTCGTCATCGCCTGGCAAGATGCCTCGAAAATTGGTTTGTCGGTGGCAAATCTTATTGGCCTTTACCAAGCACTATGCTGCCATGGCAACAGTAATTAAACTGATAAGAGGGTGAAATGTCAGCATCCCAGACTCGCGCAGCTGTGATGTGGGTAGGAAAAATCAAATTGGTGGTGTAGCCTAGTCGGTGTTTTGCTTTTGTCGGAAACAAGCAGTGTAAGGTAGATGTGATGAGGTACGTGCAAGCTTTCAAGTGCTTTGAATCGAACGACGTAGCCTAAGTCGAACAAGCATATGAATAAAAACACCGTTTCCAAAAAACATTAGGTTTCCTCTTTCTGTCAAAAAATAGGCTACTGTGTAGAATAGTGAACGCTGTAACGAATGCAATGCACCACTAAGGAGGGTTGGACGAAGCATAGAGAACGACTTGTACACTCGTAATTTGAAACCACCCAAAATGTTTGGTTGCCACAATTGCTCAGAATCTGATTGTAGCCCATAAAGAAACTCTTATTTCCCCTGGGTAATGAGAATCTGACTTTGTTGTGTTAACTAGCGACTTGGTCCAGCGCGGATGAGTGGCACTGGACAAGGACGTTCAGCGGAGGCAATCAGCCGTGCACTCTTCTTACAGTTCAATCCAGCCAATTAAAAGCTCAACTGTGAAACGCAACTGCTCAGAACAGTTTCCTCGTTAGCACAAACACGGACTCTATAGAGTTTATTTCACTCTTTTACTCAAGTTTTAATACACAATGTAGTTAGTTTGAAAGCGACCTATTCAGAACCAGGACATGATTGTCAAATGTGAAAACAAGAAAACGCTTTCCTAATCTCAAACTGTTGATTACAAGGTAGTTTTGTTATGGCATTCTATAGGCTATGTAGCCTAGTTAGGCTGCTGGCCTAGTAATTGTTAATACCTGCACCTAACTTTCTATTGTACTTTCTTCATAATAATTAGGCTACTTTCAGTTCCATTAAGAAACCTTAAACCTAATACCTCAACCTTAAACCTAATTTCTCAACCACTGTCTTTGTCTGTAAGACATCTGAGAACACAACAGTTGCTTTACATAAGGCATCTGAGAAAATAACAATTGCCGTACCATAACAGATTAAGAAAAAAAATGTAGTGGATTGTCTTTTTCTAAAAGAAGTACAATGTTTAAATGAGTGATGCACTCATACACTACAGAGAAACGATCAGGCTATACAGAAACACAGAGGAACTACTTGCGCATGAAATGAAGCGAATTTGGATGACACTTCTAACCTTGGAACAACAGATGCACTGTGTCTAACAAGCCCCCTCACTATGTGATGCTTCCCAAATTAACGAACAGCGCTCTGCCTTGCTTTGCTGGGCCTGCTCTGCAGAATAAGGAGTATGCGTGATGGGAGGAACTTTTTTTCTGTGTCAGGACAAAAGAGGAGCTGGAGCTGAGCTGCTGGGGAGAGGGGTGGCTCCTCTGGGCTCTGTATGGAGGTAGAATACTAATTACTGGCCGGCTGCGTGGGCTCACATTGTTCGCCCTGTTGCCTAACAAAACCCTTTCATGGCCTGTGTTGGGCGTCACAATTGGTTGCCCGCCTTAAGAAAGCTTCTCACAGCCTCTCCCTGAAAGAGCGTGCAGTGTTCAGAAAGGGGCAAGATGAAAGGGGAAAGTTACAGTTAGAAATTACACCTCTTTCCACTAAGCGTATTTTAAACCCACGCAACATTTGTCAGATGAGTGTACCCGGTTTGTAAAGTATGTTTTTTTCCCCTTGTTTATGATATTCTGAGGACAACGATACTTTTTGTGTATTGTTTTCTGTGAATTGTTTATTGTGTTTTTTTCCTGCTGTGTGTGAGCTAGTTTAGTTCCAGCATAGTTAGAAATATTCGTTTCAAATCTCTCTGGTGTAATCCATTTTTTTTTTTTTAATTTCTCTCTTTGTCCCACAGGTATACAAATGCTCTCCGTCCAGCCGGACACCAAGCCAAAGGGCTGCGCCGGCTGCAACCGGAAGATCAAGGACCGCTACCTGCTGAAGGCCCTGGACAAATACTGGCATGAGGACTGCCTGAAATGTGCCTGCTGCGACTGCCGGCTCGGCGAGGTGGGCTCCACGCTGTACACCAAAGCCAATCTCATCCTCTGCCGGCGTGACTACCTCCGGTAAGAACAGTCATGTCACTGCACCTGTACACACGTTTGGCCGCAATATGTAGAGACGAAAAAAATGTTCACGTAGAGGTCCAACACAATTTAGTCAGTGGAAGAAATCAATTCAGAGCCAAGCTCGGAGAAAAGATTCTTGCGATTATGCACTGGCATGCTGTTACATTTTTTGTTTTATTTTATTGTTTTACTGTATTTATCCTCAAAGGATTGGTCACTGTCAGTATCAGTCAAATCCTCACAATAGTGTGTCTGGCTTGCATGGCGATGGGGTGATGTTCTAAACGAGCACTCGTTGCTGTGAGAGGATGCTTCTATAGGCAGCCTCTTGTTTCTCTGTGATGTTCTGAGATTCCCCGGCTCTTGAACACAGCCGGGGCCAGCCAGCAGGGTATCTTTTATGAGCTCATAAACAACGTTGCTATTCGTGGGCTCTCACCCACAGCTCTGGGGCCAGTCTAATCAGCACATTTAAATGTGGAGGGCAGGCCATTGTTTTGCAGAGGACCACCCGGTACTCAAGCTGTCCCCCTCCTTCCACACAGCCTTTCGCCAAGCACCGCATTCTGAGCCTTTACCTCAGCTGCATGGGTTAGGACCTCTCTACTTCAGTGTCAGGGCCTTTTGCTACTCCATTAAATTATTGTTGTACTATCTTAGACAGGACACCAAGGTAACCCTTAGTTGTCTAGCCTATCATTTTTAATAACTCCCATCTTGATAACAATGCAGCCGCTGTAGTTACTCATCTGTTGTGGATGTGTGAAAGTCATGGCCATTATAATACATCACTGTGGTTTGAAAGCAGCGCGGCAGTTTGCATTCACCGCATTCAACAGGCAAAGTGAGATGGCGTCCATGATACAGACGGGTCCCAAGCTGAGCGTGAGTGTTGTTAGGATGTAAGGAAGATAACGGTGGGTTTGTGGGGTTGTAACTCTCGGGCTGTCACTCACCAGTGTATACCAGAGCAGGGCACATGCGCGTGTGTGAATGAACATGCGTGAAAGCGAGTGCACTGCGCCACTGTGGGACTTTTAGGAGACCTCGTGAACACACGAGGCGGCTGGCGCTTTGAAATGGCACAGTTCATTTAATTTCCGCACTGGGCATGAGAGTCTCCATTAGACGGCGTACACAAACAGGCTTTGGGGAGACGTGGCTGTGAAGTACTGCCAGAGGGGCTTGAAGAGACAGAGATTACCATCCGACAGTACAGCTTATTGACTGGGCCAACAACAACAACAAATGCTTCCCTATTCCCACAAAGGCACTTACATATATAAAGGGAGATCCAGTTAATATATACATCAAGAATGACTCGTCTAGAGAGCCCCGTGCTGTACAACAGCTATGGTGTATGACCGAGTTTCCCTCGGCTTGTCTCTCCTTCCCTGCTCCAAGACACACTCTATTTACTGTCTCGTAAATTAAGAGCACAATGGCACACTGGAGCAGGGATGCTACCTTGCGAGTGGTCTGAGTGGTATTGAACTCATAAGGTGCATCCTTCATTCCTTATATTAGTTTTTGTTTGTACGGTGTGATTCACCTCTATAAATCAAACGCCAGCGCGCGCCCGTGTTTGTGTAGCCAAACGGGGCACAAGAGAGCCCAATTGCACCGTGTTATTCTTTCATCTTCAGAGTTCAAGGTGACTGAATTGATTTGATGCCTGCTATCACGCGAGTGGCCCGCCGTGAATGCAGCCTGACATCCGCTCACTGTCGGCTAATGAATGGCAAATATAGCAAGCCCCCAGCCTCCTCACATCTGATACGTCGCGCAACAAAGCCAAGCAGGCTCCATCACCGAGGCAATCAATGGCCGACCTCACAAAGCACACCTTTTCACAAACAACCCATTTGGTTCTGGTCTCCACTTTAGGGGTGGTGTTTGTGTGTGTGTGTGTGTGTGTGTGTGTGTGTGTGTGTGTGTGTGTGGAGGGGGGGGGGGGT
>JAGFZM010002156.1:371914-389213 GCA_017657215.1 Limnothrissa miodon | reverse complement strand
GTGTGTGTGTGTGTGTGTGTGTGTGTGTGTGGAGGGGGGGGGGGTGATTTTGTTAAGTTTAACTGGTTAAAAGATTTGAGGCCAAAGGAACGAGGGAATGGATGGAGGGATGGAGGGACAAGCGCAATGCCTACTCCCAATTTTGTGTTCCATTTGAAAGATTCTATTTAAAAGTAAATTATTCTAGGCTTTATTATACAGCCCCCCCTGGTAGAGAATCAATCCCATCCTGCTTAGCAGTGTGGCATGTTATTAGGGCTGACATAACCAGGGTTAATAGAATTCCGCAGGGGTCTACAACCATGAGCGATGTGATCCCACCAGCTGAGAAATAATAATCCCTATCGTAACACATACACACAAACACACACACACACACATACACACAAACATATTATTAAATACAAAATACTGATTTCTGGCCACCCAGACCTTTTAGACTTGTTTGCTTGGAACAAACATTATGGTCTGGGGGGGGGGGGGATTTTGTTTGGTCTACAGAAAATGGGCAATATGCATTCTTGGAATTGGGCTGGTGATTACTGGGTGAGGGTTGTTTTATCTTGTGCTACATGAATCCTCCGTTGCACTCAAAACATAGGTGAATGTTTTGGGACCGCTCTATCAACAAATGATTCTTTTGATACTCTCCTCCGACGCCTGCATTGATGATAATGGCAATAACCGCTGTAGCAGTTTATATGCTGATGTGCTTGCATTTTCCGTCGGTAAGCGATAAGGTTAAAAGGCCCGACAAAAAAGGGAGTGACACATTCAAGTTAGGAAGCCATGGGAAAAGGGAATAGTGTCACAGCCCACAGAGAGACTAGCCACAGACAACACAGTCAACCACCAAGGCCAGAAAGCAAGGCGGGGAGAAAGCTGCTGGGCATCAGTTAATGGAAAACTGTAAATTTCAGGCATCCATTTTAAAGACAGCACAGGGAGACCACTTATTTATTTATCTATCTATTCATTCATTTTTTTTAATCCAACTTCAATTTTCCTCTACAGTGGTTTTACTAAGATTGTAAATGCAAGCAAGCTCACAGAGCCGTCAACATGCCTGGATTTATTACCGTTTTGGAAAGCTGGCTATCAGTGAGAGATAACCAACATGTAAAGCATGGTTTGGTTGTAATAACTTCTATTTCTCCCACTTTCTCATTCAGAAACAGCTTTGTGGTCCACATCCACCAGGCATAGCATAAACCCATGGAAATGAGCCTTGAAAATATCATTCATCTTTTTTTTTTGCATTTACATCAAACATATTGTCAGTAATGTCCACTGTGCATTCGTATATATATTTCCCACAAAGTTCAAAAAGTTCCTCTATGTTCTTGAAAAAATGAGGTAATCAATGTAAGTCTGGTGTTTAAATTTTTTAGTGTTTAAAAATATAATTTGTGGGGGGAAAAATCTACAGGAAAAATTGCAAATGTTATATTAAGGTACCTGGTGAGTGATAGATTCAGTACAAAACAAGAAGGTAGAATGGAGGCCTTAAAAAAGCATATTAAAAGTATTGCCATGCGTCTGACAGTATGCTTAGATGTAATGAAATTCAGGACTGCAAACCATTGCCCTTGAAAGACACGGACATATAAAATAACATTTGGAGCTTTGCCAAGACACTGGCACAGTCCTGTAAAACTGCATCACATTAGTTGCAGGATTAGGTACAATTTAGTTTACAATATGTAATTAGCATAATAATACACATTAAGCCATTTTTTATGATAAGGCATAGCAACTTCATATTGCTTAGCCTTTCCAGCAATTACTTAAATACATTTTTTACATCATTGGAGTTTGTAAAACTTTTTGTTTTCATATTGCCATGACCGTACTTGTCCTGTTTCACTGTCTAATGTCCTGAAGTGCTTGATTGATCATTTAAAAAAAAACAGATGCTCCATTGAATCACACATTTGCTGACACAAGTAACCTGAGTATGAGTGCAACTCAAAAAAACAATAACAAAAAAACTACAACAAAGCTTGGCAGGGGAGGAGGTTTTGAGGTAGGGGGGCAGGGGAGGGGGTTTGGAGGTAGGGGGGCAGGGGGTAGTTGTGCATCTCTGTGGAGACCAGTGCAGTAAAGCCCAGTGCACTTTGTCATGGGCTCTCCTCCAAGTGTCTCTGCTGGCTGAAAGATTGAGGCCAACTCCTCGCCTAATGACCAGTGCAGATGTTCACATGTAGCACAGGGCTCGCTGGGCGCGCTGCGCGGCACACCACTGCTGCACTGAAGGGCACCAGAGAGACAGCATGGCTCAGACAGCCTCCCCGCAATCCCCCTGACCACACCGCAGGGCTCTCCTCCCTGTGTACATGCTCAAACACACTCAAACACACACACACACATACAAACACACACACACACAGACACACACACACACACACACACACACACACACAGACTTTTGTCGCTTGTCAGATTCACAAAAGCCTGAATGTTTGGAGTGAGCTGTGAGGACCTGTACATGCAGTTCAGATAGGATCAGTGAGTTTTATGGACACCGATTGCATATCATACACTGTTTGAGCATAAATCTTGTATTGATGGCAGGCCAGTAAGTGTGAATGGCAGATATCAATCAACACCCCATGGAGTGTGGCTATGACCAGGGGGCTTAAATGTACAAAATCAGGCAAAAGATCGCTGTCAGTGCTAGGGAAATAATTGCTTGTGGGCATAGGTGTTCCTATACTTTCTCTAATGCCTGGGCCTGTAAATATTACATCAACATTTTATCAATAGTTTTACACCTGGACCTTAACTAAATCTAATTTTGTTAGATTTTAATAAATTGATAAATACATTCTTTCAGATCTAGTAGTATATTGTGTTTATAATGTATATTATATTGTTTATGTTCATCTTAACACCTTAAGATTAGGTTGAAAGTATGTGTGTATGTGTGTGTGTGTGTGTTGCTGTTAGTAGTGGTCTGTCTTTGAAAAATATTGAGCTCTCAAGGAGCACATTTGCAAGGTCAACGCGTGCACATATGGAGAGGGGAAGATAATGCTGTTTTGAGCGCGCTGTGGGTGCACCTGTGGCCTAATTGCATATTTCTCTGTAAAGAATGTCCCTCTTGTGAAGGTGACAAAGGGCACCGTGCAAGCAAATTCCACAAGCTGGACTGGCTTTGAGTGCATCATATGCTTCATGTTGGTTTTTCTATTTATTTGTGTATGTATTTATTTATTAATTTATTCTTTTCACTATTTTTTTTACTATTTGTGGTGTATTGACACTTTGGTGTGTGTGTGCACTGGCAAGCCATTCCAAGAATTGTTGACACATTAGAGATGCATTTAGGCCTTTGCTAACCACTCTCTCCGCAAGACAGACGCCATTCTTTGTGCTGAGGCCGTCCAATTAAATAGCATACTTTCCCCTGGGTTGTGTAAGGCATACCCAGTGGCATTCCGTGGTGTATAAATGGCTCTTATTGGTGCAATTACACAAAGCGCAGTTGGGCTGGAGACGAGGCCGTTTCAGGAGAAAGAGATCCGTGCGGAGTGGCCTTCGTCGAGGATCAGAGGCTTTGGCCATGTGGATTGGGCTGGCATGCCGTGGCATTGAGCCTGGCTCGCATCCTGTCTCTGCGGCACTTGTTACAATAGAGCACTTATCCTGGACAAAGAGTTCGCCCGCCGAAGGTTTTAGAGGGGCTTGAGGTGTGTGGTGCACCACCCTGATCTCCTGTGTCTCATTAGATGGCCCCCTCATCCGCTCTCATAATACCCCCTTCCCTCCTTCTAACACACACACTCACACTCAAACACACACACACAGACACACACACACACACAAACACGAACGCACGCACACACACACACATACACACACAACCTTTGTCTTGTCTTCTACTGGCTCTCAAGGACCTTCATCTGACCACATCTGATGTCACATTGTTTGCCAGTGGCTGGTGTGCTAGTTAGAACAGGTTTATTCTTTTTCCAATTCACCTGCACAAGAAAAAGAGATGAAACAGCGGTCAAGTCATGCGTACAGCAGGACTCTGCAAGACAAAAGTTTAAACAAATTTGAGTCAGCCCCTTTTTTAAGGTTAGATAATTGTGCTTCATGATGAAACTCAGAGAAGTTTCTGCGCCACCCCCCCCCCCACCCCACCCCCATTCCCAACTGTGTATTTGTTTCAGTGGTTTTATTATTCTTCCCCCCTCTGGCTCCGTGTGATTCCGTTCCCCCAGAGACTCTGGTGTGAGCACGCTCAGCAACGGCCGCGGCACCACAAGGTGAACTATTCCCCGCTGCGCGTTATTATTAATAACTGTCAGCCAGAAGGGGTCACCCACAACAACTCCTTGAAAAGTACCCAGGGTGAGGCAAGTAGGCCGCAGCTGGGCGCCTTGTAAAACAATACTCACCCCCCCCCCACTCACTTCCCCCGAGGAGCCGTGCTTAAGGCAGGAATAATGCATGGGAGCGATTGAGGAGAAGTGCACCGCCATTTTTTTGCGCCGTGAAAAATGAAGATGTCACCACCTGGTGCTGTTAAGCATACCTTTTAGCTACAGCGCACAGAGGACGACTCTAAGAAGGGGGCTTGCACAGAGGTTGTATCTTTCTTTATCTCCTCCCTCCCCCACACTGCCTGTAGTAGCACTGTCTGCCCTTGTCAAAGACCACTGCTTGTCATCAGGGGCTGTTCAATGTGCAAAACAGAGGATTGTATCCCAATGCTACGGAATCCTGCTTCAAGACTATTGCTGTACATTTGAGCAAATGCGGCTTACATAACGTCCCAGTAAAATGGCTGTTAGACAGAGAAAGAGTGAGCGTATTGAAGCGGCGTGCGGGGCTGCGAGTGCTAACTTTGCACTTCTCCAACCGACATTTCCATACGCCGCAAAAACCCACTCAGGGAAGCAGGAGTCAGTGCTGTCACCTCCTGAGTGATTGCTTTGATCAGGTCAACATAATTCCAAACAAGTCTTTTACCTGTCTAAAGACATCTCTGCACCTCCAACAGCAGGCCTAATCCAGCCGGCTTCCATTTAAATAAATGTTATTACTGATGGGGGGGAGGGGGAAAGTGACAGCAATTTATTCCCCATAACCTCCCTCCCCAGCGCTCGCCGTTTGAATGCATTACAAATCCCGCTTTAATTTTCTCTGCTGTAGCACACGGACATCCAGATACATCACTCCAATCGCTCCAAATGAAATTGGTTTGGCCGGGGTCAGAGTTCAGCGAGTTTGTCTGTGTTATGATTTCCATCTAATCTGAGGGAGGAATATAAAAGTCTAATCCCCTGTACCTTTCACAGCCCGTTACATTCTCCATCCAGACTCTGTGTGTGTGTTTGTGTGTGTGTGTTTGTGTGTGTGTGTGAGTATGTGTCTGAGCGCGCACAAGCGGCTCTGAAAAAGCAGTTTTTCTCTGCCTATTTGTTTTGTGGATTTATGGGAAGTGAAATGGCGGATGGCTCGAGCTGTGCCATGCGTGGACAGACTCCATGAGTCCAGGGCTAGATTAAATGTCAACTTTGACCCTGTTGCTGATCAGAAACAGCCACCCAGGGGGTAGTGATGGCTTTGATTCTGTTCTAAGCAGGAAATGTGTCTTTGGCACCGTGGATTTATAACCGCCAGCCAAATAGGGTTAAGTAAATACGTACTTTATTCTACACGATTTATCCACTTCTGCGCTTCTCTGTTCAAATGGTCCGACATGTAAATTCACTGAGAGGTGGACAGAACAATTGGTCATTGCAATCAGTGAGGATAATTGATGTACACAACAGCCCTTATACTGTTAAACTAGTTGTTCAGGCAGGAGTATTTCCATTCAGTCGCAGTTCAATTGCTCAGTTTACTGAGTTGACTGGGCGGCTTTATATAATATTGAGTATGGCTTTCACATAACAAGTCTATGGACTTCACGCCATGCAGGTACATGTTGTGTGCTGACTTTTTGTTCCCTCCACCTGCAGAGTGTCATATTACCTATCATCATTGCCGTATTGGTTGCCCTGTGTTTGTGCAAGCCTGCTATTTCTGCCTGTTATTGTTGCTGTATTGATTTTTGCCCATCAGACTTTTCTGCAGAGTTACATAATTCTCTGTGAGCTCTCAAGTCTTTGAACAAGCAAACAGAGATGTGCAATAGAAAAAGAGGAAATTGATGATATTGCCCACATACAGTCTACAGCCACACTCACACCAGCTGGTAACACTGGCTGTCAGCTTTATTACACAGCGATCTGTGGGACGTAGCATGCTTGTCTTTAGCGCATACTATATCCCTGACCGTATTTTAGCTGCTAATGCTAACACAATGCTAGTCTGGAGGAGTGAAGCCAAATGATAATGTTTTGTCAGAAAATGTATTTTGTCTAGGTCACATAAATTATTTGTAAATAGCAAGCTATTACCCTTCTGGACAAAAGTAGAACTTTTTGGCACAAGTGGCAGTTTCCAACATGATGAACATTGTAAGGTGAATGTAGGTATCAAAATAATTTTTCAAGCATTAATAGCTTTCAGATAGCCCTAAGGGATCTTCCCTCCTCAATTTTCATTTAATTTCCAGAAACTGTAGCTAAACTAATGATGGAATTAAATCCAGCACCTGCTGACTAGCTCAAAGGGGTGATCATTTTTGTACTCTTTCAAACTAAATTTAACTTTCACCGCCAGACATTTATATGGATTCCTCTTTTCTCTGCTCCCAACCATTAAATATCCTCACTCCTCAGAGATTAACCTTTATACCCTTAATAAATGGTCTATATTGACATCAAAGGGATGGGGAAGATGACGCAAGGCCTTCTGGGATAGGATCCTGGGGCCTCCTGCAAGAGCCCGGGCCCGTCTCTGCTACTCCAGGAGTGGTAATCGGGCCTGGCCGTATGGAAATCATTCTCCTCTTTGTCTTTTTAATTAAACCGGAGTGCAGTTTGGAGGCTATTTGACCTTTCTCAGCCCCTCTTTGTGGGGAGAGCTGCGGGTCATTTCCATGCATACATTAGCACCGTTCCTTAGCCCATCTCCGTGCCTGGCCGCCAGTGATCCGTCAAGCCTCGCAGATTAAGCCGAGGTGCGGTTCAAGCGGATTGGCCACATTTTATCTGGAGCGGGTTAAGTTTGCCAGGGAGGATGAAGTGTAACACTCCAGACAGGTGCGAGACTCCGTTTGGGTGGCACAGTTTAAAGTAATGTATACAGCTTTTGTTTTCGTGGTCTACTGAGTGTCTGCTCTCGAACGGACCTGTTAATGTTTACTCTCATCTTTTGGCGTGTGCATTCTAAAAACAATTTTTTACCCAGGCACATTCTGTTTACATGAAAATGTGAAATTTGTGTAGAAAAGCGTATTGCTTCTAAATGTATTTGAGCAGATATGAGCATTGTGCAGCTTTGCCGATTTGCTGTGGCAGAGACCTGAATATATAAGATGCTCCAGCTTTCAGATTTCTGTGGCACAATCACTGTGCCATCCCC
Source organism: Limnothrissa miodon (assembly GCA_017657215.1). Lineage (NCBI taxonomy): Eukaryota > Metazoa > Chordata > Actinopteri > Clupeiformes > Clupeidae > Limnothrissa > Limnothrissa miodon. The sequence goes on along the minus strand of JAGFZM010002156.1, from coordinate 381,728 downwards.
CTGCTGTGAAATCCACTGTAGGGCTTTTTTCTGTGCGCCGTGTGCTGTGTGCTTTCTAATTGAAAACGCAGGGCTGCTGTCTGTGAGGCCTAGCAAGAGCGGCGCATCCCCAGCCTTGCCTGGCACCGGCCATGGGGGTGAGGTGCCACCACATACTTGGCTCTCGCTCGTCCTTCGCAGGCATGCACGCCCGTGATAACCAGCCTTGCTGTTTGACACACAGAGATATGCAGCCCCCCCGCTGCCCCCTGGGCCTTGGCAGACACCGATCTGTTTTGTTTTGCCGAGCCGCACATTTGGAACTCTCTCCCGTTTTTGCCTCTGAATGGAGCCGGAACGCTGGATCCCTCAAAAAAAAAAAATGAGGCTCCCAGTCTGCGCCCCTAGCCCCCCGGTAGCCCCTGCCAAAAACACCTCCCTCCTCACCTATGATAAAGCCGCAGACCTACACCTGGTAGCAGAAAACGGGAACCAAGCCTGTACCCCAAGGGGGAAGAGCATGGAGCATTTTTTTTTTTTGTCTATTTCTTTTCGTTCTCTTTTTTGAAAATCTCCAACCAAAGCTTCACTTTTTCTAGCCCAACACCTTTTAAACTATTGATGCTGAATCGCTTGGAGTAACAAAAGAAAATGGTGTTGTGTTTGAATCAAATGGTGCCATACATGATTCATCTGTCCTGCTGGAACATACAAAATGCTCGAGTTTTTTTTTTTTCTTCCTTAAAGGAAGACTCTGTGAGGGGATCGTATCGCTGAGAGCGGTACCCAGACACCCCTGCCTCCCAAGACTCTCCACACTCTGTATTGACCTTTCACCTGTGGTGCTTGACCTCTTTATGATGGTAAATGTAAAGTTCAGTAATGGCATAAACCATCTGCAAGAGCAGGTTGAAAGGCTCTGCTCGATCCCAGGAGAGCTCTTGCACTATATAGTGCCAAGTAAGCACTGCCTAGTTTCATGAACTGCAGTGTTTTCAGCCTTTTACCAAAGGCGCTCAGCCGATGGCTAAAAAGGTCCAGGTGAAATCACACCGCATCAGCACCCTTGGTGACTGCTAGCATTGCCCAGTGCCCACATGCTCACTTACCAACACAGACTCGAGTCTTTTTTAATGATTTGCCCGATAGTACGGTAAATTCTGACTGCAGCCAAACAATTTCAACATCTAGAGTTAGTTTATGAAAGCACAAAACACTGAGTTTTATGAACTGTTGTATCTGCTGTATAAGAACTATAGAAGCAGAAAAAAAAAAATTTATTGAATAAAAAATTGATTTGCATTTAGGCTTAAAAAAATATGCATGCTATAGCTTGTTCTTTTTCAAACAGATGTTTGTTATCTTTACTCCTTAGTCAAAGTGCTATTGGGTCCTTAGTGAAATGTTGGATTATCAGATAGGTGTGTATGTACATTTAACATCCAAAGTAAATAGCTCAGCTGAAACAAACATTTGTAGTTATTGTGCACATATAGATATAGAAATAATTTACACAATTTTTTGTGTAAGCCTACTGAATTATTGTATACATTGTCTAAGACCACAGATAATTCATATATAAGATATTTTATCCTAAAAAAAATGACTTTTTAGATTCATTTTCTTCAGGATAAATCGAAAACACATGAAAGGAAGTGTGGTGTTTGTGGTGACAATGTGGCCTGCATGTTAGTTTGCTGGAGCTGTTGCCGGTGACTGGAGTGGCATTATGTATGCAGTAGTCATGTCCGGGGCCCGAGCCCCAACGAGACCTACTGCAGGCTCCCGTGCCCATCAATCAGGCCCGCCGCTCTTTGTCTCCCCGTGTGACTGGCAGCTCCCCGCACTCCATCAGGGCCGCGCCGCCGCCGTCAGCCCTACTCACCGGCAATTAGTCGAGGCTACCATGTGAGGAGGGGAGGGCGGGACGTAGGCCCTCCGTCACACCCGTGAGCCTAATGAGGCCCTTATGGAGATGAAGTGGGTGTGTAGGGGACGTGTAGGCAGGAGCAACCCCCCACTCGGGCTAGAGGGGACAAGTGAGGGCTAGGTTGGGTGGGGTTGGGGGGTTGGGGATAGAGTGGGGTGGGGGATTTGGGGGGCTGGTAGGGGCTCCAGATGGCAATTGGTCAATGTCAGGGCCGTTTATGGAGGCTGGATTTGGATAGGTTACGCAGTGCAGCGGAGCTCCCTGCCACTCAGTCCCTGAGCGACTTCTCAATTAGTGTTCGGCCTAGCGGAACTGCTAGACATCACTGGATGCTCCCCATCTCCCCACACAGCCTCCTCTCTGGAAGGCCGTTGCAGAGTGTCAGGCAGAGAGATCTCTCAGATCATCAAATGCGTATGAGTTATTTCTGATCAGTTTGGGATGAATATATATGCAAGACCTATTGCGGCTCAGGCACTCGAATATACTCTAACACTGCTCCGTTTTGCGAAATACATTTCTGATCACCCTGTCAACCCAGTGACAGCCAAGATTGGCAGGAAGTTGCCTGGCAACAAATGCGCATGTATCATTTCTGTTTCAAATATATCATTTAAATGCATGTCTAAAAGATACTATTTTATCATGCCTTTAATGCTCAAAGAAAATAATGGGGGAAAAAAAGCAAAACAAACACTTCATTGCGTAACAAAGCCGGCTGCAGTGCGTGTGCTGTGTCTGTGTAAAATGAGATGTAAATGCGGCCATTTTAACGGCCTGATTTATTCATGAGGAAACCCAAAGAAAAGAGGCGCATGCAAATGAGATGTGTCGGCTTTGCCCTTGGCCCAGGCATACTCACAAACAAGTCAGTCTCACCCAAGAAATTAACAAGTTTATTAAGCCACACCTGACAATGAGCCTGTCAACTGCCAGGTAAGACTCCAGCCCGAATGACTATTTATCTACTGTCAAGAGAGACAGCCCCAGACAAAACATACAGTTTGTTAAATCCACATCAAAATACTGTAATGTCTGCCATTCAGGAAATAAATAAATAAACAAGCCGACAAAATCATATGTGCTCCTGCCTCTGAAGTTATTAAATTAGGTGGCATTGTTGTGCAGGAAGCCTGCTGAGGCCCGTATAAAACTGATTGTCAGATGCATGGGAAGTGCTTAGAGATGGAGACTCAGGTTGAGATCTTTTGGATGGCCTATTATTGGGCCACCATCAAATCTATAATTCAGGATGTGAAGTGTGAAGGGTTAGGAGGGCTGGAAGTAATCAATGCCCGCCCAAACTCACGCCTGCTCCGTTCATTAAATCCACTTAGCACAGACAAATGAGGCCATGGGATTAGTCCAGCATAGTGCCTGGATGGATATCTTCTCTTCTGCCTTCTCGCTCTCTCCTTCTCTTCTCTCACTCTCTCTCCCTCTTTTCCTCTGCTTGTCTCACTCCCTCTTTTCCTCTGCTTGTCTTTCCCTCTGCTTGTCTCTTTCTCTCTCTCTCGCCTGATCTCTCAGTGTTCGAATATCTCTGACTGTCTCGATGTGTGTTTATGTATTTGTGTCTGGGTGTATTTTTGTTATGTGTTCGCATGTGTCTGTAGAATGTGTTTTTGCGCTTGTGTGTGTGTGTGTGTGTGTGTGTGTGTGTGTGTGTGTGTGTGTGTGAGGGCGCGCGGGCACACACGAGAAAGAGAGAGAGAGCGTGAGTGAGAGATTGGAAGAGGAGGCAGGGCCGGCTGCTAAAGCAGCAGCATTGATTGTGCTGAATCTCCGACACTTTTCCATACTCTTTTAATCTCTCTGAAATGCTAAAGAGGCAATCAAAGGGATCGTCGGCATTCACGTCAAAGCTCCATCCGTCTGTGTACGTCAGGCCCGGTGATTTCTCAGCCCAGCTCCTCCGCATTAAGGAAGCCCTGATCAATCATCTACAGGCTGCACCCAGAGCCAGCCGGATGAGGCGCACCAACACAATTTCCCTCTTTTTCATGCAAAAGGCCAGCACTGATTGATTGGTTGCTTTGGTGCTGCTGAGAGAGACAACATTCAGTAAACCGGCCTTAAGTGAGGGGTGGGTGGGGTGTAGGGGGGGATTTGGTGTAGGCTACTCCTTGGCTGACCGTCACATTTCTTTCCATCAAATTTATTTTTAGGCCCTTTAATATGCAAGCCAAGCTATCAATTATCAATCACTGTATTATGCAATTCTCCATAAACACAAAAATGGATCACCACTGCAGAAATGTTTTACTTCTTACCCACCACATCATCCAGGTTTCATCATGCGCACAAAATGTAAAAATTCAACCAAGACATCATATTTTCCGTTGCCTCTTCAAAGGAGGTCTTACAGCAAGTGAACAGAAGTGTTTAAGTAGTGTCTAATTAGTGCATTTCTGTAAACCCAGTTGGTAAACACACACAAGGAGGCAGAAAAAATGGCATTGGTTCAACATTGGCTCCCTGGATGTGCAAACACAGCTTATACTGTGTGTGCAGAATGAATATAGACTGTAATACCTTTGGCTAACCATCTTAAACTATGCAACTATGTTCTATATTCAACTTTATGTAGAATGTAGAATTATATACCATGGTATATGTAGAAATATATACCATGCAGTACAGATACAGAATACATTTAGCTCATGCTGATACAGTGGGATTCAGACTTTTAATTACTGTCAAACTGCATGTCCATTTATAGCAATAAAAGACATAGATTAATTGCACTAATACATAGGGAACTCGGAAGTGTCTGCTTATATGAATAACCGAGTTACTGGAGAGGGCTAGTCGCAGTTTCACATTTTGGTTTGATTAGATCCACTTCTTTTGTATGTTCTCCTAATTGGCTGCTCTCTTGCTTCATTCATTAGAGACCCTTCCATTGTTCGGCTTGGTTAGTGAGATCATTTTGTCTGATTTTTCTGCCGACCACCCGTCTGAACAATAACAAGTCATTACACCCGCAGGAAGTGTAGGTAGTACTGGCAGTAACACATTACTGTGATACCCCATATTTACTGCGAACAGAGCAGTAGAAGCTTTTTGATATGGCAGAGAGCGTATAATTAATTTGATTTTCATAAGAGGAAGAGGGAAAAAACATATTGATCAAGAGTTCATTCCTCTAATTACATGGGTGGATTTGCAGTTCAGCACCAGAGGGAATTCTCCTTTTTTTAAATCTCAATCTTTACTTTATCAGTGATTAAAGCATTTCAATCATTATGTCCACAAAAACACCCCTGCAGCCCAATGTAGGGTGCCATTTAGGATTCCGCCTAATTAAAATCCTTCATTAAGTATTTCTTAATTCTCTAATTCATTTTTATGAAAGGGAAGGGAGTTAATCAGGTGTGGGTTTTGAAGTTCGCTTTAAAGATGAGATCTGCAAATGGAGTACCACAGAGACATGGAGGATTTCTTTGTCTTCTCAGAGACTTCTGGAAGTTACTAGTCCTCCGTGCCTGGGCTGGAAGACCCTGTAGCAGAGTTTTCCCCTCTTATATGCCGCCTTTGGACTCCTTACAGTCCGTCTGGAGTTTGCTGGAGCTGAAAGTAGCATGAAATAGTGTAGAAATTGGCAGCTTCTCAAACATGAATGCTGAATTGATAGCCCCCAGGCAGTGTGCTCATTTCAACAGCATGGCTATTTAGAATGCATCAGGATCTTGTATGGTAACAGCCTGTCATTTAGTCCGGGCGAATTTAAAGAGGTATCTAGTGAGAAATGTATGTATGCCATGGACAGACTCCATTGTCCCGACTAGCATTCATGTTAACATCGTGCAGTGATAAGAACATGACATTTTACAGCACACTTAACACTTTGGAATACATTAGCAAACTAAAAAAATGTTTTATGTTGAATCCATATCAAAACAAGACACACAGGCATGAGTGTTTCCAAACCAGGGGCTTTTTACAGTGCAGTTCTGTTATCACTGTTATTTTCTTGCTGTACTCTTAGTACTTCCTGACGAATGCACCAGCCCATTGCACATAAAAGCGACTTTTTTTGTTCTTTTGACAGAAATTTATGTGTCATCCACCCCCTAAAAGAACTCCGCCAAACAAAGAAATGTGATGTCCTCTCTCAGCCCTGTTTGCAAAGTAATGAGATGGTGCGTAGATGTTAAAAGCTCTGAAGGCATTCTGTAATTGCTATGTTGTGCTTGGAAAAAGCTTGGCCACCATTAACCTCCCTACACTACAATTCACTTCACACGTCTGGCAATTACCTCCCAATAATGCCCAATCTTGCAAATGTGTGCGTTCTTGACTTCCTGTAATTAAATTGGGCTTTTCACATGTAATCTGAAAACGCGGAGGGGTCAAAATGGGCACCTGTAATCACCATCGATCCAATCTGAAGTAGGGTTACAAATACTTAATCCTCTATTTTTCTCCCGCACAAAATTATCCTGATGGAAAGGTCACACTTGCTGTGGTTGGGTCAAGGGTAGAGTGGCATTGTTTTCCTTCAGTGAAGCGCAAGAAATGTAATGCTACTCAAGATGCGCCGCTGCTGAATGAAAAGCCATCAGGACCTCATGTCAGGACTTCAGAGAAATGTTAGCGCTTTAGCCACGATAAGGGCCAACCCATTTTTAGCTGTTTACAGCTGCATTTTCAGACCCATCCTCCACATATTCCAAGAGTCAATCAATTACCGTGCTTGACCTGTTGATTATTACATAAAAGTCTAGATTATCCAGCTTTCTGCTGGAGCCGAGAGCCATTGGCACATCCAGTGGGTGAGCACGTTTCACGTGGCAGCTGCAGCATCTCATTGCGTTTACCCAACCAACCACTCTTCCAGCATCTCCCCTCCCGAAAAACAGGCGCCCCACTGGTTTTTAACGCCTCCATTTTGTCTCAGCGCACGCAGCTCCGGCTCACAACGGCGGCATTTCCATTTGAACTAAATGGTTGTGAGTTCAGTCGCCTGGACACATTATGTTTTTGGATGGTACCCTCCAGTGGAGATTAGCTTAATTAGCTGTGAAGAGCAGTGACTCGTGGGACTGTGCATGTTTGGTGCAGATAATTGCAGGGCTAGCGTGGTACACCCTGGCACCCAGCTTGCCATTGCAGGTGGGTTGGCACCAAGAAGTGCCTATCGGAGTGCACATCTGGCCCCGGCGGGGGTTGAAAACTTTCATTACACCCTCTTCAAAATGCCCTCCAAATCCCCGCACAGCCCTGCCAAATTTTGTCTCTGAAAAGGTCTTCCACCCCCCCACCCCCCCACCCCCCCTCTTTTTTGGTCTGGTGCTTGTGTTAAGGGAGGGCGTAATTATTTTTGCCTTACTGTGTTTTTTAGCCGAAAGAGTAGCATAATCTGTTCCTGACTCATCTTTGTCATTTTGTCTGTATTCAGGGGCTCGGAGAGCATGATCCATTCTTCGCTCATTCTTAATGATACTCCATGTAGCCTTAAGAGAGAATGGCAGAATCTGCCCGCAGCCGTGCATAAGTCAGTGACTTCAATTTAGCTTCTTATCTTTTATTAGTATAGCTGTTTTCCTGGAGATAATGCTGTCATTGTCATAAGCAGCCATATTCTTCTAGCAGTTGTTTACAAAAATTACCCCATTAGAAAACCCCGGTGCTCACAACATCTGGCGATAATATAAAGTTATTATTTGAGGCACGTGTTCACACGCAGTCTAATGATGGGACCCTTGATCCTTTTCACCGGGTCTGAAGAGGGATGAGAGGGAGAGATGAAAGAGGGAGAGGGAGAATGAGTGACTGACTGACTGACTGAGGGAAGTGAAAGTGAGAGCGAGCGAAACTGTTCGTGTGCTGTAATCATATGCATTGTCTTTGATTTAATTAGCTGACTTATCTGTGCTGGTCGCAGGCGACTGACAGTTCACACACAAGGGTGTCTGTGTGTGTGTGTATGTGTGTGTGTGTGTGTGTGTGTGTGTGTGTGTGTGTGTGTGTGTGTGTGCATGCCTGGAACTTGCACTGTGAAGAGGCCATAATTCATCATTAGGATATCAGAGTCCAGGTGCAGATTAGAACTGATCGAGCCAGCAACCAGGCAAGGCAAGGCACTCATGGAGGAAAATCTTATCCAACGGACAATTCCCAGGTCACGCCCGCGGTAATTGAAATAATTTTGCTGTGAGACTTGTTTAATCTCTGAAAATCACACGCACAGGAGGCCCCCAAATTGAAAAAAAAAGTATGTGATTACATGTGCCAAACCCCCCCCCCCCTTCACACACACACACACACACACACACACACAGACTCTCCATCTCCCTCCTCCCCATGTCTTGACTTACATACACCCACCCCTTTCCCAGCAGCAGTCGCACCTTTCCCTTTTAAGTTTACCAAACTTCCCCCAGCGTCCATCCTGCTGTCCACTAGCTCCTGGGAGCAGCTGGACATGGTGCAGCGTGTTCTCGCCGAAAGCCCCTGTTTCAGACGCAACAAATCATTTGTCTGTTATTAACCCTGAGCCTGTAATTATGCAGATTGCCATAGATTTTCCCCGGGTGCCGGGGAAGTGGGATCCAGGGGTTGCTCTCAGCGTGGCAGGCGGACGAGGGAACGGCCGTGCATTACTGAACTTGCCACATTCATCATGTTGACTGATGGCACGGGGAGCCGGTCCCCGGGTCCCGGTGGTTAATGTAGTGGGTAATTAACTGTCATTTGGCTGGTAATAGGCCGATGATCAATGGTTTGTGAGGAAACAAATTCTAATTCGGCAGCTGATGAATGCACGCCGAGGCCGGAGCAATTGAAGTCGCAGGGGTGGCGGAGGGGAGGGGTGGGTGTTGGATGGGTTGAGGCAGCGAGGAGAGAGAAGGGAGGCGCTGTCAGAATTTCAAATGCCTCCTGAGGTGGCAGTGTTATCCTTCTCTCCTCTCTTCCCCCTTTGCACCCCTGCACCCCCCAAAAAAAAAAAAAGTTGGGAGGGGGGAAAAAAATGAAACAAGTCCCTGAAACAAAGTAGCGCTTAATTTGTTGCCCTTGATGCCCGCGCAATACCTGCACAGATGGATGATCTTGCTAGTGGGCCTGGATGCACAGAAATAGCCACGATCCTTTGTTATTTCACGTCAAATGCTACACCATGTGTACGCTGTCACATTAGACAGGCATCTTTCATTTCTCAACTTCCCGCTCATGCCCATACCTGAAGCCCTGTAGTCTTAGAAGACTGCAGTTTTTGGCTGGTTAAGACCCGACAGTGTCTTGTTTACTGCAAGCCATAGCTGTGTCAGTGCTGCTCACGCGGTGGAGTTTGATAGGGAGTAAATGCCATAGATTGTGCTGCTCACTGGGGGCACTGAGGTGACAGTGCCTGTGCATTCTCCACTGGGACGCCCTTTAATGATTACAGTCTTGCCGCGACACTCAGACACACTCCCTGCCACCACTGGCCTAAAGCCTTGTGGAATAATTTAATTGGTGTCTGTTTTTCTCTCATCAAATAGGTACCATTGAGCCGAATGATAGCGCAACGCTATGGGAATGTCTTTGTCTGGAATAAGGTACTGCTGATTTAGCATTCCCTTTCAAATCCTGATTCAAGCAGACAGGAATTTTAATTTAATGTTGCATCCTCCTCGCTCTCTTCAAATATACATGTGACAGGGCCAGCTATGGATTTTGGTGTACGTTAGCAGTGAGCAGTAGCTACATACGGTATTCTCTTTTTGACTTGGAGCTGAACAGTCCACTACTCACAACCCTCACACAGAGCCTCAGCCATCAGCTCCATCTATCTTGTTCCTGTGTATTCCAATCATGATCTTGTCCACTGAAACCCACTGCTGAGTGGAAAAGGGGCCCTGGGTTTTGTGTCTGTGTGTGTGTGTGTGTGTGTGTGTGTGTGTGTGTGTGTGTGTGTGT
>JAGFZM010002156.1:239059-371904 GCA_017657215.1 Limnothrissa miodon | reverse complement strand
GTGTGTGTGTGTGTGTGTGTGTGTGTGTGTGTGTGTGTGTGTGTGTGCGTGCACGCGCACGCGCACGCACACAGAAGGGTTTCTGGTGTCTCCAGCAGAGGCTGTGTTCCAAAGTGTGCCTTTGAATTCATTACGAGCCAACTACGCTTAATTTGCCACCTCCCTCGAGAGCCATTAGCAGCTGTGGCGTCAAGCTGACGGAGCGGCGAGAGAGGAGTGGCAGGTAGGCTCCATCCATCTCCCCCTCCATCTCCCGCTCCCCCTCCACCCCCCGCAGGGTGAGACACAGGGGTTTCTGGGAATGCTCGCTTGTTGTTCGGGAGAGTTTGGAAGCCTCCTGTGCTTGCCGCACACCGCCACACGCACAAAAGAGCTTCGGCAGCTCTCACTTCAGTCTGGATGAATCTTTGATGTCTATTATTAGAGCCCGGCAGTCCCAACACCCGCGCCTCTCGGTGGGTCTGCGTGTCGGATGCTCTAAACAGAATGTTTGATTTGAGAAATGCAATGTATGTATTGTTCCCCCTCAGCCAGGGCAGGTTCACAGGCTCCTTTAATCATTTAAAGTGCTGGTTAAAGCAGTAGAGGCCTATACTGGATGAATTATGCAGAAAACATGGGGTAGAGAAACAGGCAGGAGTTTGAATCAGAGCTGTGGGAACTCACCAGTCTTCCGCTTTTGACTTATTTAGAGCACTCGGTCTACAATGAAGGCCTTTATCCTGCTAAAGACAGGCTCCGATATCCAAAATACATAGGTAAATACAGACTTTGCCAACGTAGGCCTAGGAGAGTGCACCTATAGGTGATTATTGTCTGAAGACATCTCACAATACCTTCTGCCAGCCCAGCACATTTCACGATATTTTGGGTGCTGTTTCCTAATGCTACGAGCTATTGGAGTTCTATTGGCAGCCATGAATGGTTGAACACAGCCGACAGCTTGGGTACTTTGTGAGAAGCACAGACCTTTGTCCTCAGTTATAAAAAAGCAAAATAGCGTGACAGTCCCATTCAAAGGTGTGGACCGCTTTAAATTTGCAAGAGACTGGGAGAGGAGGCATCGAGATAGCAAGAAAGGCAAAATGGAGCACTATTTTGATTCGACTTGACAAGAGAAAACCTTTAAGCATCACTCTTCACGCACGTATCCTCCATCATTTAACAGGGGAAGCGCTTAGCACAACTTAAGATTTTGAGTCAAGGAAAAGGACCCCCCACCCCACCCCCTCCGCCCCCCAAAACCCAATTCGTCCTCGTTTCACAGGCAAATGTGCACAAATACGGCAAACACTCCACTTTGTGTCTTAGTCACCACCCAGCTGCTACAAAGAAATAAAAAATAAAAAAAACATAATGTTGCGGCTTGGTTATTATCTCATCTTCAATCTATCATCCTCATTTTTATTCATTTGAAAATATTTTAGATCAATTGCAGGCCTCTCAAAAAACCCCTCTGTCATCATTTCATCTATTTCATGTGGAGGCCTTTAGGCGATGTACATTTGCACAGCAAGAGCAACGAGAAGATAACACAAATGTATCTATATTTAGACAGCTCAAAGGGAAAGGCATAATTCCTTTAATTAAATCAGCGCGGATCCATCAGATCCGAGCTCCTTTCCCTCTCTCTCCACCCTGTTTTCCCGGCTACCTACAAGGCTCCAAGAGATATTCTTCATTGTCTCAAGGTGTGTTGACAGTAGCCCTTAATTCTGTAGGTATACACGGGGGCACAATTTATCAGCTTTTTTCCGCCTGTGGGAAACATACTTTCTGAAGGTTAATAAACAACCCTGCATATCCCGGGCTCCCAGATCATTTATCAGATTGGGATCTCTCACAGACTCCGAGAGTGGCATGCAGTTTTATCATTTTAACAACGACGGCTAAAAGTGCCTCAAGAAGTTGGGCCTAATAGGTTATTTTGTTGTATGATTTCGTTCTGAGATATTTCCCCCGTAACACTCAGTCTAGGTCACAGTGCGGCCCCAGCCATGAATCCCTAATGAATGGTCCCCACTAATGCCCTGGAAGCTGAAATAATAGGGTCGCTCACTGGCCAGTGGTGCCACTGCTGTTCCAGTTCTACAGCGCAGCCCTTATCAAGTCCATGTCTGTGCCGCACACTCACACCGCAGACATGACTAGTGCCAGTTAAGGGCCCTGGCCTTGATATCATCTAACCAAGAGCCACTTTTCTATCAGCCTTCATTCATTTTGCCTCCGAGGATAGCTCATTCATGTCTCACTCAGTGCCGCACTACACAGCCCTGCTCCTGTTTTACTTCGAATGGCCCCTATTTTGGTTTGGCTCCATGTCTGTGGGTTTTTCAGGATTTATTTCTGACGCATAGGGTTGCTGTTGTTTTTGCGATCTGTCCACGCAGGTTGTTTGGCGTGACTGGGAACTGCGCAGCCTGCAGCAAGCTCATCCCGGCCTTCGAAATGGTGATGCGAGCGAAGGAGAACGTCTACCACCTGGACTGCTTCGCCTGCCAGCTCTGTAATCAGAGGTAGGTCACTGGCTTGAGCCCCTTGTCCCAACAAACACCTGGGGCTCGCAGCTGGGAATGGGGGGTTGGGGCTCTTGGCTTCGTCTGCACACACATTCATTAAGAGAATTAATCACTCTTTGTCTTTAACTCACCAACCTTTAAATCACATGGCAAGTTTCATGTGGAGAAGTTACAAATACAATCCATTTGGTTTTCACAGCAAGAGTGATTTTTGAGATAAAATGCTGGATTTCTTTTTGGATTTTTTGTTTTGGATCTCAACTTACATGCTGTGCTGAAAGTGCTCTTTGAGACGAGCTCTGATGACAGTCAACATACACACACACACATACACACACACGTACACATGCACACGTACAGACATACATGCATAGTTAAACTGGCATGAGACCTGGAAAGCACTCTGTCGAACTGAGTCGATCACACAGTGTGGTTACGCACAATTAGTGCTGGGTTATTGTCTTGCCACTCCCCTCAGCTACACCAGACAGCCTCTCCTAATGCAAGAAGTCAGCTAATCTTCATCAGGCCGGCTTGCGCAAGGCAACCCAGGTCCGCAGCATTAAAAACCCATTTAGGCTCAGGCAAACCTTTCTTTTCGCATTAGGCCGGCCGATCAACTGTTAAAATAAAATTGACGCCAGTGCAGTTTGCACGCTCTCCCCGCGCCCTCCTGACGTCGCTCACTTGCCCATCACAATTCCTCAGGAGGCCTAACCGAAGATTTATGGCGTGGCAAGCACCTTAATTGTAGCTGTTTCTCAGATTCAGCCTTGACGCTTTTTTTTGTTTTCTTTTTCATTCCTTGACACCTTGGAAGATTTCTGAGGAGTAAAGCTTGTGCTGAACGTCCTGAACAGACCTCCATATCGTACTGCCTTCAAGCCTGAACAAATGCACAGACATGAGAGAGTAGGGTTTGAAGAAAGTGAAGGAGAGCGATAAGAACAGAAAGGGGGATCAAAGAGGAGAGAGCGGGGAGGGGGGAGTGATCGCAGAGGAATATCAAGAGAGAGTAGCCAGTGCAGATCTTGGTGGAGGTCTGGGAATTGATGATGTGTGCCAGCTATGGGAGTGCCAGGTGAATCAGTTCTCCACTGTCACAACACGACACAAGAGAGCCGTGGCATCTACAGTGCGATATGCAAATCTTGCCTCTCGCTGTCATCTGACCACCAGCAAATTCATTTGTCAACAAAGTGACGAGACATTATCTCAGCCGACACACAAGCCACCCCGAATTGTCTGAGATGCTTTGTTGTCCTGCATGTTTTTTGTTTGTTTGGGTTGTTTTTGGCGGCTGCCACACAGATTTTTACAGACATTTTTCGTCCAAACCTAAAGGCTGTGGGACATGCAGTGCGCCTTTCATAGTGACAAGTCCGTCACAGCGCCGTTTGAGCACCGCACACTCACATGAGCGTACATCTGCGCTCTGATCCACTTGGATAAATGTCAGTAAGGACAGGCAGATCATGGCAGCTGCATGACGGTTAGTCATCAGATGGCTCATCTTAGCAGCGCGCTGAATTAGGTGCACTTCAGGATTTGAATGGCTGCGTGTTCTTTGGCATACTACATCACATGCACAGCTTCAGGGGAGCACACTGCTGTTTTACCCTCACATTTTAAAAGAGGCACTAAACGGTGTAATGGCCAAAAACCCATTTGATTCATTTTAAAAAGTTAACCTTGTGTAAAACATTGCACAGGACATCTGATCATTAATTCATTCTTTATGCTAGCTACATGCTAAATGGGCCAAGCACATATGCGAAATTTACATAACCTATATAAAATGTTTAGAGTTTTAGATCATAGACATGTGGTTTTCCAACCGTGTTCAGCCTTCCATCTCATTTTTACTGCTCCGGCAAACAACAAGGCAGCTTGGTCTTACATGGTGCAGTGTCAACCACTGAGCAACATTCTCAAAGTGGTGGGTAGTTCTTTGTCCTGCATTGGAAATTCTGAAGGAAGATGAGCGTAGCAGCCACAGAGGGGTCGCTAGGGGTCACCTAGTGTAATTACGCACCACTCCCCAGGGTCAGCTGCAGCCATTGTCACTGTTTGAAGGTTAAATTGCTACAATCAAGTTTGTACGCAAAACACAGAAATGCCCCAGCCACCTTAGATACACACACAAACGCAAACATACACACACACACACACACACACACACACACACACACAGCCATCATCCTTTTTTGAATTGCATTATTAGGTAGTCCAACCCAACCAACATTACAGTTGAGGACAATGATGAAGCAAGGCCGAATTTCATCCAAGAGTTTGCACTGAGGTCTCTCTAAGATAGTCCTGGTAGGACAGTGGGATTTGAAGGCACTGTGCTTCCTGTTACTATGAAAACAGCTAATGTTATTTTTCTCGGTGGCCAGTTGAGTCGCTTTTACAGTAGTGTCTCTAGACTGCCAAGACACAGACACAACACTAGCCAGTGTACAGTGAGAATCTGATTGGATCTGTCAAATTTATGATTGGAAAGAACTAGTTTCAGGTAGTTTTTTTTTTTTTGATGCATTGCCATGCAGACTCCTGTTTTTTTTTACCACATACGCTCCTGAGTTTCTGGTGTAGTGTTTGACGGCCAACGTCTACAGTTTGACCTTAGACTAGTGAATTCCGTTATAAATCCCGCTTACCTGCGTCAGTGTTATTTCCCTGGGAGGGGAACATGGGCAGAAAAGGAGTGTGGGTTTATGTGTGTGTGTGTGTGTGTGTGTATGTGTTTGTGTGATTGTAAGGGGGAAGGGGTGGTGTGGAGAGGAAGGGATGAGGTTTCAGCCAGCCGTTAGCCACAGATCAGCCCCGCGGAGACAGCTAATCGATGAGCCTGTCCTCCTCCCTGGCCTCATCATCCAGCCACTCCTGGCCCAATTTCTGGCTGATGAGCCGGGGGGACGGCGCTCGGCGCAGGCTCCCCTGAGAGGGGAGACACTGGGGGCCGGGGCTGGGTGACAGGGCAGGGGAGGTCAGCACTGATAAGGAGACCAGGCTCCTCTCCTCCCAGCTCCCCCGGCCCAGTGAGCAGATCTGGGGCTTCGTTTGGAAAGCCTCACTGGTAACATTTAATGTGTCTGAAAAATAGCAGTGATTCATTTTTTTTTTCTATCGTTTGCTTCACTTGGCTTTAGTCTGGGCTTTACACATAACTAGCCATGAGATGTCATAATTGGTACTTTACTAGAAGGCGTCAGAGCTGTGAGGAGAAGTTATCTCTGCTTTAACTTTGCATCCAAATGAGAAATGCTCCACTTTTGCAATGTCTGGACCACTAGCTTTCTCTTCTGTCCAACCACTTCTCATCACCCAGCATACAGAGTAAAACGTGGACTTGTAGTAGGCTGCAGATGTGATGTTTAAGATATGAATTATTCTTATGAAATTAGAAAGCTAGATCAGTTTGGAAATATTCCCATTAAAGCAAGTATCTGCAGATAAATCAGAGAGGGACATCTACCTAATGCTGCCAGCTTTGCGTGCTGAGCTCTAATTGGCTGAAGTGAGAGGGGAAGGGCAAGTTAAGGGCACTTGTTGTCTTTATCTCAGATAGGCCAAATGTAGTATCCTTGTCATAATTGGCACACAGATGTCACATATGCTGTTGACATTTCGCCAAGCAGAAACAATTTGAAATGGGGTGCAGGGTGGAGGGGGCTGGCAACAAGGGGAACGAGAGAAAAGATAATACAAAAAAATACCCTGTAAACAAACACAGTAGGACCGGATGAGCAGTGAGAGAGAAAAAGATGGAGGGATGAGGTTGTGTGGAGAAGAAGGAGTGGGCCACAGTGTCACTGAAGATAGACAGTAATGGATTCCTGGGAAGAATGTGTCATTTAAACACGACATTTTTATTGGGGGCCCATGGCACTATTACATTAAGTGCACCTCAGATTTGCGTTAATCACTGTCAACAAGCCCAACGGATGGATATTACTTCTGTTGCTACTCGGTCTTATGTAATACAATGTGGCCTAATCAGAGATCAGAGGTCAGACGATATATCGGCTTCAGCATGTTCAGGTACATCAAGCAAATTATAATAAACTAACCTTAGTGAAAGCTGCCCCCATCCCTGCACAAGCACACACACACACACACGCCATGCAGATCGACTGAGAACCATAGTTACAAACCAAATGTTTAAAAGCAGGGTTCAGATTGTTTTAATTGTTTCATGATTGAGATTTTCATCAGATCATTATTAAGATTATGCAGTAGATCAAAGAGTAACCTCAGGTCTCCATGTTGAGGAGGCGAAGGCCAGCTGTTAATTCAGGGCTAATTTGGCTCTAATTGTATTATCAATATTAGCATTAGATACATGAGCAGCTAAAATGAGAAAATAATAAGAGTAACAGGAGAAATCCAGTGTCATTCAATCTATAACTGTTGTTTTTAAGTCACTATATCTGTAGGAAAAAACAAACAAATGCAGCATATTTGGACACAGCACAGACTTAATGGCAAACTGGCATGTTGACTGAATTAGATATAAGAAAATGAAACTGAAAGTAAGTTTCTATGTCACCTCGAATAACAGGGATATGGTTCGATTCACACCAGATTTCTCCTGTAATTAAATGTAATTTGAAAATTTCTCATTATTTTAATTTTTAAAAGAGTGACATTTTAGCATGCAAATAAAGAGGGAGTATCCAATTAGCCCTCAGAAGAAACAGCAATCAGCAACAAAGACAAAAAAACTGTTGTTCGATCTCTAGGTCTAACATAGGCTTTCTGTTAACAATACAACCTGAATTTTCTGTGGTAAGGAACTTGCTTTGTTGTTCTTCAACAGCAAATTTAACATAGACCATAAAAATTGGAATATGTCATTTGCGCTTTTTGTTTGGGATTGTCTAGCTCCACAAAGAGTGTGCTCTTAAATTGCACTAATCAGGTGTTGCCTACTGTTTGAGTGTATTGTTGACCAGACATCATTGGAACCCCCTGCAGTGAGAAGTAATAGGCTTTTAATGCTGTGAGGCTAAGCTTGAGCTGAGCGCAGTAGTGGCAGGTAGCCGGGACTGCAGGAGGCTGGCAGACTCCCCTCCACCCGCTCCACCCCACCCCACCCCACCCAAGCGGCCCAGCGGTCCCGGCAAGAGCCCAGAGCCCAGCGCCGGGCTCGGGGAGGGAGGCTAAGTCAAACACCAGCCAGCCGTGCCGGTAAACACAAGCGCTTGCTCACACTCCGACCTTGTCGAACTCTTGCTGTGAGCAAGATAAGCGGCCCTCAGGACGGCTCACGATGCCAAAGGAGCTCTATCTCTCTTTCTCTCTCTCGCTCCCCCACCTCCCCTCATGTGTTTTTTTTTCCTCCAAGCACCCCCCCTCTCTCTCTTTCTCTGTCTCTCCTCATCCGACATAATCTTCACTCCAAAAAGGTCAAGTGTGACTTTGGCCCATTCGGGGGAAAAGAAAAAAACCTCTGGGACTGTGGTGTGTGGGATTTATTTATGAAACCGCTGTAGGTGTGGAGAAGCAGCGTGCTCTTGTGATTCACACAGGAGATAGGGAGTGTATACATACCACAGAACACAATGCTTCTTTAGGTCAGGGCCGTCCACAACACTAATGGGGCAAAAGGGGTTCAACATCCAAAGCATATTTGACTATTGCACTTTTCAGAAAGATCTAGCTGGTGAAGTTGTTGAGTGGAGTGGGGGGTCAAGCAGTAACTTTGGAAGATGATGTTATATAAACAGCACTGTTTTCTGTCGTTCTGTTCCCCAGGTTTTGTGTGGGAGACAAATTCTTCCTGAAGAACAACATGATCCTGTGCCAGACCGACTACGAGGAAGGTCTGATGAAGGAGGGCTACGCGCCCCAGGTCCGCTGACATCTCCCGACCGCCAGAGGGACAGGGCAGTGGGGGGCTGAATCAGGACGCGAACAGGAAAAACGAACGAAAGGAGCACCTGCAATCAGATGCCAAAAGCCCTACATTCCTCTCCAGCACCCATCTCCATGTGTACATACTCAACAGTAACACCCCACCTCACCCCACTCTCCCCTCTCCCCCTCCCTTTCCAAAGGGTGCCCAGTGTACAGAATAGCCATAGACTGTCAAGGTTTCTCTTTTCATGGGGAGGGTGAAAGGCCCTTTATAATATGACAGTCGGTAGTGAACGTTTTGCTCTTTCATGAAGATGCTGCCTCCCTCCCGCCACCAACACAAGCCTTATGGAGACAGCCAGCCCCATCAGCCCAACCCCCCCTCGGAAGACCAGCAGACTCTCTGCTTATTATCCCCGCAATGGCGAAAAATTCCCATTTCTTTCCTGGACTGAGGACCCTCAAGTAAAAAGATAAAAAATAAAAACAATCAATGTAAATGGCTAAAAAACTTTTGCAAGCAGGGTGCCAGGTCAACATAAGATCTCAGGTTGAATGGGTTTCTTTTTCTCTCTCTTTCTGTCTTTCTCCTTCAAACTGGCTATGCCAACTAACCTGACAAACACTATTTAAGATTGCCCAGTGGAGACTGGATACATCAAACTGATCAGTGCTATGAAATTGCAGTCAATTAACATTTCTCAGTCGAAACTACTGTATGTCTGCCTTTAAGTTAACAAATAGTTGCATAAAAGCTTGAGTCATAAAGTGTGTGTGTGTGTGTGTGTGTGTGTGTGTGTGTGGTGATGGCAGAGGTGCCAGAAGAGCTTGTGTGGGTTAAGAACTCTTTTGTACTATGGTATTTATTTCATATGCTTTCAGTGATCACCTAGTCCTCAAAGGCTTCACTCCCAATGTGTTTATACTTGAATTCAATCACTGATCAATCACACTGACCGCGCATTTTGACATGAGTGTTGTATTGTACCGTTTCTGCTCTTACTTTGTTGATGTCTCTTACGGCACTCGCGCCACATTTGTCAAGCAGAACGCCAATGTGGTTGCCTTAAGACACAGCTGTTCACATGTTCTGGAGGCGTAAATGTCACCTTAAATCCCCCGGCTTGAGAGGTCACCTTTCCTGTGGGATGCTGTTGACACTACTGTTCCACAAATTTGGCAACAGCAAACCAGGAACCAGGTGACAACAAACAACAATGAAATGCTTCAACCCTGAGGGTACAGAACAGAAGAAATTATAGGAATATGAACTGATTTGTAAATCACGGTTGTACATAAAGAAAATATTCCTTTTGCTTGCTATTGTATAATGATTTCTTTATGTGTCATTCAGCATGAGATGTTATTTTAGAGCAAGGCCTGTACATACTGTATTGTAATCATTTTAAGCACAAATGTAATACAGTTTTATTGTGTTAATGGCGTGTGCATTCCTCATTCTGTATTGTCCTTGCTGTGGCAATGCCAGCAGTTGTCAATGGAGATGCCGCTCGGCTTTGGAAGGAGTGTCATCCATTTCTGTGGCACCGTGTTTACTGAAGCAATTTAGGTTAAGTGCCTTGCTCAAGGGCATAAAAGTAGATGCAAACCAGCCACCAGAAACCCCTTTGTTCACCAGTCCATTACCCCAACCACCAGACCATGGTGCAGTCCTTGCAATATGATTGATTGTAAGTGCAATCATGTTGTCTGCCATTTTGTTGTAATTTCTGCTCTTCTAGAAAACACTTTGTGTCGCTCCAGATGCCAAACAACATTATAAAATGCCAAACGGTAACATTCTGATGTCTAATAGTGATAATAACATGGACTAACTGGTTGAATGTTTTCATAATACAGTATTACACTAATATTGTTAGCATATGGTATTGATTCGTCGTTTTTCTCTGCACTAAAACAAGATACAGGTTTTCTTATTTCTCAGATCATGTTTTCGACGCTGTGAGGATCTGAACCATTGTGTACTGGGAAACTGTTTGAAAATCCTCCTCAGTTCAGAAGAAAAGTGCAGAGATTAAAGTTCTCCCGCTAATTAGCCAGACAGTTTAAAGTATCCTGTGAAGTTTGACAACAGCAGTGCTTACATTACACTATACCACACAATAAGCAGGCCAATTAAACTAATTGAATTTCTTTAGCCTGAAACACACAGAGAGAAAAATAACTTTGATTAGACTCAAGCTGTTAAGACTTTCAATGGATGGCTTGAGAAACAAAGCCCCTGCAACCAATTCAGTGGGAACTAAATTGGAAGAAAGTCCTGCCTCAGTCGCCTACATCATGTCATTACGCTGTAATTGTTTGAGATTGTGCCTAATTGAATCATATGTCTTTGAACTGACCATCAGTTTCTTGCCACGACTAAGAGGTTTCTATTATTTCCAATGACATAATCTAAGGGGGTGCAAAGCTGGCAAGATGATTTTCCCTCTAATTGCTGGAAAGCACTAATACACCTAAGCCAACGATGTGACTAGAGGAGAGAGGTACAGTAGCCCATTGCCATACTGTAACGTTCTTTATTTTTATTTGATTACATGTAAAAGTTATAACTAGGTCCTTGCTTGGATAGTTCATTTGTCATACACAATACAAATAATTGAGGCAGTGGTTGTAGGCTACAGTCCTTAATTATAAGATTCTACTGATGTTACATGTCTTTATGCTCGGGCAATCCGACCCATAAAAGGTAACCCTTGAATTCGCTCAACATTATCATCAATTTCTTCGAGACCAAGCACTCGTTTGAGGAAACCATGGATGATCCAAAGGGTATATGATGCCGTTAACGGTGCTTCATGAGAAACCCTTTGTTGTAATGCGATGCGCTCGAAACTCACAAGGGCGTTTGTTAAGTATCACTCCTTGACACAAAGGGAAAGGAGGGAGGAGAGAGTGCTAGAGAGAAGAGGGGAAAAAAAGAAATAGTCCATCTACGTCCCCCACAGCCACTGTGAGCTGACGAAGCACAAAAAGAAAACAACAAAAAATCACCCAAGTTCTCCCACAAAATAGTCATTAGGAGCATTTAGAAAAAACATTAACTGCCAGCCCGTGTATCGTTAGCGGCTTCATCCCTGCGCAAGTACTGACCCTAGCTGGAGTTAGTGCTGGGTTGCGCGCAGGCCCGTCTCCCTCGTTTCGCAAACGGCTCCAGGGGCGAAAATAATGATCTTCGCAGACATGCCAATGCTATCTGGACCAGATAACGCTGCTTTAATGACTCCTTATCCTTCAGCCCTTTCGAGGAGATGGGTGCCCTGGCAAAGGTATTCCCGTTGTTGGGTCATTAGGCCTTTATGGCGAGGATAATAGAGTTTCATAGGCCTATGTTGGTCTGATTCTAGTGTGCATTACCCAGTGGAAAACACCCTTGCAAGATAAGGCAGGCTTCTCTGATGAACAGCGGTCAGTTCAACCTCGCTTTATCGACTTGTGAAGCCAATAAACTCGGGCATGCCGCTCTAGAATAAACTTGATAGGAAGTAAAGAAATTAAGAATAATATAATGGATATCAGACCCTGGCTACAGTGTGACACTAAATGCACACTGTATTGCTGGACATATGTGAACTTTGTGTGTTAGGGTAAAAATGATATTTACTAAAAAACCCACACATTAGTGATATTTTCTTAATTTTTTAAGAATATGCTGAAAGGTACAAGATTGCTAACAAACTAAATATTGTTCTGTAAGATACAAGCTTACTAGCAAACAGATGAATAGTCAAGTAGCCTATTTTTCTGTCCTTCTGTCCTACCGCTTGTTCGACTGGGCACAAGATTTACAAAATGTAGAATAAAAACTGTCTGTTGTATGTGCAGTGAAGCTCAGCATGCAGCTGTGTTATTCAAGGAATGCTGGACACAATGCATTATCAGGCCAGGCAAATCTCAACAGTCTGTCTGCCATTATCAGAAATGTGCTCTGCTTAACATAGTACAAGGCAAATGAGTCAGTGAGATGGGATTGAGGAGAGATACTGCAGCCTTGTTCTTCTGAAGTTCTTCTTTTGATGTGGGACTCTAAGCTCTACCACATGGCTGCGTCCCCTCATGCAGCAGGGAGGGCTGTGTCTGCACATAACATAGCGTCTGCAAGAGCCTCTTAGGCATCACTACCCTGGCTGACATTCCTGCTACCATTAGCACATAAACAATGGCATTTCAAATAGTGGATAAATGCACGCTATGTCTTCTTCCATTGAAGGGTTTCAGCTGTGTTATTTAATAAAATTCAATTAAATGGAAATTCTGAAAAAAAAAAAACAGTCATGGCATAACCTGCGGTGGGGTTTGGCACCTATTCAGATGCCATACTGTTCTCGTAATACTGTCTTAGACCTTATCGGTGGAAGTCAGTTTGTCCTGTCTGTTTTTCCCAGTTGGCACTATTGCAGTGAACAAGGCAAGTGTTTACCGCAGACTACTTGTTTCCTCACACAAACCATTCGGTGGTAAATTAGAACGGCGATTGTCATCTGTAGGGGAGAGCAGAGAACATTATTCTCACCAACGACCTTCATGAAACCTTGCGAAAAAGAGACATTAGGTGATTCAAGGCAATTTTCCCCAGTTACCGCCTCAGCTGAGCTCATCTAGCAGAAAATCATACGGTGCCTTAGACGACTTATTTAGCTGAGCGAAATGCTTAAGAGGGAACTAGAGACAGAGTGCCACAGCACTGGAGGCCTTAAAGAGAATGAGGTGAGAAATCAAATAGGGCAGATGTGTGATCAGAGAAGAATAAAAGTTGTCAGTGCTAAACGATGGCATTGTTTGTACTGAGAGGACAACACTGAGTCATCACAGCATCCATCCATCCCTCTCTCTCTCCCTTTCTCTCTCTCTCTCTCTCCCAATGTGGGTTGAGGTGCAGGGCTGCGCCTTCCATGCAACGGTTGGGTGATGGGCTCATTATCACAGCATCGAACAGTAAAACAGCCATGCAGCAGCAACCCCTGGCTGTAAACTCGTCCTGATGATGAGCCTCGGTGGATGGGCTGTAACCTGCGAGCGTGACTCCTCCACTCTCAGACCACAGTAACGCAGCATGTTTGGGTAATCACAAAATTAGCTTTCTAATCCATTACGGGTTCATTTCAAGAGAAAATGTAGAATGTGGAAGAACTATATTGTGTATATGTATATATATATATATATATATATATATATATATAGTTTAATTAAAGCAACAGTTCTAAATCTCAACAACAATGGTCTTGGAAACACTTGGTTTTCTGGCATTGCACACACACACACACACACACACACACACACACATCCCATTGACACCAAAGCACTGACCTCGCAGTAACCCTAGCCATTTGAGCCCTAACTGGTAAGCATCGCCTTCACTACATAACAACTTGAGGTGAACCTGGAGCTTCTCCTCCATCAGACGTGCGGCTGTAGAACTAATCAGGTTGCTGAGTGTGCTTCCTAATGGGCACACCGGAGACCCAGGACCAGCGGACCCTGCCAATCCACACCATTCATTTTGACATGGGGATCTGGACAGTGCAGTGAAGCCTGGTAATTAGATCTGGCCGTCACGCCTCTGACATCCATAATACCTGACGAGGTTCCCATATAGCATCAGCAGGAGCTAGCACTCCAAAAAAAAAAAAAAAAAAAAACAAGACCCGACCTATGGCCCACATCAAAGGCAGACACCTCTTTGTGTGTTTGGGTGATGTGGTCCAGTGCCGTTAGTGTCCTCCTGAACCCCTGCCATGGGTTTGTTTGTCAGTTTAGCGGATGATCACGCTGTGCTCTGTGCTGTTATTCCGCAGAGTCAGTCGGCAAGCTGAACCAGCTTTTGCTGGCTGTTCTCGAGAAATAGTTTCTGGGAGATGAAGAGGCAGCCGTCAAAAGTTTTCATTTGAAGCAATCTCTTCTGCTGTTTCACCGAGGCCACACAATGTGAGCATTCCACAAGGACTATCTAGGTTCGCACCTGAAGACAGCAAACTCAATATTCCATTTGTTTCGTCTCCCCTGAATGTTTGTTTATTCGTTTGTTTTGTCTTTTGTTCAGATATGTTTATGTTAGTAATGCTTATGAAATACGTCTGTTCTCCCGCCTAGGCTCGGTGACCTCTCACCCTTCGTTAGGGCTGAAAAAGCACGCCCACACACTGTGCGTTGCAGGTCCAAACAACTGCAGGTCAGATATGTGGGCTGCAAAGAGGAAAGCAGAGAAGGCTAAAAATTGGGTATCTTTTGTTGCTCAGAACTTCAGCACACACAGCTCCCTGCAAATGGAGAACCAGACAAGGCCTGAAGCCTTTTTTCAAAACATCTAATCCAGACTGACAGAAGTTCATTATTTATTGTCCGTCATTATTGTAATTCAAACATCCTAAAAAGACATGAGAGACCAGCTATTTACTCGTTTCTCTTTGTTTTCCGAATAGCAGAGCTAAGATAAGTGCTTCTGACATGGCCTGTAGAGTCCAGTCCTACACTATTAGTCTATACTGACTACATCAGGGTGCCAAAGCTGGTGTCTTTTACTTCATAGAATCAGTGTCCTAATTTCTCTCCTTTTAAGGGTTTTCTGTGTATGTGTATGTGTGTGTGTGTGTGTGTGTGTTTCCCTCATTTTTTCATAAAGTTTGCTTTGCCTTATGTTGCACAGGGGTATTTGGGATGAGAGACTTCTGCGTCGTCAGCAATCCACAGCATTTATTTCCATTGCTAATAAAGCAGCCGAGAACAAGAACATCTGCCGCACTTCATGCCCTCACCTTCTCTAACAAAGCTTTTTTTTTTGTTGTCGTCAGAAGAGGCATGGTGTGTGCTGATACCAGAGCCGCGAACCGCAGTCGGACCGGACTACAACTACCCAGTCATACCCTAAGGGTGTCTAATCGAAGCCAGTCCCACAAGACCCATTTATTGGGGTCAGCATTTAAGTTTTTTTCTGCCCTGTACTCCTCCCTAAACTTAATCAAGTGATGAGGGGCGGAAACAAGCAGAGGTAGATAAAAGTGTTGAGAATGGTAATGATGCCAAGTAATGATTTCCCTGGAGGAAATCTGATCTATTGCCACGGGGAAGAGAGGGAGAAGAAAGACCTGGGGGATAGGAGGAGGGGTGGAGGGAGAAAGAGATATAATCCACATCAGCATTTCATAGCAGCAACTAAGCCATGAAAGAGAGGTAGCGAGGGAGGTAGAAACCATATTATGGAGAGAGGGATTCTCATCACCCTGTGTGGTGATCTCTCTGGCTTTTTTATTGGGAGGGTGGCAGGCTGAAATGTAAAATACTTGTGTACGCAGGGCAGAATGTCAAGATGGCATGGGGTAAAATTAAAGTGCTGAAAGGTATGATTTAACAATGCTAAAAACTCAATAAGTACCAGATAAGTTGCAAATTAGAAGTGTCTGTGTCATGGCAATGGGAAGGAAGTGGGGGGGGGGGGATCTCTCCAATCGATCGCATCGTCAAAAATTAATCTGTAGCCCTGCTCCCTCAACTCCTCAGCCAAGGTTGGTACAGAGTAAGAAAGTGTGCAGAATATAACGAGGCCTTCTCTCTCTCACAGGATTCTTTTCCACTGACATCACTTCTCCTCTCTCCCTTTCTTGAAGCGCCTTTAAACCTCATCAAGGCCATTTTTTTTGTGACGCATAGGTCTCATTTGTCACTGTTGAATTAAACCATACACCAATACCCAACTGTATCAACACTAAAGAGCTGATGGACATGTTTCTAGCAAAGCATTCAAGGATTTTACAATATGCCTATTAAGGTGCAGATTGACAGAACATGTTATGATTGTCAATGACTGCAAGAGCTTTTTCACTATTCAATGGTTCTACACCACAGTAAAGTGAAGTATGACATACACATAGTTATTCATATTGTACATCAATTCCTCTTATTGTAACAACTATGTTTGTCACATGATGCACTAAAATGAGTGGAGATATTGGTGTAAATGATAAGTGCATGATGAAAATGTGTAGAAAGGAAACTGAGCACCTTAAAACCTACCTTAAAGATGGGCTATTTTATTTGGATTTTATTTCCCTTTTCCTTACCACTAGCTGCCCTTACTGCAATGTCTGTGGAGGTCTAATATCTTCAGAACTATACTGAACAAATCAGCTTTAGGCTGCTGTTAGGAGCTAAAGGAATCTTATAGTTTTGTTTATCTTACATAAAAAAAAATCTGTGTGCCTGTTGTCCTGGGTCCACCATGTAGCACATTTTGGAGTTTGTAACCACGACTGTTGACAAATCGTAAGAGAATGTAGAACAGAAGGTTCACCATGCCTCTGACTGCATGCAGTCTGCACACAGGGGTGAGTGAGGTGCCAAGCCAACGAGCCTAGCGCCCTGTGTGAATCGTGATATGAGGCAGTGCATCAAACTCCTAAGATGGCTCACACCCTTTATTGACAGGAGATGTGTGAGGTGTGAAAAGAGAGAAACAAGTAGATGCTTGAGAAGTGTGAGCATGTAGACATGCAAGGCACCCCATATAGAAATGTGTGTGCACTCGTGTCGAACCCTTAAAAGGACGAGGCCTTCACAATTCAAGCAGAGGGTTTTTTTCACCTCCAAATGAGTTTCTCTGGTGTTCTGCCATGCTCCAAAACAGCACAGTGTGTGTAGAAGCTATTATCCTCGGTCTGTTCAATTATTGATTCGTGAGCGCCACAGGGTGAGAGAAAGCTCACTACTTGGAGACCAAATAAATCTCTGTTTGGGCTTTTTAGGCGCTGCCATAACCTCTAGCTCAGTGCCTCTGCAGTCTGTGATGTTTGGATCTTTAGCTCCTAAAGCAACTTTATTTTTGACCAGGTGCACACTCCATACTCCATACTCCATCAGCATCCCCCAGTGGGCCAAACCCATTCTATCCCCACGCTTACTTTTCCTCTGTCTTTGTTCTCTGACCACCAGCCATAAGCACCCATAATATTATTTGGAGATAACAGTATGAGGTGAGTTCAGCATACTTGAATAACATCTGTCTATCTAACACCACACTGAGTATTATTTATTATTACCTTTTTATTTTAGGTCAGAGCATCGTGCTAATAGACAGAGACAGAACATACAGGCATGTTTTGACGGATGATTCTGTGAGACCTTCCTGTAGTCAGACAGCAAGGCTATGTTTCATCTTATCATTATTATCTTGTATTGCTGAGAGGTTTAAATAATTTGTTGTTAATTAGCACATGCTCAAGATATTGATTTCCCTTTAGGCAACAAAAGAAAAAACGCAGCAGTTATAATTGTGTTGGTTTTGTTTACAGCAAGAATACATATTCTTTAAAAAAAATGTTTTGTTTTGGAAGAATGTTTTATAAGAGTGCATGGTTGACAGGTATGTGTCTATGAGTGTCTCTGTGTGTATACCTACTGAGGCTTACTTAGCCTACACAGTAGTTCAATCATTCTTTCTCTCTCAAACACACACACAGACACACACACACACTCACAGAGGCTAATGAAGGTTATACTGCATTGTATAGTATTTATAGCAGAGTTCAATCTCAATCTCTCCTGTTCATTGCCAGAGCACTAGTGCAGATCTGTGCCACTGCTATGCCCAATAGACCTATGAAACATGTTGATGCAGCTCATTCATACAAGGAGCACACCTGCTCAGTGGGTTTTGCAGCGACCAGCTGTTAAAATACAGTTTGTCCAGTCAATGTGATATGATTATTTTATCTTAACCCCAAACTGACGCTAGGTGCTTTACTGTCTGGTTACACATACTCATACATCACATACAAATACATTTTTTGTGATTATTCATATGTTTGTTGATGGCTACAACAAAATTGCACAATGCACAATTACAAAACGTGTTCCTATCAAATCCGACAATATGTAGAGGTCAACAACAAACAAGAAAGCATAATCTCCCAAAAACAGTCAATCATTGACCAGTTTGTGAGTGAACTAAACACAGTTGACATACTGGAGGTCACTCTTCTGTTACTGGTCAGGTGTCAAACGCTACCATCACCACCAAATAAAAATAAAACAAGCAACAAGTAGATAACCAGTATCTGTTTCTCTTGTGTAGACCAACAGATGATTCTCCAAAGTGTCTGCTGGTTCTGGGACAGATCTCCTGGCAGATGAGACCTTCTCAGCAACACTGCACACTGGCTCACAGTGTTAAAGGCCAAGTCAAGAGGAAACCTTTCAGTAGTCAAGACCAAGACCATAAAAACATGTAACAACCCCCATGTAACAACCAACAGTTAGACGTACAGATAAACACAAATAAGACCATAACAGGAATAAAAAGGACAAAAGCATCTGCTAAATGCATAGATATCATATAAATGTAAATGTTTTTGATGTTACCCTGGAAATGTAGGAAGATGTAGGTCTGGCCCTGACAGATCTGGTCCAACGCAAGAAACAGCACCAACAGATGCATATCTCTCCATGCACTTCATTGGGCTATTCAAAACTACTCCAACAGTGCTGCTCTGTCATCAACATGTTAGCACCATTAGGTAGAATTTAATAACAGTAATGTGATAGTATAAATAATTGTTGTTAATGTAACCAGGTTAATATTGCATATTATTTTAGAATTGAAATCTCACCAAAACCCTTCATCAGAGTGTATTAGAATTGGATGTTAAGGTTTATTAGTATTTCAGACTTTTATTTTGAAAGGTGTCAGACATGCTTTTTTGTTTTGGTTCTGCCCTCTCGTCAGTTGCTGTTAACTTTGACTGAGAGAGGTACGTATTAAAACTGTCAGAATGCAAGAAGGTTTATTTCATGTAATTATGAATGTACAACTTGGATTTATTTTTCATTTGAGTGTAGTGTGTGAACTTGTTCGGATTTCTGTGTATATTTTTCAGTTATGGTTAATATTTAGACACCTCAGGAGAGAGTGAGCTAGTCATGTAATTTTAGTGGTGAAAGTGATGCCGCCATTTCATCCTCTCGTGTATTGAATGATTGTTGTGTTTTATTATGTCAGGCATTTTGAGGATGACCGTGTGTGTGTGTGTGTGCTCTGCTCTCCTGTTCGTTAAATAACAGGTATGTCAATAAGTCCATTATGTCCAATATGTCCATATTATCACACTGATTATTGGAGTTGCTGTTAACTTTGACTGAGAGAGGCATTTTGAGGATGACCGTGTGTGTGTGTGTGTGCTCTGCTCTCCTGTTCATTAAATAACAGATGCCATAAATGAGGAATAAACTACACTGCTGTTCCTGAGTATCCTGGTGTCTATAGTCTCTCATTGTGCACAACACAACGCAGCTAAGTGCAGGCAGAGCAACACCCGTTACATTAACATCTAAATACCTGAAATTACAAATCCTTGTCCTCTGACTGTGGGCCGAGACCGAGTCAAGACGAGTCTTTGAAGGCTCAAGTCCGAGGCGAGACAAAAATCTGATCTCGAGACCAGATTTAAATACAAGTAATACAACACTTAGAGGTTTCTCTCTTAGAGGCAGCTCTCATAACCCAGGTCACACTTCTTTAGCTTCGTCATATGAAAATGTTATTAGGTCAAAGATGAGGACCAACTTATGGTCCTATGCCATATGAAATCTGCTCTTCAAAGTGGAGCATGGATGATTATTCATATTCATGGGTTACAAAGTTTATAGCAATGGAGTCTCTTCATTACCAGGAATGGGGATTTTACCAATTTTGCCATCTTTCTTATCCATTCTATTCTTTATCTATTCTCTCATCAATCAGTTGTTAATATCAAATGCAGCCTTCAATACTACTGTGGCCTTAACGATACATTAATAGAATGGGGTAAACCATGTAGAACTGTCAAAAAGATCAGTGGCTCATGATCTCAGAACCATTCCAGCAGTGATAACTGTTAAGAAGAAATAATAAAGGACAGAAGTGTATGATTCCACTATAGATTGAAGCATTTGATTCTCGGTTCTACTTGATACCCGCTTCTAAACTCCACTCCCCATTGAGTGTTGTTTATGATGATCATGGCCTCACAGAGTACAAACACACCAGAAGAATATGCAGAGCCTGTGTGATTGCTTCTGGTTTGTGGCGGCACGAGGGAAGGACTCAAGCCTCTCAGGAGATGACAGAACCTGTTAAAGCGGTTGAGAGTCACCTGCAGTTTCATTTCACCTCTGGCCTGAGTCTGCCTTGGCTGCAGTGTCCATGAAGACACCTAGACTCTGATGAATGTTGTTTGCATTAAATCTAGAGGAATCCAGACATATGTGGGTGTCAGTGACTTGCATTACCTTGAGTGAATCTTCCCCGGAACCTGCGGAACACTGTGACCTCAGCTTATGTAACTGATGAGTATTTCTATAGCTGCACATTGATTTCCGAGCACTGTTACAACAATGACTGTGAAAGGAATAAGCCTTTAAAACATCGTATATGGAAACTCACTGTGTGTGCATTGTTTTAACAGGTCGGTGCTCTGTGCTCCAATACTTTTAGTGAGTAAAGCCAGAAGCTAATGGGGCAAATTTAAGTATCAGTATTTTCTTCCGACTTTGCTGAAAGAAGTAGGCTTCAAGATAAGTAAGAACAACTGCTGACTAGCATTTGTTTAATCAGAAATAGCACTGATGAGGCTAAGGATAACATTGTGCATTCGTTTTTTAGACATGGAATAAAATCCACTACAGCACTACACTTGATTTTAGAAATATGTCAGAAACTGCTTTTTTCTTAGGCCATGAGCACTTGAACAACACATGCTCAACAACAAGCTCTTGTACCTCACAAAAATGTTTTTGGTAGGATTTAAAATGACAAACAAAAATTGTTAGAAATATGAACCAGTTAAATCCTCTTGGCATCTATTCCACCATTTAGTTTATCCTTCTATATTTAAGGTATGCCTCAGTGAGATACTGACATGATGGACACAGGAGATGAAATATGATGGGTCCTGTCCCCCACTCCACTCGTCTGCTATATAGGTAGCTACTCTGACAAGCATAAATTATGCTAATAGAATTGAATAAAAAACACTTTATTCCAAAGGTTTCAGTACTTTGAAATGTCAAGATGATCTAGTGCATTACCTGGAGAGAACACTGAAGCTTAACTTAGGGCGCTAAAATATTAAAACAAGAAATTGTGCACTCTCCAGAGAAATGGGAGAGGTCGATGAAAAATGGAAAATGTGTAAGTGTGTCTTCCAGGTGGAGTTTTCTCCTTTTATTAATTGATCCAAGCACTAAATTTATTCTTGAATAATTGAGCAGGGGACTGAACATATATATTTATGAACGTGCCTTTACAAAAAGTTTTGTCATTAGCTCTCCTTTGTCTTGTTAATCAATACAGCTGCTTTCCTTGTTATCTAAATGCTGAATTATAATTACCAACAAAATTAAGTATTTGATTTAAAAGAAGTCGATTAGCTTAGGGTTATTGTGCATTGGCTGTTATCTGAAGGGAAGTAACATTGGCCCCTATTATTCCTGTCTAGATGAGATACACAGAACACATTCACTACGAAATTGGAAGAAAGGTCCCTCAGCTACTCCTGCAAAGTCTGCATATAATTTGGAGAAGCAACAGCGCTAAGCTGCTAAATTAACCAGAGCGGCCTGTTAATTGAACAGTTCCATTGTTACTGTGACAAACTGCCTATTGATTGGCCTTCTAGGCCTGCCTGCCCCTGCCTCATGGTCCACTCCTGGGTAAAAAACACAACCTGGCTTGGCAGAAGGAGAGACAAAGAAAGAGAGAGAGAGAGAAGGGGAAGAGAGAATGTGAAAGGAAGGAACGACATGGACGGAGAGAGGGAAAGCAAGTTAGAGAGAAAAGCAAATGAGAGAGACAGAAAGTGAATAACAGAGTGCTTGGGTGAGCCTGGGAGGCTTGGTCTGGGTGTTCAATTACAGCACCCAGGAGCTAAATCAATAGCATTTAAATTGCTTATGGTAATCACCTGCATTCCAATCATCGGGATCAGCATAAGCAATCTGCTGACCCCAACCATATGCTCTCCCCCCTTCAAATGTAAGTGTATGAGAGGTCACTCAGTCCAGAGGCCTGTTTGGGGGGTTACATACTTCTCCATGCAGATGCATCATGAAGCCAACAGAGACAACAGTGGTAGA
The DNA here is from genome assembly GCA_017657215.1 of Limnothrissa miodon. Lineage (NCBI taxonomy): Eukaryota > Metazoa > Chordata > Actinopteri > Clupeiformes > Clupeidae > Limnothrissa > Limnothrissa miodon. The sequence continues at coordinate 349,399 of JAGFZM010002156.1, read as the reverse complement.
GAGTAGGGGTGGGCGATATAGTCTAAAATTTATATTGGTAGATGATATATATCACGGTATACTTTGGTATGTAACTTACAGCATAACAGTTTCTTAATGGTTACCGTAGCATAAAGTCAATATGTACAACAGTTGTTCAGTCATCGTTCGGAGGTGTTTATATTGGACTCTCAAATTCACACAGAAGTAAACTGGTAAGCTGCATTTGTGTCAGGCAGTAGCTGTTCAATTTATAGGCTCTTGCACAGTTTCGTTGTAAGAATGAAAAGGTGCTATCAATAAGGTGAAGCTACAGGTCAACATTTTTTCACATGGTTGTGGAAACGCAATGAGCCTATCACGGTATGGCGATATGACCCAAAATCTCTATCATTGGCCAAATTCATATTGCATACGGTATATATCGTCTATATTGCCCACCCCTAGTAGAGAGCTACATGCTGCTGGTGACAGTTAGAAGCACGAGCAGCAGCCAAAAGGCCACACAAGGATCACTGACCATGGCACCTCAGCTACTGCGTACTGAACACCTTTAAGAGTTATAGTTCGCTATATGTTGTGTTCTCTCTCAGTGGGAGAAGGCATTCTTGTCTAAAACCCATCTCTGTCGGACAGCTGTTATTGATATTATTGTCTCCCAGAATACCCATAATGCCCTCAGTAGGGGTGGAATGCCCCAAAATATTAGAAAAGTGTCATATCACAGCCCCAGCCTGGAGCTGGCCACCTACATACCATTAAACAGCTAACAGCAGGATAGCTAGCACACACACACACACACACAGACACCATAATGACTAGACTACTTGTGTGTCAGTCTCTGATTGGAGCGTCAGCCAAATACCTGCACTGTATGGCTCTGGTTGATATATCACTATCAGAGGGTGCTGACAGTCAGTATATGGCTAACTGTTCATTAATTTTTCAGGGCCCAGGGAGCCATTGTGTGATATAAATCTCCACTGTAACTCATCGCTGGTTGGGTATGTGACTTTGAAGTTCTGCCTAATTAGGCCCCTGTACAGTTAATGAGGATCACAGCGAGGCAGTGGGCAGATGTGACAAAATGTACACCTGCTGGACTGCCGATACAAAGCAGCCATGCACAATGACAGAGCCAACGCCTCTGTCTCAGTCTCACTCTCTCACATCAATGAAATGAAACGTTAATAGGTTTACGTTATTTTCTGATCTCCTAAGTCTCCATGATGGTACAAGTCGAGCAGCTTTCACAGACAAATCTGGACTTATGCACCCTGTAGACGTTCCACCCACCTCTGCATCTGGTGGGAGGATCCAGGCTTATTTATCACAGCAGAGGGGTTAGGTGGAGCCCAATCTACAGGGGCTGTAAAATGCTCTGCTTGACTAAGAAATAGGACGACCCCTGAAACCAAAGAAGGGTGAAACACATACATGGCAACATGTCTGAATAACGAACCCCCCTCCACTCTGGTCCACTGCTCTGCTTTAGCATTTATACACTCGCCACAAGAGCGATGATGCTGATTGATGATCTCTAACAAATGGCACTAATGTGAGCATCAGTGAAGCAGACTAGTGCTATGCCAGGCCTTATGCAATGATAAGACTCTTCACACCGGGGATGAGAGGCAAGAACAAGTGAATTTACCATCTGTGAGCAAATTGTTGTGTATCTCAGGCGAGCTGTAGAAATCAATTAAAAGCCTTTAATGCTGATGAATGGAGAGTGTTTAGGGATAGGTGTCATAGTAAATACATCCTGGCCTCACAAGAGTCAGAGGTTAGGGGGTCATTTCACTGAGGGGGGAGGCAGCTTGGAGGCAAGCATATGACCATGGTTGTGATAGTACTGAAAACTTGCGATGAAATTTCTCATCTGATTGCTTTACAATACCAAAACATTAATAATTTATAAGTGACGTATAGGTACAGGTGACATATATGATGTCTAGATGATACGTCAGCAGTCCTATTGGTAAGCTGGAAATATAGGTAAAATTAAATTAACTGTATGTTGCTGGTACTACCACTATCTCTCAAAAGTGGTTGTTAACTTTTCTACATTATCAGGAAATAATAAGAAAGTGTTGTCATATATGTATTCACATGATTGACAGAATGTAGAACCGCTCTCTAGATGGGACTGTGCTACATCCAGTCATGTATTTTCAGTCCAGTTTGAGTTTTGAACTGGCTCCCCCTGCTGGTCATTGGATGATGTTGTGTATTCAGTCACTCGCACTAAAAAGTGAATGCAGACAGCAGGAAAAACTGGACTGGACTTATATTTCACTTTTCATAACAAATTTTATGTAAAAAAGAAAAAAAACCCATAGAAACATGCTGATCATAGTACATTCTTAGTGCAACTTTATCCTCCTAACACGAGGTCATTTCTTACAAAAATAAACCCCTTCAGAAAATTAGGTGATGAATGAGACAGATGGCAAAGAAGAAATTGAACAAAATGGCAAATGAAATGGAAGCACACAGAGAGCAATTAAAGACAGGTGAAATCAAAATGGCTGTGATGAAATAGTGAAGTTTAAATACACACTTTCCACACAGTGAATGGAGATAATCTCATAGACTGCACATTCTAGTTGTCAGTTGATATCCGAAAGAAAATTCAAATATTGCTTGTGGTATTTTAGGCAGTGACCCTCTACAGGTAGAGTGCAGTGGTGATGATCCTGTACGCCATGGAGAAGGTGGTGAGCTGACCCACCATGAAGCACAGAGCTCTGCTGGGCTGAGGTAGGGGAAGGAGGTATGCCACAGTGTGACAGCAGCGGGATGCCACAAACACTCGGAAGTGCAGCAGTGCCGTACTGAGCTGGGGCCCAGTGAGAGCATAGAGAAGGCCAATCACCAAGAAGGGGATGACGTTCTCCAGATCATTCAGATGGCATCTGTGGGGAGGGAGCACAAGAGGTGAGGGTTAAAGGTACTTCATCCCTACATTTTATTTTCGGTTTACAGGGGGTTAAAGTGCATACAGCACAGCACATTTACATTTACATTCAGATCTTAACTTTGCATTCTTTTTTTTTTGTAAATTTAAAAAGTATATTTTCATACAAAATTCTACTAAGAGCATTTTAAGGAACACGTCAGAAATGGTAAGGATATCATACCTTCTAACTCGTTCAACATCTTGGTCCACCTTGACCATTTTCTTTTTATCCTCTTTAGACACGTCAAAGGCGGTGTCCTCCATATTAGCATAAGCCTGTACAGTAATGTGATGCTCAGTTGAGGACACATGTATTCTCTATATCCAGTTTGTTTCAGTTCTCTCAGAATTACTAAGAAATCACAGAAGCATGTACAGTATTCTTACCTTTCTAGTTATGCGAAAATATGAAGTTAATGGGGACATGAACATCATCTTCAGAGTGACAATAGTGGCATATGTAGTGAAGGCCAAGAATACTTCACTGTCTATCATGTGGACAACTTCAGCCATACTATCAGCTAGAAATAAACAACTGAAAATGAAGCAAATAGATGAACAAAGACGCTGTTTCTATTTCCTTAACCAGCACAAGATGTACTTTTGTATGACGCCATGGACATCTACCCTAATAAATTAAACCACAGTGTGGTCTAGCAGTTTCTTTGCATTTCTTCACTCAAAAAAAAGAAATGCTCATCTGAATAATAAACGTTCAAGAACTTTTAAAGTCTCACTCTTGCTTGTCAAGGCTGTCTATTTTATTAATCGCAAAACCCATCGAATGCAAAAAAAAAAGGTCAATTAGCCTACATGAAATAGACTGTCACTTATAAATGTGTGCATAATTTGCTAATTCTGTTAGCAGATAACATTAAAACAATGCATTAATCTAAGTCAGTCATTTGAAAATGCATGTAAAACATATACAAACTACCCTAACTCATTCTGAGTTTAAATCGCGTACGTGTATTCTGTACGATCTAAAATTCTCCATATACCGTGCACCAACCATTCTTTCCCCACCTTAGAATCGAGATTTTCCACCCAGTTAAAAGCGGTCAAAACTTCAAAGTGAAGCTGTGGTAGCCGTCGCAATCTTTAGGTGCAACTGGACTATGGGAGCTTTGGAAAAGCGCCACGTTATGCAATGTGGTGGACACACAAGAAAGTGTGCCTTCGGCACAGAGTTAGAACAGACACTCCTCTCTGTAATGCAAATGTCGTCGGTGTGCAGCGCCTTCATGCGGTGCTAGTTGTCTTGTCTGTTAAACAAAGATAATGGCAATACGTATCTGTCGAAAACAGAATTAGTTGACATTTTGTGAATTCCAACGATATGGAGAGAAAACTCGAGATAACACATTTTATTTGAGAAATATGTGCATGTCCATGTCTTACATCAAATGTACATGAATATGGCCATGAAAGTGGCCTATAATGCCCATTCAATGACACACAGACAGACCACAGACGGGCAACTAGCAGGCTCATTCTGCTGAATCACAGTCACTGATCACATCATTAGGGGATAACACTCAACATGCTGACATATCCTGCCATGAGCTTATTCGTTGCTGAAAAATATTTAAAATACACATTTGTTGAATATGTAAGCATGACCCATCAGGGAACAATATTGTGTCAATGCCTCTACAAAAGCTTCAGACATTAAGTATTTGTTGGAGAAAATATGAGGTGGAAAAAAATATATAAGTACATGATTTATATGAAAGTGAAGTGCTGTAATTTGCAGTAGGAAAAAGTCAGCTCTTTAGGACGGCAGTTGGTGTTAAGTCTAGACTACTTAAAGCAGCAGCACAGTGTTGAGAACCCTGTAGGCCATAGATAATGTGGTGAGCATGCCCACAAGCCAGGAGAGCCCTCTGCTTGGCTGAGGTAGGGTGAACACATACGCCACAGTATGAATGAGCCGAGAGCCTACGAAAAGCCGGAAGTGCAGGAGGGCCGTGGAGAGATCTGGCCCAGTCAGAGCATAGAGAAGTCCAATTAAGACAAATGGAATGATGTTCTCCAGGTCATTCAGATGGCATCTGAGGATGGAAAAGAGTCAGTGGCTAGCACAGCAGGGTCTGTCACAAATTTGATCATACTGGAAAGTTCATGTGATGAATAACCCAGAGAACATTCATTACACATGAGACATAAAGATGTACAATTCTGACTTGCTGGACTTGTTGACATACATATTTCCAGCCATCTACTGATTTTCACAGTGCACTAGTTACCTACGAACTCTCTCCACATCAGGGTCGGTTCTTAGCATCTTCTTCTTGTCCTCAGCGGTTTTGCCATGCACATTTGCATCCTCTGGGTTGGAGAAGGCCTTACACAAAGAGCACAAGAAAAGTGTAACTGATGTCAAAATCAGTCAAGTCAAGAACTAGACAACATTTGCATATCAAGCCTTTGCATGTCTGGTGTCCCTTTTCTTATAGTGAAAATTGTCTAATTTATCTCAAAAGTATAGTTATTTTAATATTTGTTCATACAGTACAGTGCACCTAAACAAAAGACATTTTAGTCCATTTTAAACATTTGTGCAACATTTTGAGTGTTCATAAGCTGACAACTGTAAATATAAGCTGACACCTATACTGTAATCAGTGCGATCACAGTAAATGAATACAAATGAGTAAATAAAGAACTAGATCATGAAGACATTCAAAGTAAGCCGTAAGCCTGGGTAAGTTGCATTGGATGAAGTAGTAAAACACCTAATAGCAGCATGCTTGCTCGAAGAGAATGATCGCCCCAGGATCATTTATTACCAGGTTTACCACTGGATTTACCTTTAGTCTTTATGCAAGCATGACCTAACGACCTTTTTCATAATATGACGTAAAGAACAAGCAAGTCTATCAATCAAGCCTAGATCTATACATTTGCAAAGACTTCACCTTTCTTGTGAGGCGAAAGTATGCTGTCATCGGGGCCATCAGCAGCATTTTCAGCAAAACAATTGTGGCATAGGTGGTAAAGGCTTGTAACACCTCAGTGTCAATCAGGTTAGCCATTTTCCTGTGGAGTAATGCAAATAATACTCAAATACATAATCACAGCATTACAGGTTTTAAATGCCCCCATGCGAAAACGTTTAGATCAATATATTCTGTATGGGTTGATACATCATTTATAGGCTACATCCTTTCTGGAAACATTCAAGTGAATTTCTACCCTGTGCCTATTAATAGGCGTCTTGAATCCTGGTGACCACAACATGCATTGCATTAAAGTGCATAGACTACAAAAACCTAAAAACCTACCTCGTGACTGTGGTATCCACAACAGGCTATCTACAGTAGGGGCCTAACGTTATCTTTGAACTAGTAACATATCGACACTGTCAGCTAGTATAGGCTATTGAAGTTCAGGGTTCTACTGTAGTGACAACATACGTTGTTGGGGAACTCCGCAAAGAAAACACAATGCAAAGGTAAATTAAACAACCCCTACCTGCACTGGATCCCAGCGAAGCGCCGTTAACTACTTCTCGGTTTTAGGATAGGTTACTAGAGCTCAGTCGGGGCGTAGGCTATGCAGAGCTACAGTGAATTTGAATTTATGCCAGAAGTCTGCGACCACCCAAACCAGTTCCTCTGAGGCAAAGGAGGGGAAGTAAAAAGACAGGAAGTAGGCCTATTCGAGCGCAAATTATTGTGGAAAAAAATATGGAACATTGTCAGGGTTATTAGCAAATATGCAAGTTATTAGCAAATATGAACTGAAGTGAATTGAAACCATTTGATTGTTGACCTTTACGTTGACTTACCTGTGAACTGATTTCGAAACAACGTTTGTTGCGAAACCAGAGCAGTTTAGCCGAGTCATGGTGAGGAATGAGGCTATAATCGTGTGCCTGTTTACAGCTTTGAATTTGCCTGTGAAATAGCATTCCTTTAAACATCAGAAATGGAGGAAACATTACAGTTTTTCATAATGGTGAAGATTGCGCTAAGATAAACATCTCTACCTGCAAAAAAAAAAATCCTTTAAAAAAACTAGAAAATGAGAATGAATTGAATTACCAAATGACCAAAAACCCACCAACAGATCTTGTATGGTGTGGGCTTTGAACAGTGATAGAGAAGGCCTGACACTGCCAGTGGCTAATCTGAAAGGATCAGTTTACAGTGTCAATTGCCTCTGTAATAGATACCATAGTTATCCGTGTGACATTGCTATTATCGTGTGTTTTTAGGCCCTCCCGATGCCTAAAACATGCTAGTCAGTAGACTGGTTTGAGTTCACATGAAAGGTTGTTCGACTCCCAACCTGCTGTAGTGAGATCATGGTTCTGATAACCCACATTTCTACAGTTGTCTGCCATTCTTTACCATTTTCATTGGACACTTTATAATCAAAGAGTCTCCTCATGATGAAACTTACTCACGCAAGTTAATAATTCACTCACGTAATATTTTATTCCAAACTTTGGTAATGTGGCACTCAAATGTTTGATGGTCAAGGTAGTCTAACACACAATGGGTCTCAATAACCAAAATCTAATAATTTTCTGAACTATAAAAAAATAGTATTTTACAGAGCAAAATACCATGCATGAAAATAATAATAGCCTACATGTTATTTTGCACAAATAAGTCTGTCCTCAAAGGTTTGAATGCTTTAGAGTGTGTGTTATGTTCTTTCCAAACAAGAATAGAAAACATATTGAAACAGAATCTTACATTTTTCAATTAAAAAACAATCTATGATAATAGTAAACTGTATATCCTCTAACATTCACTATTATGTTCAAACATTCATCCATTAGAAAATGTCAGGATCCTTATTAGATTATATTAGATTAGAATCGACTTTATTGTAATTACACATGTATAAATACAGGGAAACAAAACAGCATTTAACCAGAAGTGCAAAGAGCAGCAAGTGCTGAATATAAAGTATAAGTACATATATACAGTATGGATAGTATGTGCAGTTAAGAGCAGTATGTACAGTAATTTACAAATGAGAGCACTACAAGAGGTAGATAAATTAGTAGTACATATAAGTATGGTGGGAGTGAATACTTACATATGTGCTATAGTTACATACAGATGGGTAATAGAAACTGGATAATTTATATCTGGTTATCTATATGTTGGTGATGGGGGGGTAGGTTCTGGAGCTGACAGTCAAAGCATGGAAGGTGAGGGAAAGGCATCTCTATAAAGCCTTTAGGCCTTGGGCTGCAGTGGCGCCTCTTCTTGACATGTCACAGTGCTCTGACTCCAAACAATGATGGGAGAAGCACAGAAGAGCAAAGTAGATCAGCCTCGATGTTAGGAGATTAAGACCAGTCTTCTTGGTCACAATGTTTGCCCATCTTAGAGAACTGTATAATAATGTATGAAGTGTATTACACGATTTCTCTTAGCACAGACACATACATACCAGTGTACACAAACACAAAATATGTTTCAGAATTTATCATTTATAATGAAGTCTTCCCTTCATATAGGTCAGTGTTAATTGACTGTACTCACAAGCGTGTACAGGCTAGTTGAAATCCTTAGAAATGTTGCATTGTGTGAGTGTGTGCGTGTGTGTGGGTGTGTGAAAGAGAGCGTGTGTGCACATGTCTTGTGCAAGAGTATGTGTGCCCATGTATGAAAGAAAGAGAATAATACAGTGTGATTTCCCACCAGGACCCGTTAATGGCAAACACTTGCATTGATCTCTCACCAGTCTCACCAGTAATTGGGATGCTGGCTGTGATGTTGCTGCATTGATTTCTCATGGTAGCCAGCGTGTGCTTGGGCTGTAGGACAACGACGACTAAATAACAGTCTGGCCAATGATCTTAATGCCAGGAGCCAAGCATGCCTATTGATTTCATTACTGAATGCCTCCTAGGTTCCAGGCACATACATTTTTTTATTGATCCACGGCAGCGTCACATTACTTTCTGCACTGTCACATGCAAGTTGTCCGGCCAATCAATGCAGGTGGACTGCTGAGTGCACCAGATTGCATAGGTAGAGCGTTTGTACGCAATAAATTTCCCATCATGCAATCACTGTTTGGAGGTGACCCCTATCGACAGGATTGATGTGCGTGAGTGGCCCGTACAAACCTGGGGAATAACCCTAAACTATTGACTGATTAACCTGTCCCCTTACATTTCATTTGGCCTCATTTGAGAGCCGGAGCAATTAGATCAGAGCAAGCGCCTTACAAATCGAGAACACATCATCAGTAAAGGGCATTCTACCTCACCACAAACACCTATAACTGCTTGACATGCACATAGAAATGTTAAGTGTTTTTAAAAGGTACACACACTCCACTATTTTGCATGTTTGATGCAGTGATGTTCCTGTCAGGTCCTTGCTTCTTATTAGCTGATTTATTCTAAAACATGGCCCAAAGCTTCAGGCCCTGTCAGCACATGGGCCCACTCATGCTGAGCGTGCTATGATCTCTTCCTAATGGAGGCTACCTGTCTTTTTGCATCTCAAAGGCAGACCAAGAGGGACTTTTCTCCCGGGCAAATAGCCCTTAATGAAGATAGTCATTAAGGAGTGGCACTTGTTTTGCACCCATAATGAAGCCAACACATGTGGCCAACCATCTCCATGCTAACAGTGTTGTCTGGTCCATTTGCACCAAACCGCTCATCAGACTGCTAAAACATTGATGCTTTCCCTGCGGGTGCTCTGTGGTTTTAGACCTGTGGCTATTTTAGGGGTTAAACACTTGCAAGTTTTTACACAGAACTGCTATGCCAACAGGCTCATTTATGGGTTATTATGAGTTGTAAACATGACTTCATTAAAAATTCAATGTATAAATGTTTCGAATAATGACAATATTTTGTACCTCAAATGAACAGACATGATCATATAACAGTGGTACGTAATGAAAGGAACTAATCAGCATGATCAATATTATCACTCATTCAGTGTGGTGACAGGAAATGTCTGATATGCATGACACTCAAACGCTGTGGGCACAATTTTCTGGAATTTAGAGAATGTTCTCTTGTATGCCACAAGGGAAAAATAAATTTACTGTTGAACATGTTCTAACCCCGTTTACTTGCTCATCTTGTTAGTCCTGCTTGCCAATCTACTATTACACTAGCTAAAGGAGATTACTACATTTACAGTTTCAAGCAACCATTTCGAACGTTTCAGGAAACAACTTTTGGGATTTTCTTCACCCACATTTTATCTTCAAAGTGACACAATGGAAGAATGAAGCCTATAACCTCAAATACAATTTCAGCCATTCTGTATTTACTTCATGTTTAGCCTGGAATTTAAACAGTCCATTTAGAATAAATGGCACCCTCTTTAGCAACTGCCATGTCCAAGCTCTTCTAACTGAATCTTCTGAGACCCAAGCTATATATTATGCTATAGTATGCTTATATATTATGCATTATATTATGCTTATGCCTTTTTTTCACGTATTCTGAATCAGTGGGCTCTCAAGTATAAAAATGATTTTTACCAATCATCGGTTTTCCAAAAAATAACATATCCATTTACGAGGACATCAGGTCAGTTAAAGAGGCACTCAGTAAGTTTATGTGACCATTTTTGTGATCATAAAATCGCTTACATGTAGAAATCGTTTTTTCTGTTAGACTGGTCTGTTGTGTAGCAAACGGCGATTAAGCGCACCACTGTACAGCCATGTATAGTGAATACGGAACTTGCAACTTCTGAGGGAGTGTACACTACAGCAATACAGCTAACTGTACAGAGCTCCCCCTACAGGTTTGAGGCGTTTAATGCAGGGTTAAAAAAACAGACTTACTGAGTGCCTCTTTAAAGCCACTATGTGTATCTTCTATTTATCTTCGTCTTTTATTAAAAATACATTTTTTATTTAAAAAATATAATGTAAAACGATGGTAATTACCTCCATGAATAAATTGTAGTGTTCCCGTAAACTTGGTCATTTTCATTTATATATAGATGTGGCTGGGTACCAAATGAGAATATCCATTTTGCGCCGCCATTTTCAAAATGAGGACCATTGGAAATGAGGACCGTGGGAAGGGGAGGGCTAATACATTTTATTCAAACGTGTGCAGTATACCACTTCGCCGATAGATGGGAGAAATTCTCATACGAAAAAAATTAAACTTACACATAGTGGGTTTAAATGTACATCACAGAGTAAATCCAAATCCAGACTAAAATCCATGCTGTGTACAGGGGTACAATATAAACATATATATATATATATATATATATATATATATATATATATATATATAAATCTTCTTTTATCCCTCTAATATAATTGAATTCTAGCTCTGTAGTGCAATTCAGATATTTAGTTGGGGAGGTGTCCTGAACATTATTCTTTGTTTGGGTAGCCCCATGACATTTCTATAGGTACAAAAAATGTCATTGGATGCATTGTAATATGGTAGCATTAGGCTGGGAGATATTGCATCTGTACATAACTTTTACTGATATTTACATCAGTATTTGACCACTATATCAGTCACAATCAGTCAATAGACAAAGGAAACCTATTTTACTCATATTTTTGAAGGCGCAGTTTTGTTATTTATGACATAATAATCATGACAATAGCTGTTATGTGACCTCTGGTATGTGCATTATGGGAAATTGTTTGCTCCAAATAGCAGATGTTGCTTTCATCATAATTAGATGCAGGGCCGGCTCGTCCATTAGGCAATATAGGCAAATGCTAGGGGCGCAATCCATCCAGGGGGCGCCATACAAAACGGAGGGGGGAAAATGCAAACATTACACTAAAACAAGTTAGTAATGTGCCTTAGAATAAAAACTAATCTCACATGCCTTAATCTGTAGTAGGCTAATAATCATAAGGATGCATTACTTGATGCATTACTTTCCTGTGGCGCCCCACCTCCCTCCTTCATCTAATTAGTCTTTACCTGCTACATGAGAGAACGCAACGCAACCTACCTCACTTCAATCGCGATTTTAAAAGATTGTCGCTGTTGACAGACTGTTGTCTATCTTAGTGAATAACAACGCATATTTCTGCGGGTGTTTCGCATGCAAGATACAGCAAGTTATAACGTAAAATTAATGGTAAACCTCCTTTACTCCTTTACAACATACCGCAAATGGTCAGATATTTTGCCTATATTTGCGACGTAATACTAGTTTATTATAGGTAACGTGCATCCCGTGGTTGATGGCCGATGAGATTGGATGCGCGGGTTTTTTGCGCCTTGTGACTTAAATATAGCCTGCTTCATTGGACTGAAATTTCAGGTGTCAGGCTACTTCTTGTTTGCTCCTCGCAGGGTGCTTGTGCAAGTCTTGAAAGTCTTAATATATATGGAATTTTAAAACACTGTTTTCCAGACCTTGAAAAGTCTTGAATTTTGTGTGAAAGTCTTAATAAAGTATGGAAACAAAATGTAAGGTAGAATTTTACAGTATGCTTAAAGGCATTGTGAAATGAGAAATAGGAAGGGACACTATAAAACTAATTATTTTACTAACTGGTCACGTACATTTCAAATTAACACAATTGGTACAATCTCAACCAATGAAGTAGGCTGCATACAAGTGCAGGCTTGCATACAAGTATATAAAGTCAAGGTCTTGGGGGGCGGGTTACAATAAGTTGTAAAAAAAAAAAAAAAAAAAAGTCTGGAAAATGTTTGGAATTTTAATTTGGAAGAAGAGCAAGCACCCTGTCCTCGTGTAGCTTGTTGCCATATGCCTTTTTAAACCCATAAATCCAAGTATTTGTGCATCATAAATTCTCGATTACTATATGGAAGATAAGATTTATTAGGCTATAGCCTAATTGACATGGAACATAGGTGAAAATGGCCTTGTTCCAACTTTTTGGGGATTTGAGATTTATATATTAACTGCAGAGGTTACTCACACCCACCCCTGCAAATCCTCCTGTCACCTAAACCTCAGTGACACAATCTAGCAGTGGGTTTTGAATGTGTTAAATTGGTTTATTTAAATAAACAAATGTCAAAGCTATTTGGTTTCTTGTGAGAATGTAGCAGTGGATTTTACTGCAATGCAAGGGGGCGCCACCTATCTTGCCTAGGGCTCCAAATCTGTTAGAGCCGGGCCTGATTAGATGGCATGCAAATGTGCCTCAAATGAGTGTACTAAGTGTTAATTAAGAAAGATGTACAAGTGCCCTTGTACTCAGGACTCTAACTAAAATGTTTTAACAGTCATGCCATGCTTGTGTGCATTTGCTGCTACAAATTAGCACTTTGCTGCCACAAATTACTACTTTGCTGAATTAGCAATATATATTAGTATTCTAATAATTATCATTGTCTTCCTGATAAAATACACATTTTCATGAGAAAAGGGCAAAGCATATTGTATGGTCAACAAGCTAAGTTCCAGATCCAGAGAGTTGGGTTAGCCCCTACGTAAGGCGGAACAACCTAGGTCATTACGGTAAGCACGTTACGTCATTTCCCCTACTGCTTGTGTTTGTAACTGTGTGCCACGTTAGTCAACTGTCGAGATTATTATAGATTTATTTTAATTCATCCACACGTTTGTGTTCTATGTGCTACACTACTGCACTATTAACACTATCTTAGATTTATTTTACACATTCCCGGTCTAAACTGTGTATCATTACATCCTCGCTGCCTACACTCATAGTCCACAGCTCATTCCCCTCCTTGCTCTCCTATCTGCTGTCCGGCCTGTCAGATGTTTAGTTATTCCAAAGCCTCCTTTAGTGATAATGGTACGTGTAATACATGTAGACAGCTTGCCAGCTTGGAGGCGAGGATCACAGATCTAGAAAGTCGCTTCCACGTATTAGCTAACAACAGCAACTTAGCATCAGCTAGCCCTATTGACCTAGCAAACGTGGATGCACCAGATAGCTCACCCCCTAGCCAGCTAGCCAGTCAACCGGCGGCATCCCCTTCGCAGCAGGGACAGTGGGTTACGGTGATGCGTTCTAGTCGCGGAACTAAGTCCCAAGCACACCACCAACCACTTCAAGTTTCAAACCGATTCTCCCCTTTAAGTAATCCTCCCAACCAAAATAAAACTCTGGTAATTGGTGCTTCTACAGTACGAAACGTGAAGCTAGCGACACCATCGGCCATAGTCACTTCAATCTCTGGGGCTAGAGCGAGTGACATCGAAGCCTATTTGAAAGTGCTAGTGGTTAAACGAAGTGTAAAATACCCTAGGATAGTCATCCACACTGGCACTAACGATGTCCGGTTAAGACAGTCGGAGATCACTAAAACAAGCTTTATTTCATTGTGCAGGTTGGCACAAACGATGTCAGACTCAGTAACTTTCTCTGGTCCCATACCTATTAAACGCGGTGAAGAAATTTTCAGCTGAATTTTTTCACTCAACCAATGGCTGTCGGGCTGGTGTGCCGATAACAATGTGGGCTTCATTGATAACTTTTCTTTCTGGGGAAAACCTGGACTTTTGAATCGAGACGGCATTCATCCTTCGAGGATGGGTGCTGAGCTCCTTTCTAGGAACATTGACCGGCACTTAAACTCGGCGTGTTCCTGACATACCAGAGTTGGTCCAGGTAGCAGAATTACTGTCTTACACAGATCTCTGCCGCCTCACCGTCAACCCAGCAGGCAGTTAGGGAGAGTGTCCGCGACCAGACAAATCGCAAAACGACCAGTTAAGGGAGTAAACAGTAGCAACCTCATATTTATGAAACCAGAAACAAATAAACGTGATCAGAAATCACAAATGAAATTCGGATTACTAAATATTCGTTCCCTCTCCTCAAAGACCGCCCTAATAAATGAGCTTATTACCGATAATGAAATTGACATACTTTGCCTAACCAAAACGTGGCTAAAACCGGACGAATACCTTCCACTTAATGGGGCTACTCCTCCAAGTCACTTTAATTACCACATACCTCGACACAATGGTCGTGGCGGTGGTGTTGCCACAATATATAACTCCAACCTTACTATGGCTCCCAAATTTGAATATAAATTTAAATCTTTTGAGGTCCTTGTTCTCAATCTTATGCAACCTGACAAAACACCTAGACCTAATGTACCCTTAACGATTGTAACGTTATATAGACCCCCAGGCCCCTATTCTGACTTTATGACTGAATTCTCAGAATTTCTTTCCTCACTAGTCATTAAAACTGATAATATTATAGTGGATGATGTAAATAATAGCCTGGCATCAGCGTTCCAATCCTTAATTGAACACATTGGCTTTTTTCAACATGTTAATGCACCCACACATAAAGGTAGTCATATTGACCTTGTTCTAACATATGGTGCACAAATAGAACAACTTGCTATCCTACCTCAGTGTCCTTCACTAACTGACCATTCCCTAATAACTCTAAAGATCTGCAATAGATTCTACAGCCCCTAACTCTATTTGCTACCACACTAGACGAATAACCTCCCAAGCCACAAGTGACTTCATAGATAAAATTCCTTCTCTTCTTGAACCCTTAATGACACAATACACATTAGAAGGCCCTCCTCCCAGCCCTACTCAAGTTGATCAATTAACTGATAATGTTATAGATGCACTTTACACTACATTAAATTCCATTGCGCCACTTAAAAAGAAAATTAGAAAACAAGACAAAATTGCCCCATGGTACACAGCACAGACACGCTCAATGAAGCAAGCTGCACGTAAACTTGAGAGAAAATGGTATGCCACCAAACTTGAAGTGTTCCATCTTGCATGGAAAGACAGCCTAAAAGACTATAAGAAAGCACTTAATAATGCAAAAACAGAATACTACTCCTCACTTATAAATGATAATAAAAACAATCCCAAATTCCTCTTTAACTCAATATCACGCTTAACTAAAAGTAGGAATGAAGTGACACACTCAATTCCAATAACATTAGACAGTAATGATTTCATGATTTTTTTTAATGATAAAATTGAATGTATTAGAGGTAAAATAAATAACACCATTCAAACCTCAATTCAGCTGGTTCCCCTATAATGGAAACAGCAGCTCCTAGCCGACCTATAGCATACCTGGACTCGTTTACACCTGCCAGTATATCTGAAATTATCAAGCTGATCTCATCAAGTAAGGCCTCTACTTGTCTACTGGATCCAATTCCTACTGATCTCCTTAAGGCTACTCTCCCTAGCCTAGCTGAGCCGATACTTAATATTATAAATCACTCTCTTGCAGCAGGACATGTTCCCAAACTTTTCAAGACATCTGTCATTAAGCCTTTAATCAAAAAGCCCAACCTTGACCCTGATGTCCTGGCTAACTACCGACCTATATCCAACCTCCCATTTATATCAAAGATTCTTGAAAAAATAGTGTCTAAGCAAATTCGTACTTTCTTGGACGCAAATAACATTCAGGAAACCTATCAATCTGGCTTTAGAGCATACCATAGCACAGAATCAGCCCTAGTAAAGGTCTACAATGATCTCCTTATCTCATCTGATAATGGATGCATTTCATTATTAATCCTACTGGATCTAAGTGCTGCTTTCGACACTATTGATCACAGCATCCTACTACATAGACTTGAGCATATGATTGGCATCAAAGATTCTGCATTAGCCTGGCTCAGGTCATACCTTACTGGACGTTACCAGTTTGTACATGCACATAATGAAGCATCATGCCACACTGAAGTCAAGTATGGTGTGCCCCAAGGATCAGTACTGGGACCTCTGCTATTCTCCCTTTACATGCTACCTTTGGGATCTGTTAGAAAACATGGCATTACCTTCCACTCTTACGCAGATGATACCCAGCTATACCTTTCAATGAAGCCTAATGATTGTACGCCAGTAACAAAACTTGTTGCCTGCCTCAGTGACATCAAAAACTGGATGACTAATAATTTCCTTTGCTTAAACTCTGATAAGACTGAAGTCATGTTGATTGGCCCTAAAAACCTGACCAACACTTTACCCCATCATCAGAGCTTACTTAGTGACCTTTCACTCACACCTAACACAAAGGTCAAGAACCTTGGGGTGTATATTGATCAAGACCTCTCTTTAAATAGTCATGTAAAGCATATCTCCAAAACCTCATTCTTTCATTTACGCAACATTGCTAAGGTCAGAAAATTCCTTTCTTTTGAGGATGCAGAAAAACTAATACATGCTTTTGTTACCTCCAGACTTGACTATTGCAATGCACTGTTCTCTGGATGTGGTACTAGCTGCATCAAAAACCTTCAACTTATACAAAATGCTGCAGCACGAGCACTCACTAGGACAAAAAAATATGAACATATCACACCTGTCCTTGCTTCCTTACATTGGCTTCCTGTTAAAAGCAGAATTGATTTTAAAATACTTCTCCTAACATATAAAGCCCTTAATGGCCTTGCTCCAGCATATATTAAAGACTTACTTGTTCCCTACCACCCTTCTAGACCCCTAAGGTCACAGAATGCTGGTCTCCTAGTAATTCCTAGAATATCAAAATCAACAGGGAGGAAGAGCTTTCTGCCATCGTGCGCCTGTCCTGTGGAACAAACTCCCTTCTAACATTCGTCAAGCGGACACTCTCAACACCTTTAAGTCTAGACTCAAAACCTTTCTATTTACTGACCCCTTTAGTTAGGGATGGTGTATGGTAAGCCACATCTCCTCAGGGTTTTATTGGAAAGGACTGCCTCTGCTGTAAGCTCCTGTCCAGGGCTTGGTGGCCACTGACCATTTCCTTTGGTGGTGTTGGCTTGTTATACATCATACCTTAGTTATGCTGCTATAGTTTAATGCCGCCACAATCCACCCATCTGTTAAACCGTACAATTTTCACTCTGTCTTTCTCTTCCTCTCTTTTCCTCTCCACTTACTTCTCTCTCTTCACTTAGCCAACATCTGTATATGGTTTCACATGCAATATAACTCACATTCTCTGAAATCTGATGGAGACTGTTCTAACTCATCTCCTCTCTTATTTTCCATGCCATTACCACCCTGCCGTGAGTCATCACTGCCTTCCACTGCCTGCGCCTGCACCTCCTGGGTTCTCCTGGGACCTTCTTCCAACGTGATCCGGCGGCACTCCTGAATGGTCCTCAACCCACTCCACTGTCCATGCCACTGCCTCCCTGCTGAGGGTCACCCCTGCCCTCCACTGCCTGATCCTGCATCTCTCTCCTGGGCGGTCTGCCTTCAGCTTCACAGATGACCCTGACATGATCGATACAGCCTCTAGCTGGCCCCTGGCTTGACTGCGCCTAATGACATGGGACTATATCCTGGGATTCTAATGGGACTCCTATATTACTTTATTTACCAAAATTTTCTTGTAATGTGTATCTAATGGAATAATAGTGGACTATCCGCCATCTGAGAGACTGAAAACCTGCCCTAGGCAGTTGGGTTAGCCCCTTGAGCCGTCGGAACTGCCCAAGGTTTCTTCCTCTACCATAACAAGTAAAAACAAAAAACGCTGCGAGGGAGTTTTTCCTTGCCCCTGTTGCTCATTGGGCCTCTTGTGTTAAGCGCTTTGTGACATGCCTTTTGTAAAAATGCGCTATATAAATAAAAAATTGAATTGAATCCATCTATCAGATTGAGCCTTGTGGACAGCTCTCCGCTCCGACCTCCACACTATAGCAGTCATGGTAGGCACATCGGCTTGCTTGCAGTCACATACACAAATCTGAACTGTAATGTACCAAGCTGAAATTTTTCAAATTCATTTTTTTGGTTTGGCCGTTACTACAGGATTCCATTTAACTCATTTATGCAGACCATAGGCTGACAAACAGATTATTATTGTCTCTAACCCAGTATTTTTCTGCATGCGAAAATAAAATGTCCTTGTACTATTTATAATGGTTAATTACAAGGTTAACTACAATGAGTTCATTTGAAATGCCCTTCTGTGTGTCCTGTCCTTCCAACGGTGCTATTCTAGTCCTCTGTTCTCCTTCTACCCTCACTGCTGCTCACTCTGTGCGCATCTGCAGTTGTCTCCCTCCAGTTTGTTCTCAGTCTTAATGGGCCGTGAGCTTGTGGATGTCGACATCATCTTGTGGAGGGCAGAGCAGCAGCCTGGGCTCGGGCTGGGCCTCCAGGGTCCAAATTAAGACTATCATGGACAGCAGGTCTGGGTAAGTGGACCTGGCTTATGTAGGCTACGGCGTGCTCCCCTACACTTAGTGCACATCAGACGTGCGAGCAGGAGCCCCTGCCAGGCAGCGTGCCTGCGCCCCGCGCACACAGTGGGGGGGCTCTGACTCATTAGGGTGCTTATTTTAACGAAGAGGCTCAGTGCCGCTGAACGGCGGGTGCTGAATCCAGTCCCACGGATCTGCTTCCCCCTTGCTCACAAAGGGGATATAAATCTCCTTTCGGCAGGATAATTACTGGGATAATTTTATCCGTAATGATGCTTGTCAGTCAGGAGTGCTGATGAAATTAGGGAAGAAGCTCGTGGTGCGGGGAAGAAAAAAAAGGAAATTCTCAGCAGATTTATCTGTCAAGACTAAAATGAGAAACAGAAAGAAACTAAGGCCTCAAACTTTTGCTCCATTCCTGACCTATTGTGGGAGCTGTTTTGTGTGTGTCTGTGTGTGTGTGCTGCCTGGTGAGAGAGATTCTTTTGCCAAAGAAACTAGTAACAGCACAGCACTCTACATCTGGTGCTAAGCAGCCCTCAGACATATCACCTCAGGGAAGCTGTAAACAGGGAGGGGGGGGGGACAAATGACCATTGTTGACACAATATTAGCATCACTCATAATGATGAACCTGTCTTGCAGTGCAGACACAACATAACGTGTTTTCTGTGCTGCTTGCCATCCGAGTACATCATTCAACCTGACACCTCATTTACTGTTCCTACATACACCTGCCGATAAATATGCAGGCACGTTGTGTGTTATGGGCAAAGCTTGGAGAACCAGGACAGGCTTTTAACAAAACAGAGTGCTTGATCACAACGTAGAAAGCCCGGGAAGTCAACGCTTGCCCTGGTGGCGACGCAACTGCGTGGCTTTGATCTCAGACTACGAATTCTCTCAGCTTGTCTTAGTTTTTCAAATAGTGCTACTTAAATTATTTCGGAGATGCCGTTACCCTGGCGGTGTGGCAAAGGTAAAGCCCTCCTGTGGATTTGGGAAGATAAAAGGGCCGCACAAAGAGGCGTCACGACAGGAGCGTTATAATATTTAGCATAAGCAGCTCCAAACATCCCTTTAAGGAAGAGATGTCTCACGCTTTCCTTTTTTTTAAATTAACAAGGAGGAATTGGGACCCTCCTCAGTGTTGTATCACTCAACAAAGGCGAGTGAACAATCGCTTATTATGTCAAACTTTGACAATGACAGAATTAGAGCAGGGCTTCTTCGGCGCCTCGTCCCCCACTGGGAGAAGTGCCACACACACAACTCAGAAAGAAAGTTTACTTTCCCTGTCATTTGAAATTATGCTCATTTGCATTTGCAGATAGAAACAGGCCACATGAAAACAATATGGTACATTAGGAACCAGCCGGCAAAGGAGAAGAGAACAATGCTTTCAAAATCCAGGCCAGGGTTCATGTAACCAGATTGCCAGCTTGGGGTTGTGCTGCGGTCTGTGGCTAAGGTTAAGGTAATCAAAATGGTGACAGACATCTTTCTACTCAGTCTTCTATATTTAAAGAAAAGGGCTTGAACTTCTTAGATGAACATTAACTAGTTCTTTGCGGTACATTCGATTCCTCCTCTACCCATGGTTGTGTGCTCTTCACACACTCATTTCACAAGAGACCCACAAGAGAGAACATGTGAATTTCTTCTCCTAAAGAAAGTGAAAGAGCGCCAAAAGAAAAGGGAAGAATAAAAGGGAAAATCAATGTGGGTGGATTTGAGTTGGCGCACAGCAGTGTGAGAAATGCCGGCGAACGTTTCACATGCTGCGCAGCGGCCGCTCGAAGGCTCTGACCTCCATGAGGCGATCCCACAGGCAGACGGCTTCATTGACAGGAGCGCCAAGGCCACCGGGGCATTGATTGATTAATCAAAGCTAATGTTCTTTTGATCAGCAGGCTGCCCTATTAACCGGCAGAGGCGACGGAAAAGTGCCATGTTTTATTTACTTGCGCTGGGTCCCTTGTTGGCGCCATTGGCAGACTTCAAAAGAGCCTGTGACAATTCTGTCAGTGCCTTGATTGATAAAAAAGAAAGTTTTCACTCCCACCCCCCTCTCCCTCTAGCACACACACACACACACACACACACACACACACTTACTCACACAACTCTAGATTTAATCGCTTTCAGTTTTGTTCTCCTCTGATATGTGTGTAAAGAAAAAAAACTCATGTTTTCTTCATGACTGTGTCTTTCTCATCTCACTGTCTAGTGGTTTGTCCTCTTTTCACTGTGTACCATTTTGTGATTTCCAGTGGCTGTCACAAGTGCACCCAAGGAAACTTCATGCAACTTTCTGTAGTTTGGTATAATTTATCCCCCTGTTTCCAAGATGACTGTGAGCCCATTTTGAGATTTTGTGGAGCAGCATTCAAATCCCAATCTGGCATTATTATTATTTGATTTGACATATCCGTAATTCCACCTGCAGATTGAACTACATCTACATGTGTGGACATGTATAGGTACAGGCAAGAAAGAATGCTGATTGGTTAATGTTAAATGTATGTGATTTGGCGTGGATGATATTAAATCCTGAGACAACGCTAACAAATGCAATGAAATCTGCATAAATGAACTGTGAGTGGTTGTTTACATTTGTCTGGTTAGGCTTGGGGCCATGCATCTTTGGCTCAGCATCCCTGCTGTTCTACCGACATGTTTAAGCGATTTGTTAATACAACAAGAAAGCGAGCAGTTCATTCAGCCCAACCATGAGACTACAACACAAAGAACTGAGGACATGGCTTCATTGTTTGTTTCTTCTTGAAATGCATTCAAAAAATCTTTTGCTAAATACATCTGGTAGACACATCCACAGCATGCCTTCGCTGAGCGTGGCTGTCATTAAGAATGCTACCCTCATTCTACTTCAGACCTGTTTACGCTAGGGCCTCTCTGGGAGAGCACTGGAGAGTTGGCTGATATTGAGAATGTCAAGGTCTCACAGTGGGACCTAAAAGTCCAGAACATTCCTGGGCTCCCCCTGGTCTTCCCTGTGCAACAGTTGTCGCTCCATATTTAATGATTTGGTCTTGTTCAAAATACAGTGGTCGTCCTAAGCTCACTGTACCCCTAAGGCATCCAGCACAGAGTCCGTTTACTTTCCGAGCTTCAAATAAAGCGCCGCTTAGAATTTCTGAAGTGAAGTTGGGTCTGTCTTTTTTTTTCTTTCTTCTTTTTAGAGCCCCCATTTCCCTCCCCTCCCCGCCCTTGAGTTTCTCCAATGTCAGCGAACACTTCAAAAGCCTTAGAAAATGCTAGTAGTCCACAGAGAATCCCCATTCCAAACAATTATTCTATCCTTGGTTCTCTGACAGATTCCTTTGGAGTATAATGGAATCAAAGGTCCCACCTTCCCATTTCTGCTTCCTCAACTTTGGTCATGCTGTTCTGGGACTTAACAGTTGATCTAGAATCACGTCTGCTGACTTGTTATGGGTGCATGGAGGTTTAAGGCCGACTAATGCCGCCACAGTGGACATTCTTCCCGGCATACATTTCCTAAGTCACAAATGTAATGAAGAGTGTTCTCTCTCTTTCTTTACTTGTTTTGTTCTTTCTTTCCTTCCTGAAGTCTCCCTTTTCTTTTCACCAGGCTGTACGTTCAGAGGCCAGACCAGAGGTCTGTACCTCGAAACATGTCAAACAAACAGAAGGCTCTCATGAGCTGTGATGTGGGCCTCCGTCATCTAAAATGGATGAGGGCAGTTCTTCTCGCCAGGGAGACGCCTGTGTACATCAACGCGTCTCTGCAGGGAAGACCAGAGAGGCAAGTGCGGACCACTGGTGCCGAGTGTGACCAAGAGTAAAGAGCTGCGTGCTTACAGCAACCTGGCCTGCTTCTGACGCAGAGAGGAGGGCTATATCCTCTGGGCAGGCCCTAGACCAGACCTCTCGCAGCAACAACAGGAAAAAAAAGTATTGGGGAGACTGATTATTCTCTCTGATAAGTTTGAGTCAGGCTTGACCAAAACTATTTCACTACACTAACTATTTCACCAAAAGTGGGAAAAACAGAAGTAAAATCAATGTGCTCCATCATTATCAGGGGGAGGAGGGTGGTGTCCAAACTTTTGGGCAGAGTGCAACTCAGGCCAGGCTCAGGGGTCCAAGATGAAACCATTAATTACGGTAACTTTTATTGCAAAATGGGAATCAATAGGGATCACTGCCATGTTCTTGCTTATCCATCAAGCTTAAGTGAGGCAGGTTATTTGGTTCTAAAGCTAATCTGCTTCCGCCTTTTCTGTGTCTGCCTTTTTCATTTTCTGGGAGCAAAGGGAAACATTTCCATATTGATTGCACTGTGGTTGTGGCTTTCGAAGAGGCATCTCAAACCCCTACCCAAAACCCATCAGCTGTGGGCTTTTTTTTTTTTTTCTGAAAATTCAGAGGTTCTATAGACACGTGATTTTAGGATTTCATCATTAATTCCCAATTAATTCCTAATAAGATCCCTTTTTAGGTATTGATCAAATCAGAAGCATTTAAAAATGATTGAATTAAAGTATCCCAATCCCAATTTCCAGTCCCTCCAACACTGTAAAACAGTTTGATTTTTACAAAAATGAAATGTTATGCATTGATTTTGCTTCATAAAATCTCACAACTAAAACATTTTTTCCAAGGATTGTTTTCAGACAGCAAACCACATGGCAAAAGAACAGGCGTGTCCTTAAAAAGAAAGGCTACAGAAGGCAAAATAAAATAGTGAGATGGCAAGGGATAATATTTATCTTTTCTGCAAATGATGTTAAAGGAATCACGGGTAATTAACGTTTATCATTAATGTGATCTCTGAGGTAGTTTGTCTACACGCCGTTGGCCTCAGACTCTCGGTGCACTTCAGAGACAGGTGAGCCTCGGCGCGGCTGTTTGATCTCTCATACATGTATTCCATCTCTTCTCTGTCGCAGGGGAGCCAGGCGCCAAGGTCAGCACTCAAAGACAGGGAGCACCCAGGGAAACAATCCACTCGGAGCTGCGCGCCTCGCCTCGCCTCCCTCTTTTGTGCGGATCACAGCGGCATCAGAAGGAGTGGTCTGACACTAGTGAAGTCCCCGGGTAGCTCCGATCACTACCTGTTTCTGGCACGTCGGAAACCAAAAGCCCGCTCTAATTGCATCATTAATATCATTGCGGTAGGAGAGCCAATTATTGTCTGTCTCTCGGTTACACCTGTCCTAACCTTGAATTACAGGCTTCTCGCGGATGAGAGAGTAGTGGAAAATTTGAGTAATTGTTCCTCCCAGATCTGTTGCTTTGAACTTGCACTGCAAGTGTGTTTGTGTGTCTGTGTCTGCAGGCAAAAATGTGGGTTTTCCATTGTCTTAGTAATTTGGTTGTGCACTATAACATACAATCAAGCATCATTTTTGTTGTTTTATTGCAGAACCCAAGGGGCAGTTTACTCAGATCAAATCCTTTCTGAAAACAATTCACTGAACTGATCATTGTTCAACGGTGAGAAAAGCCAAAACAGAGCTGATCAACTCAGGCATCAGCAATTTTTCACATTTCCTTACTTCTATTTGATTTCTCATTATAGGCTACTGCTGTGTTGAAAATGAGCAAAATCCAGCGAGAAAAGGTTGAAGTATTTATGAGATATTCATCAAAAGTTAGACAAGCGATTTGTTCTCCAGTGATAATTACTGAAATCTGACACATGCCCACAGGAAAATATTTAGTCAGATTTTAGTTGAAAGCTATATTTGAATAATCCTAAATACACTATCTATTTTAAAAGCCGTAAAACAGCACTTTAAAAGTGTTAGGCTGCCATCCGACACATGCCTTCAATAAAAAGCAGTCTTGTCTCTGCCACTGACTTACTGTGAATGCATTCTGAACCCACTCTGTATCAATCATTATGACAGTCATGTTTCCAGGGCAGGTCTGTGCGAAGGAGAACAGAAAAAACATGCTGGTGGTTAATTTATAAAATCCATACAGTGTGTATAGCCTCGGCTTCGCTGCCATAATTATTTCACAAATAGGATGACGGATCCCCGAAATCCCCAGTATGTCATGGGTTGCCGACACATTTCCAACACTGTCGCTCACTGTGGCATTCTGTCTTTATTACAATGTCTCTGCAGATGAACGTGGCCCAAAATGTGCAATTTCTCTCAGCAGCCCTCCAGGGAAGAAACGCTGTTGAATAAAACAACAGAAAACCAATCAATCTGTGCGAGGTTATTTGTCAGGTGAGTGAATGGCTCTCCAGCCTCTGACAAATTCAGCCAGTTTGTTAGCCGAACCCTGGCCATCAACAGGCAGCCCCACAACAGCCGGCGTGATTCACTCCTAATAACTAAGCGACTTCTATGTCAACTGGACTTCCCTCCGGTAAGGGTGCAGCTGGACTTGTTTCCCAGTCTGTTGTAATAGCCAGTGAATGTGTCATTTGAATAGCCTCTCTCAGGATTGATTTAGTGGAACCCCAGCGTGGACCTCCGGAGGCATTACAGGGAATAATTACATGAAATGCGAATGCACACGTTTATGAGAATGTGCAAAGACAAGTGGACAGAGAGAAAAGGGTATGAAAAACGAGAAGAAAAAAAAAGGTCTGAGCAATCTCTGAGGTAAGGGGAATCATCAATCTGTGGCCAGGTCAATTCCTCTGTCTTATCTGGCTCTGTGTGGCTGTCAGACAGTGCAGATTTCCGATGATCTACATGCTTTTATGCAAGTGGAGCTAATCTGTCACCGACTAGGAGAGGCGGGCACCCGAGCAGTGGGCCACCTCATCACTCTTGGGCCGTGCTGCGGCACAGACGGCGGCAGCGGCAGTGGCTGCTGCAAGCTTTTAAAGAGCAAATCTACCTGGGCCTCAGCTGCCACAGAAACAAACGGCCCTGACATCACCCTGCCCGTCACACCGTGCCCATCCTTCATCGCCATCATTCTTGCAGGAAATTGGGAAAGAAGAAGAAGAAGAAGAAAAAAAAACCTCCGACGTCACCCCTCCAACAAACACTTCCTGTAACTGTGGCGTTTTGCTGGGGAACAGCTGTGCAAGGTCAGTCCAGTTTAGGCCGGTCTCTGCCACAGTTTGTCTCTGCCACACTTGCGCCCAACACCCCAACGCCCCTCCCCCACTTCCTGGTTTCAGCGCAAACTCTTCACTCATTGCCCATTCCACAATTAATTCACTCATTTATTCTGTCTTCCAGTCAAGGGCACGGCCCCTGATATCTTAATTAGAGGAGGAGAAGGGAAGGGAAAAGAGAAGAGAGAGAGAGTTCCTCCGTCTTCAAATGAAGCCCGAATTGAAGAGCAGCTCAATCAGATCATTTAGACTCACTTAACCCCCACTAATTAATCCCCCAAACACTCGCTCAGGCTCATTCTTGGTCCAAGTTAATGAAATTAGCACTAGCAAAGTCACATTATATTCTCCGGGCATCACTGACCTACACCCAGGTGCTGCTTTAGAAACGTGTGTGTGTGTGGGGGGGGGGGGGGGGGGGGGTTAGGTGTCATGCTTTCACAGATGTAAGAATGATGCAAGGTTGAAGTCAAAGGAAGTGCGTCTGGAAGAGGAAAAGTAGAGGGGGGAAACTGGGGAGAAGTTGAAAGCACCATGAACTCTGACATACTAGGGCTGATGAAATTGGCTTCCTAATGGTGCTGATGCCTTCCCATACTTATGAAAACAACATGATCCAAATGCAATGACTGTTTTCAGTAAAAGTTGTACCATGTGTTCCATCTGCCTGATTTGCCAATTAGCACGTCTAAAGAATTATGCTCTTGGTTCACTAACTTGCCTCAATTATTAAATTGAATCACATTTTTTAATTTACATTTGAAAGTTTTCTACTTTTTATAGAATAGAATGGAATTTGGAAACTGAGCTTTCCAAAATCAGTTGTTTGAGTGATCGTGACCTTCCATCACGCTGTAAGCGAGCAAAATGAAATACTACTTTGTGTAACATGGACTTCTTTTAATATCACTTCTGTGTTGGTGTTTGGCTATAAACCAAATTCACATGGCAGGTCTGAACTGTCAAAGTGCACTACGGTGAGTGGCCACAACCATCTGGGAACTGTAACAGTGGCTCACAGATACGTGTCCCAGGTGCATCATGGCATGAGGTTTTGCTGGCAGTAAGCTGAAGGTTCATTATTTGGCTGGTTTGAGCGTCTTGATTCTCATTGTATTTAGGCCATGGGCAGCTCCTGATAGGCTGGGTAGCGTCCGGTCACATGGTGATAGATCTGTGGGAAAAAATAACAGGGGAACAGTAAGATCATCAGGCTCAAGGGAGAAACTCCATTAGGACTTTTCTTTTACTCGCACAAGTGAAAATGATTGCATTGCCATTGTGCAGAGGTGAAAATCTTGAAGAGAATAATGCGGCAATTGTAATAACCGGTCATTACTATGACTAACTTAAATTTAACAGCCATTGTGTGGTGTCCGTGGGAGGCTGCTCGCCCCTGATTTTCACGGCCTGCAGGCTTCAGTCGGGTCAGCCCCGTCTTTCGCCGGCCCCTAATGGGCACGGGCACCTGCCGCCCACGGAGCCATTCGGCCCACCGTGCCCCTCCGCTCCAGCCACCCACCTGCCTCTCGATGTCAGCCAACAGGCTGCTGGCGCCCAGGCGGAAGAGATGGGGGCTCAGCCACTCGTCGCCCAGCTCCTCCTTCATCAGGGCCAGCCACACCAGCGACTCCTGGGCTGTGCGGATGCCTCCCGCCGGTTTGAAGCCCACCTAATGGCACAAACAGTTAGGACCTTTAGAACAATACATTATGGCAATACAGCGGGCCCTCTGACACAGACCACTGACTCATAATGCAACGGCACACACCGTTACATTTGCCATAAAACTGCATAATTGAATGTTTAGCCGTTTCAACATAAAAATAACGTAGGGTTTTTGTTTTACCATATAATGGTGTGCTTTTTTATTTCACATGAGGTTTTAGTGAGGCTAGGGGTGGCCAAACTATGACCCGCTATGAGGTCTGAAAATAACAATGTACATAATGTCATGTGGTCCACTGTTACATTAATCTATGAGACAAGCCCATTTTTAGGGTTGAAAAGATCATTTGCTTAGTTACCGTGAGTCACCGTGAGCTGTCAATAGCATCATTAGGCACTAGAACTGCAGGTAGAAATGTTTTATGTTTTGTTCATGGGTTATTTACAGACACTTTTATCTAAAACATACAAAACAGATCAAATAATTCAAGATAATATAATTTAACAAATAATTGACTCAGTTTAAAATGATTTATTACTTACCGTAAGTAAAAGAAAGTTAAGAAAGTAATAGCAGATGTGCAGGTGTCAAAAGGTAAAACTGTTACCATACTATGATAATTCTAGAGCAGTAAATGTTTTAGGCAACATATACAGTAGAATGATTTGCAACATGCAGCCTCTCTTTCACTTTTAACTGGTTGAAAAACCTTAACTCGTCTTCAGCAGCTTAGATTTTTCAGTATGTGGCCTGCGAACAGAAAATTTGACCAACACTTTTCCAAGGCCTCTGATTTCATCTGCTGTACAGTCTCGATACTACATTTCAGTTTTGATTTCAGATGAAAACTTCAATGGGAATACAGCAGTAGGATAGGATCCCTCTCAAATAAAAGCATAGCACAATACTGTTCAAATAAATTCATCACCTTAGAGCAGACATGATAATGTAGTTCAGAAAAACCTAGTCTCACCTTATGGCCTGTTCGTAGGAAGTAGTCTCGGATCGCTCTAACCATCACTATGGCAACCGGGTAGGTGGCATTGACAGACTCTTTTCCAGTGGATGTTTTGATGAAGTCAGATCCTGTGAGTGAACATGTTTTAGATCAGTTTGCTGGTGGATGTGAGTCAGTGTGTGCGTGTATGTGTGTGTGTGTGAGCGAGAGAGAGAGACTTTGAATGCATGCACGTGTGCGCTCCAGTCCATATTTAGTATTTCACTCTAACCCTGTTCTAGGATCTGTCACTTACACGTCACCGCACTCACAAAAGACTGTGACTGAACAAACGTGTCTAAACTAAGACACTCATGGTGATGTTTTTTCGGTGAAGATTTATTGCCGTGAAATTCTGTTGACTCAGTTGGGTCTGAAGAACCAGTGTTTAAATCAGACAGCTGAGAACAGTAGGCCTTTTGCGAGGGCCCTGACCATCTCTATAATAATGAAAAACAGAGTAGCTGATGTAACAGTGCATTCATCTGGCCCGCACACCTCAGAGACTCCAACAGCACAAGCCTCCTCACACACCCCCTTCCCAGCCGCCACCACCACCACCTACCCCCCGAGCACATTACTCCTGGCGGCCGGGTGGGGTGGACGCATGCTGGCAAAAGAGAACATATGCTCCCCACAGAAGAGAACAGAGGGTGTGTGTGCGTTCATCAATAAAACACTTCATTTTTCCTCACCTTTCCTTCAGAGCCAATTATGTTTTATCAGTGCCCTGTTAAAAATAGAAGATGAACCGATGCGGCTAATAGATGAAGCACAAACTGTGTGGCGGGGTAAAAAATCACCCCCAAAGCCCCTGCTGCCATCCTTCCTCATGGATCACGGCTGTTCATTACAAAATGGAACAAGATGAACGTTTTCCAGTTCATTAAAGATATGTTCTATGTGTTTTCCTGCCTTTTTTTTCTTGTTACACATCCTCGCTCCCTCTCTTGCTCCTTCCTTTCTTTCAAGCTGGTCTAAGCCACGAGATTCGTTAAAGGGAGGCTTAATTACATGATAATGGATAACGGTTATTAACCACAGGCGGCGGTAATGAAGCTCTATTCATTTGCATGGGCATGTGGGACACTGGCAGCGGGGCGGGGGAGTAAAATAGCCTCGCGTCGGAGATTAATAGGTAAAATTATCATTCAATTTCAGAAACCTCATACGCAATTCATAGGAACAAAAGGAGATTAAGGAGTGTGTGCGGCGACAAAAGCAATGCATTTTAATAATGATCCCTATCGCAGCGTCTGCTGATGCCGTACAGTAATCGGCTTAATGTGCGATGGCTATTTAAGAGTACAGTCAGTGGGGTCTGCTCTGCACACGCTCAGGTTGGCCAATGCCCTTGGCCTCAGGACGGAACAGCTGAACAACACCACCACACAGTGGGGAGAAGGATGAACTGCAGTGATATTTGCAGTTTGCAGCAATGTGATTTCACATGGAAGCTATTCACACAGCCGTACCTGAACTATAAACCTGACTGCATAAACTATGAAAGGTTAATACAAGCACAATACTGGCCATGACTGTCAAATTTTCACCGCCCAGTAGATCAAAGAAAGTAAGCTGAGAGGAAAGGATTTGGGAAGTGTGGTATTGTGGAGTTACAAAGCAAAAAGTGACTTAGGCTGACACTACTGTTATCTCCTGGCCATCAGGAACTTACCTGCCATCATGGAGACCAGGCTGGCCTTGTAGACGTTGGTGAAGTTGGCCAGTTCTCCTATCGCCAGGATGGTCTTCATGTGGGCCTCTCCACATGCCTCTCGGAACTGTCTGATCTCATCGTAAAGAGCTGCACAACCATAAAAGGTCACGTGGGGAAGAAATACTACCGCTACAATAAAGCACACACTGAACTACAGCAAACCTTCAACTTAAATCAACAAAGATTTTTTTTATCATTACAATGGATATAATCCTACTGAATACAACTAAACTGATGACTGAATAAGCTCCATGCAGATACATATCCTAAATGAAGACATCTGAAAGTCATTTTGAAGATGTACTGAAGAAGCTAGAGAGACTGCTACAAAAGTCTGGTTATAAACCACCAGCCTGTTCTCCTGAGATACATCCTATCATGACCTCCATCATGTTGCACTGAGAGCACTTATCCGAATGAGGTGGTGAATGTTCCCCTGACCTTCCCACTGTCCGGTGAGCGCGAGGGTCCGGTTGATTACGATGTCGATCTCGCTGGCCCCATCCGCCACGGCCAGGCGCACTTCTTCCAGGCGAGTCTTCAGGTGCGTTTGACCGGCGGGGAACCCCGTGGCCACTGGAGGAGAAAAAAACATTCCAACGGCAAATCAATGAATCTGCCGCCTCTGGCCCGACGCTGCTAATAAGTGGGGTTAGAGGGGTAATTACTCTGCATCTGTACCTGAGGCCACGGGCAGGCTGGAGTTGGCTGCCTTCAGAGCCTTGGCGGCATCAGCCACACGAGACGGGTAGACGCACACGGCGGCAGTGGTGATGCCTTCAAACAAAAGCAGTGCGCATTTCAAACAGCACTCAACCGCAGAGTAACGACAGACAGCCGAATCTGACAAAGCCCTTCATTCCAAATATGCCTGACAGCTGTCTGAGGACTACAAGTGACACGTGAATATATTAGACGAAGTGTGTCATCAGGCGCTGGAGAGACACTGTATTGTTTTGTTATTGTACAGTGGCATGTCTGATAAAACAGCCTCGCTTCTCTCTGACCCCAGGGTGCTGTCAGACAGGTGTCTCTCTGTCCTACAATTAATTGAACAAACAAGCCTAACGTGGGTAGAGTTGTAGTTTGTGTGGAGGTGCAATGTTTTTGTTTTTTCCTACAGTTCTATTTTGCCTAACTCAGGGGTCTTCAACCTTTTTCAGCTCAAGGACCCCTTGGCTGTGGGAGCGACTGAGCACGGACCCCCACACCTGTGGGGTAAGAAAGCTGCCAAAATATTCCTGTCCATATATTTGATACACGTGCGTATTTAGTTGTGCATAAAATAAACATTTGTGACTTCTCAAATGAGTTCAGTCATGCATAAAATAATGTGTGTGTATGTAATCCACCAGAATACGGATGGAAAAAAATGCGAATTCAAAAATTACAAGTACAAAATCAAAATTTCAATACGCCCCTCAATATTATGGATACCACTTTGCACACGTTACTCAACTGTCAAAATACGTCATCGCCCCATTCACAGGCATTATTTGTTGAGAAAAGAAACCTTTTGACAGCTATCTTACTCCATAGCCTACACACCTGGCCCACCTCAAATCCTGCCGTCATTTGGACCGTCAGTCGAGTGCCTGCATGCACGAACACACACGAACGCACATATTCTAAACTCGTTTCTTTACCTACAGTTGCATAAATTCGCCCTATAACAGAATGAATGTCACAAGGGTTAACTAGCTGGATATATTCAGCTAAATTCAGGCAAAGCTTAATTAGCTCAAACTGATAAAGACAGAAAGCCTCTTCCTCTTGTGTGAAATAACTTTGTCTTTCAGAGGGAAACGCAAACACATGAGATTATCGTTATCGTTTTATTGTGATGGAACGTTGGATGAATGAATTCGCGCAGAACGCCTTGAAGCGCAAAGACCGCAGACTCTCATAAAAGAACAACAAAGCAAAACATCACACAGAACAAATACCCCGCAAAGTTCAGGGTCCAGTCCCGACACTGAACAGACGAATCAAACGTATTTTATCTCCCGGAATGAAAGGAGCGTGTTTGCTGAATACGAAGCTATTTAACTAAAACGCACGGGGGAAGTGTTCTTTAATCACGATGATCCAACTCAAATTAAAAAAAAGATCACAAGGGTCCTATTTTTAATTATAGGCCTAGTGGGACGAAGAATTAAAGATAACTGATCAGCTACCAGGTCCTAGTGAGAGCACTGAACCTGGTGAGTGGAACAGAGCTTCTCTGTTCTAGGACGGATGGAATTTTCAAGGCAGTGTCACACCAGGCTCAGGCTGAAGTGGTGACCTGTATTTGTACATTTATAAATGCTACTGTGTTTTGGCATAGGTTAGCAAAATGTTACACAGGGATTACATGATCACATGCAGGATTCATGGGTATGTGTTATTTAAAAACGAATATGAAGCAATTTTCTTTTGAACATTATGTTAACTATGACAAATTTTATTTTTGGAAGAGAAAAAAAATGCCTCACACGAAATATTTTCGCGGACCCCCTAGGGGTCGCGGACCCCCGGTTGAAGACCCCTGGCCTAACTAGAATCATTGAAAAGACTGTGAGATGAACAGGAAATAGCATTATTGCCACTTAGCTAGTGAGCTAAAATGATATTTTTGATTTTAATATTTCAAATTGTATTTAGATCACCAACGATTTCATTCTCACAAACCAAGCTCCTGCCACTCTTTATCGGACTGCAATGAGGTGAGACCTTTGTCGTGCATGTCCATGCTTTTCAGGTGATCGCGGCGAATCGGCTGTGTGGCCTTCATGCACAGTCGGTGGACATTGGACGGGGTGTCGTCTCCAGCGAGAGTGGTCAGGTCGATGCATGTGACTGCCTTCAGCAGCCATGCAGCCTAAAGAGGGAAGCATTATAAAGAATGTGACCCCAACAAATACCAAATAGAAAATATTTGTGTCTCCAACACACTAATTGGACTAACACTGAAATGATAATTCAATGACATTGCATTATCAAATGTAGCATGATGATGCCTTTAGTTTAAATGGTACATCTGCTGTATCATTTTTCAGCCCTTCAGATGTTTACCTGCCATTGTTTTTTTGCAACTTTACGTCCTTGAATCTGCTGAGCTCGCTTCAAAACAGCCTGGGTATTCACTCGAGCCTTTGACACCCACTCAAGGTCTACCAAACAATTACCAACAGTTATGAATTAATGTAATAACAAAATACACATGTCCAATATTTAGTCATTGAACATGGATATATGCGTGCATATTGCGTTATAGAATACTGGCTACAACAGCCCCACAAAGTCACATGTTGCCCGCCCTAACGTGTCATGTGCATGAAATTAGAAAAAGTCTACTGCACATAGGTCTGCAATTACGGTAGGTTCAAGTTACATATTAACTGTTAGTTACCAGTTGTACACAACTAACTTTTCACTGAGTTACAGACAAAATCCCTTTGCGTAATATTGTTGAACTTAACAAATTTAAGCCTTGCGATACTGTTATTTATGAGAGAGGAAAGCATGTCGACTAGGGACACAATCCGTATTACACATGTAACTGTAACGTGACAATTACACTTCTAAAACCTGCACTAAAAGCTACTTTGTATATTACACGAATGTACATTGTTACTTATAGCACTCTATACGAAAGTATACTTTAATTGCTAGCTGAATTGAGTTAGTGGAGGGAGAAAGAGCAGGATTTTTTTTGTTGTTATATTCTTCTTACCCAAATTGATTCCAGGGTTTCTTGCCGACATGATGACCGATATTGTAGTAATTCTGCAAAACAATAAATTAGATGCAAGGCACTGTGCAACTGATCAGTAGAATGTGCACATTGACAGGTCAACCAACATCGAGCTCACGACTCACGAGTACTCAATGAAGACCGTTCTTCCTGTTACGTACTGTTACGTAATTACGTCAATCACCGTTTATTTTAACCATTCACGTTCAGGGTTTACAACGGTGCGATTTATTACAATTTACCAATTAATAGTAATAATAATAATAATAATAATAACAACAACAACAGTGAGGATATCCTGAAAGGCATGAAGGCTATCTGAAGCAATAAAATGAATATACCTAATAGTTTTCAAAAGGGGTGGTGTTTGAGAATGATTTTCACATTTGGAAAGCTTTCTATATTACCTTTTATATATATATATACTATAATACACACACACACATACACACACACTCACACACACACAGACACACACATTCACACACACACTAATAAACTGGTTTTGTGGTAGTGTTGTTGAACTTCAAGTGCCTTTGTATTGGTTACTCTGACCTGTTGCCACAGTCTGGAGGTGCCCTTCACCCATTTTCTCATGCTTTTGCGAGCTGTTTTAAGATGCCTGACATGCTCTCACTCATAAAGTCCTGCAGGGACGCATGCAAACTGTGGCTTCTGAGCTTGTACCCCTGCCATGGCATTCCACCTACATTCCGGTTGCTATGGATCCTCTGCATAATATTATGGTGCCATATTTCTGAGAGATTCCGTGCTGCTTTACATGGAAATCTGTAACATTCTTTTGAGTGCTATTAGTTTTTTTATGGGCTCCTTCTGTAGAAGTCTGGACTGATCTCAATGCAAACTTAGTGTTATAAGTGATATATAATGTGTGTATAATAATAAGTGATGTATAATATGTGTGTGTGTGTGTGTGTGTGTTAGTATATGTACACAGTGCTATCTGCCACCAAAACCCTACCCTGAATACTATATTTTTCTGGTAAGATTTCATATCTAATATGTAGCTAATATAAGAAAATCAGTATATTGGGTGAGACATAGAGAAAATCTAGTTTAGTCATGTTAATTTGTAATGCATGTGATTGTTATGCATGTGATTGTTATGCATGTGATTTCAAATAACTGTGCTATGATATAATTTCTCAGAGACCACACAGTTTCCTGAAAACACAGTTAAATTCAATTTCTTGCACTAGGTGGCGGTGTCGCCTTATGTACGGTCCTATAGCTTAGGTCTATATTGTAGTAGGCAAGGTTCTCTATTGGTTAAATTAAATGAAATCTAGAGCAGGTCTTTTTCTTTCATTTGTCTAATTGTCATCATGCGTATATGCTGTAGACAGCTTAATAAAGTTTATAGAATGTCACAATCAGAACAAACTCTGCTCGTGTCATTGATTGTGTCAGCATGCTATTTCTTCATGTTTTCTTACCTTCAGTTGTGTTATTTTATAATAACATTTAAATAAAAAATTACATTATATTATTATTTTGTGAAAGTGCCAATAAAGACTATGATGTTACAGACACACTTTACCTTAAAACACCATTGAACAGAAGGAGACTCTACCGTAGACTCTGTTTTTAAAGTGACTTTAGTTGTCTGCCATTAGAGAAGCTGGTTGTAGATAAAGATAGGGTGACTGCTGCAATTAAAAGGCCTGCACACTCTCTGCATTAGACACACCTTTAGTATCATGTTTAGGCCATTTGAAACTAATCCTAAAAAAAAAACACCCTACTGGAATTATATCTCTGACCAATGAGTAAAACTTTCATGAGTGGTTAGCTGATTAAGGCCATGCTTTTGTGTTTTATTTATTTCGTCTTCTTTGTATTCCACTAAAGCATGAAAACTGCACATCATCCTGACCTAAGGGATGATAGGACCATGGCTGTGTTAGATAATGTAATTACCTCACAGATCACGGCAGACTGATGAAATGGCAGACTGTATCTGTGCCATTAATTTCACTTTGCACTGTCAAATGTCATGTGATGTATATCAATGACTGTAAAACTTTGACAAAAACACACAGCCTTATTAGAACGCAATTTACTCAGACAGCCAATTACTGTAGCTGAGAGTAGGCAGTCCACAGCTATGTACAAAAAGCATTTGCAATATGGAGAGAAAAAAGCTTAGAAGCTGTCATGCAGATTGACCCATGTTGACGTCTCCTCATACTGTAGGTTGGATTGTGTGGTCATCAGAACTGACCAAGACATGCAGATTGGGACCAGAAAACATGAACAGATACATGCAATTCTAAATTCAATTTGGATGGAGTGCACATTGCCAGATGAAGCTAGACGTCATGCTGTAAGTATGTATGCTTTGGTTCTTTGAAAGGGGCTGCACTGATCTCTTCTTGGAATGGGAGCACACCAATAGACAACATGTCCTACTTTTCTTCTCAAAGAATTGATGTGAACTGTTGCTCATAGAAAGAATCCACAAAGCATACCATTTGATTTGGATGAACATGTCTTTGGGTTGGCTTATAGAGAAAATTAGGGTAATCTTCTGCCCTTAATCCCCTTAGTGGCATTGCCATTGCTGGATACACCCTCTCTAGGTTATGCTCAAGGGAATACTCGTATATAAAGTATACTTATATACAAAGTATATTTGTATAGTACATTAAATGGTAAATATTGCTGACATAATTTAAAATCTTCTTAAAACGTCAACAATATATACACAAGCAATTGAGTAATGTTTTTGATCAGATCAAGCTATGATATAAAATGTGCAGTCATGAGAGACGTGCCGCGCATGAATATTTGAAATTGTAAAGGCATGTACAGAAGTCACATTGACACTGAGCAAAAGCCAGCCAGGCAGAGACCAATGGGAAGACTCAAAGCTATCAAAAGTAGACTAAATTAAAGAACAGTTTAAATGCAATAGATACTGTAGGTGCAGCTGGTTTAGAGTGCATGCTTCTGAAGATGAGATGCTTCTATGTAGTATATTGTGGAGTAGTGCAGTAGTGGAGGTTATGGTAAGGACCATAAATCTGTCCCTCATTTCCCCAAACCAAGCCTGTGCTTCATTAAAATGAGGTCATTTAAAAAGGCAGCATGGAGAGAGAAAGAGAGAGAGAGAGAGAGGTGGCAGAGGAGGTGAAGGAGAGGTACACAAAACAAACTGAAACCAGTGAGTCACACACAGAAGGAGCAAGAGAAGGAGACACGGATGAGGAAGAGGAGGAGGAGGAGGAGGCGGGGGAGGAGGAGGGTGGATAATTCCTGGATGACTGTGTTAGCGTGTGTTAGCGTGGCTGGGATAGCGGCGGCAGCAGCATGGACTCTGTGCCTCGATGACAGCCTGGTGAGTCACGCTCGGCCCCTCCGCAAGGATCCCGTGTGACTCAGTGGCTGGCTGTCACCGAATAAACATCCAGGGCCGCCCAGCGGCGTTTCACCCACACACTCCGCTCCTCTCTCCGCTCTCCACTTTTCATTCATACTTTTACACTCACTCACACACACACACAGTTATGTGAGACTAGCCCACACGCCCATTTACACTTCACCACAGACTTGTTATACACTCATACACGTACACATACACATGCACATGGACAAACACACACACACACACACACACACACACACACAGTGCACACACACAGTGCTGTTGTGCAGTGATATGTTCACACCCAACCTCCAGACGGCCCACGCTGTAAAAGCAGAGGTGGGCGTGTGAGGTAGCGGAAACAAGAGCCATTTATATTCACCTCTGAGCAGGGGTGGCGGGGTAAGGATAGGGTGGCTCATGTGTTTTGATGTCGCTTGACTCAGGCCGCTAAACAGAAACCGCAGCGGAGCGGCCCCGGATTGAGTTCTAAGGGCCATTGAGCTCAGACTCGAACGTCTCACTGTGCTCAAGTTCACCGTACATGTGCACGCGTTGATTCAGATCCGGTTGGCTCTCCTTACCCAGGTTCTGCTGAATCATCCCATATCATTACTCAGTACTGACGCATCACGTACTTTAAACCTTTTAATTATCTGCAGCATCTGAGTTTTCATTTAAATCTGCTTTTTTTTTTGCTTGCATCCCATTACCTTAGGCTTTCACTGTATGCTGACCCATACAGTGAACGGATGCATGTCCATGCAGTGAGGCTACAAAGAGCTGGTGACTGGAAGGGAGTTCTGTCCTTCATGTCTGTGAATGTGTTTTTGTGCCGACATCTGTTATAGTAGGGGCAGAGCAAGTAGGGGATCTCCATGGCGTGTGGTGTGCGGTTTGACCCCACTCATGCCTGCTCCAGAGCGAACGTGACGTGACAGAGACACTGGACATCCTTTTTCCTGTGTGCAGGAAGGATGCAGAGAGAGGAGAAGGGGAGGAGAGGAGAGGATGTTGTCATTTTAGGCCCCTGATGGAAGGAAACCAATAAGGAAGTGGAGCTTTCAGACACATTTATATCAGTCTGAAGTGACAAAAGTTCAGCTCATCAAGTTTTTACATAATATGTCTAGCCACATTTTGCGTTGCATGCTTGTCATGTGGCTAAGCTAAGCATCACTTAAATATGATTTGTGCATAAATCCAGAGTGATCCTCTATAGTTAGCACAAACAGTAACAATATTTAGTCCTGTGTCTTGGGCCCTAATGTCAATAGTAACATTTTTACCCAAACCAAGGCAACAACTATGTATTTGTATCTATTGTATAAAAGAGCTGCCTAGAAAATCGTTTTTTGAACTAAACTCCCTTACAGCCGATAACTTTGTCTGCCCATATTTACGTCTCATTTACTCAGTCAGTTTTGAGAACAAACATTTTATTTTTTTACCACAAACAGGATGAATAGCTTTAGGACTGTAAAGAGAAATTTAAAACATAATTTCAACTGTGTGCATGTTTCTCCATAGTGTATTTAGCTGTAATTCTAGGCATTGAATCACAATTGAAGTCGGTGTTTGTCTGGTTATTAGTAAATGTTTGTGTGAGCATGTCTGTGTGTCTGTGTCTGTGTACATACATAGAGGGGTATGTGTGTGTGTGTGTGTGTGTGAGAGAGAGAGAGAGAGAGAGAGAGTGTGTGTGTGCGATTATGTGTGAGTGTGTTTGATCCCAATCGTTAGGTGTGTGCTCTTCACACGATAAGTTTCATTAGCAGCCGTCCCCGTTGTTCAACCTTAACCCCTTCCTGATGTGGGACAGCAGCGCAGAGGGGGCTCTGGCCTTCCTCAGTGCCAGACACATGGACGGCCCCGTCCAAACACTTGTCTGCAGGAAGCGTGTGAGGGCCCGGAGCGGCCTCACTGGGGGCCAGGACCTCTGCGCTCATCTCCCAGACACTTCACAGAGCAAAGCACTCTGCGATGATTGACCCACAGTGCAGGGACAGAAGCCTCGGCTGCTCTCTTCCCCCGGCACACATGGGAAATTGAGTTTCACACACACTTCACCGCCACCAACCTTTGTCCATCTCAGATACCAGTTTGTCACTCTCTGTCTGTCTGGCCGAGGCGTCCGCTCTAAAATAATGCTTTGGACAGTGAACTCTCGGCGACCGTGTCATAAGTCTTTGTTCATGCTAATTTGGTCGACTCTTTCCCTCTTGAAGTGGCCAACTAGCGCCGAGCGTTGGAGCTCCGCTCTGTCTTTCTCTCAATCGCTGTCTGCCACGAGGACACAAGATGAGCGCAGACTTCCTGACCCAGAAGAGTAGGATAGCGAGGTTAAATATTTACCCAAGGGTTTGGGAAGTGGCTCTAGGGGGTCTCCTATTTTTACAGCGCGGCCTCTGGCAGCTCCCGTTTATCACGGGGTTGCCAACGAGAACCCTGCTCAGTGTTACTGTCAATATTTCTGTTTGTCTGTGAGAAACAGACTCGGCCTACAAACGAGACTGACCACTCTGGACAGCCTCTCCTCTATCAGACATGACCCCCCCCCCCCCCCCCCACACACACATACTACCCTCCTACCTTTGTGTGCGATGCATGGGCGTACTCTGCATGCAACAAAGTGGTACAGACGCACATGCCGATCGCGACCACAATGTTCAATTCAGGAGTGCGACAGCGCTGGTGAGCCTGGTACATCTGTCTTGCATCAAAGTACAGGATGTGCGTTGCATGGCGGGTGCATTTCGAGCACAGAGATTCTTTCTCTTTTTGCAGCGCGGCGCGGATTCCTATTCCTAGAACTCTATGACAGGACAAGAAGTATATGTGCGGGGCCCTGTGTTTGGAGAGGGGGGCCACAGCTGTCTGCCAGGGAACAGGAAGTGTGTTTTATTTGCTCAGTGGAGTGGACATCCTCGTGAGTGGACGATACAGGAAACAGCCAATTAAGCTGTGTATACCAGTCACCTTTAAAATGCCACATATGAACCAGGATACACACACACACACACACATTTGCACACACAAGTGTGACATACATTTTGCATACTTAATTCAAGCATGTAATGGACGTATACAATAGGGGTGTACACAGAAAAGTCATTTAAATCCACCTCAGACCCTACAAAAATTGCAATCTCTATGCCAACTCTGTGGGACCCCCCAGCCTTCATTGCTTGGGACAGGCGGTTGAGAAATAAGATCTGGGTGGAGAGTAAGTTGAACTGACCCTAATCCTTTCAAAATGGCATCTTTGGAGGGAAACGGAGAGCTGAAGAGACCTCCCCTAATTGTGCTACTAGGGAGCCCCACACCACCCACCACAACCCCAATACACCCCCCCTCCCCCAACCCCCGCCCCCAAACACACACACACACACTCACCAACCCCAGCCCCCCTACACCCAACTCCATCGGGTCAATTGGAAGGAATTAGCATGCGGCTTTATGATGTGTGCTGGCACTAACGACAGAGCGCAGGAGCAGGGCTAGGGCTAGGGCTGGGGCTGGGGCTGGGGGGGGGGGGGGGGGCGATGAGTGACAGGCCTTGTCAGGGAGCTGGGCCCGGTGAGCCTTTGATGTTGGGGGCTGGGGGCCTACGATTCTCAGAGTCCACCAGGGCACAGGGGTCAGGGGCTCCGAGGTGGGCCACTTCTCCCAAGAGAGTTTGCAGGCAGGGAGGCGTGTGTGTGTGTGTGTGTGTGTGTCTAGGAGGGGAGGGGGCTGTAACAAGGCTGCAGAGTAGGGGGAAAAGAAATGTTTAAAAAGCTAAAGGAAGCTGGAGGGAACAAGGAGGAATGCACTGTTGAATAGTGAGACATGGGGGAGAAATTCCACTGCACTGCATCTGACATGGAGTGGAGGGTGGGGTGGGGGTGGGGGTGGGCCTGGGCCTCTTCCTCCACAGCCGGGGCTAGAGCATGGCCGGCCTACCCTGGAGCGACCTCAGGAAGGGTGGCTCACGCCGGTGACTCATGCTCCTGTCACTCGCCACAGAAACAGCTCCGCTGCCGCTGGGCCCACCGCACAGGACGGCTGGACCCAGCCAAACTACACACTCAAGAGTGTTTGTTTAGGAGGCACGAGGAGAGAGGGACGAGAGGAGGGGGGAGGAGGGAATTTCAAAACCTCCCAACAGGAGGAAATGCATACTTAAATACACTACATCACTTCCTTCTAGCACCTTCTAAATAAGTTTCTGTACTTAGTATTCATACCCCTCATACCCGTGTCCCATAAGCAGACAATGTTTTACAGGTGAGAGCAGCCCAGGTATCTTTTGCTTATGTTATAGTGCTTAACCTCAATTAACCCACATGCAAAAGTCACATGCATTGGCCTAATTCTCCACTCTGTGTCTGTCACCGTTTACGATGGAAGAACAAAAGGGCTCAGCATCAGAATGGTCATTATTTTTATTGTGCTGAACAAAGGTCTACCAAAAGGACTTTTTTCCTTTATTTAATCTTAAGAAGCAAGCGACTTGAAGTGTAATCATAAACAGCATTACTAACTGAACAAAGACAGTCAAACTAAAGTTAGAAAACACTTGCAGTTACATAAGAAGCACAGAAAGAAACTGTCATATAGTATTCCATGATTTCTTCTCCAACGGCTAACGTGACTACAAAACATTGCATAATTGTCAGAAAATTCCTTTTAAAAACGCAAAATTGTCCAGTCTTAACTAACCGTGGCTGAATGACAGAGAGGAACAGTCAAATTTATCCCCCACAAAAATATAGCAATATACATATAATTTTTAAGATGCCCTCCCCTGCCCCAGCCACCTGAAGTTTAAGCAGATATTAAGTTGAAAAATGAGGTAACAGTAGGCCTTCTGGAGGTAGTAATGTGTATTGGATTGTACTAGAACATGATATCACGCAGATACAAAGTCAACTTCAATTAAGACTCCCAGAGCTAAAAGCACTTGAACAGTGGCTCCTGTAGATACACATTCAAACCAACAAAGAGGTAAAAACACAAAGAGCAAATGGTGTTGTGCCAGTTGAAGTAAAACAAACGCAAATTGGATATCTTGTGTGGTTTTGTTTAGCTAAGCGTAATGCTTAAAGCTCCAGAGGAGGAGCGTCATTACCTCAATGCTAAGAGGGTTAGCTATGTGCATCCCAGCAATCTGCCCTTCTTGTTCTTGGGTCTGTGCCTCGGGTGCGAGTGGGCAACGGGAGGCAGCGCATGTGGACCTCAAGCCGGGCTTAAGCGGTCCAAACATGCCAGTGCCGGCTCACACGGGTATGCTACCGTCTCATGTCAAGTCACAGAAACAGCTGCTCGCAAAGAAACGCTTGGGGGGGGGGGATCAGGCTGAAATTAGAATAGAATACAATCTTGACCATAACATTTACATGGCCAGTTTTAAATTAGGTTTAAATTTATTCTGAGACTTTTTTGCCAAGTTGCTTTTTGAAAAAAAAAAAAAAAAGGATTCGAACAGCAAAAACACATCCAAGTCCCTGTTCTCCGAGTTTAAGGTAATGCAATTAATGCAATCAATGGGTTTAGTATTAAATGGAAGCTGCCACAGGTGAGTAAAGGTAGATATTTCATACCAGTGTGAGCGACAGGCATATCCACAGTTTCAATAGCTCTCTCTGAGGCTCTACCTCAGGCCAATAGCAGATTCCCATGTTAAAATTTCAATGGATGCCATGGTGATATGCGGAAAAAAGTGTGTAATTCATCACTACGTAAGAAGCTTTCATATACATCTGGTAGAACAACATAACAAGGAAAGAAAAATCACATTTGTGTAAAGTACACAAAAATAAACTAATCAAGTATCAATATCTACTAATTTTTCAAACATATTTATGAATGCAATATACAAAAAAAAAGCAAAGACATTTTCCAAACCTGAAAAGCTTCAAGTTTTTGTAGGCCGTCTCCTCCCCAGAGTGAAAGAACAATGTACTGTACTATGTTCAGGTGATAACGCTTAAAAAACACTTTTAATGGGATCTTTTGCAGTCCTATAATTTTTTTCATACATTATCAAAACTCATTTTGAAAGAAACCAGGTAAAATTGTTCCTTTTCAAGACTGGAGGTAGGTGTTTGACAATTGATTATTAGTCCTTTTTTATCAGTTTGTTTGAGGTACACTTCTCAATAGTACATATTTTAAACAAAAAACTAAATTTGAAAGAAAAAAAAAACATTCGTAATATCATTTAGTGTCATACAAGCTCTTGATCCTTTAGAAACCATTGAGTAAATCAGTACAAAATATATATTCAAGTTAACAGTATGTAAAACAGAAGTCCCAAACGCAGAGAGAGAAGAAAGTGTTTTGTTACAAATGTTAGATATACGCTAATATAAAGAAAAATAAAACAACTACAACAATAAAACTACTTTTCCCTTAGCTGCTTATGAGTTCTACATAGGAGGAGATAACAACAGACCTCGGATTTCAGTATTTACCTGCCCGACTCACAAAACCCCTAGCAGGGCACTACTGAGCCACTCCATAAGAGCTGGTCTGAGATCAGTGTGGCCCTGCTGACACCATTTGCACTACTCACTGCTGTCCCCTGCATTGTCTTGTCTCGTCTACTATGGAGCAATGAGTGAATCTTGAGCGGGTGTTAGCTGGTTGCAGAAATCAGAGGTAGCATTGAAAATGGTGAAGGTAATATTGCATCAACGAGCAACAGTGCCAGTAAATACAGGGATTCAGGGAACACCATGGAAACAGCACTGTCTGTTCTGGCAGTCATCCTATGCCATGCCGTCACAGGATTCAGGTATCACGTGTGAAATGAGGTAAAGTATGGTTTGATCTTGTGGTATTTTTGAGTTCTTGAGGTTTGTTTCGTGAGTCAGACTGAGTTATTGAAGTTCCCTTTACATGATGCTGGTGCTGGAAAATTAGGGATTAAAGCTATGCCATACAAAAAGAAACACAAAACAGTATTTACATGAAATTAATGTTAAGCAGATGATTTGATGTACAGTAGATTGTTGCAATTTGTAAGAACT
Source organism: Limnothrissa miodon (assembly GCA_017657215.1). Lineage (NCBI taxonomy): Eukaryota > Metazoa > Chordata > Actinopteri > Clupeiformes > Clupeidae > Limnothrissa > Limnothrissa miodon. The sequence continues at coordinate 304,764 of JAGFZM010002156.1, read as the reverse complement.
TCTGGTTTAATCATTTTCTCTGGGAAAAGTGTCATACACTAAAACCAGTTAAGATTTTAAAAATTATCCTAACTAAGCTTTGGCCACCAAAGACAAGGAGGACTCTTCAGGTCTTGAGAATTTTGCTTTAGTTTTTTTTTTTTGGGACACTACTCATATATTTTTTCCCCTAAACAAAAATACATTTTTAAATGTTTGCATATTTTTAACAAAGCATTTTTAGAGGCAAATAATCATATATAGTTCATACATTCTATAGGCTTCATCAATCATTTAATCAAAGTTTCTAAATAATAAAGCTTAGTCTTGTTTTGGTGAAAATGCAGCTTGTGAATATATCATGGCGATTAAAATCTGATTTGATTTGAACTAACCTGGCACTGCCACTTGGTGGATTCTCACTGGGTTCATTGTGTTCAAGTCTATCCAAATTATACTGAAAGCAATTAGATCAACTCACTTCATGCTCAGAGCTTTTGATAAGACGGATAAGGCACCTCTGCTAACAATGACAGGCCTATAGCTTGCTGACTGACCTGATAACAGTGTGGGAGGTCATCTTATGGGAGTAGAAACTCAAAAGCCCAGCAACAACCGTTCTCATACAGTCGGGCAATGACATGCAAGTCAAAATCCTTGCTTAATAAATATTTTTAGAAAAACATCCTTAATTAAATCCAACTGGGGTGTTTTCCCAGAGTGTTACATCTTGCAAATATGCAACACTGAAAACTATTTATCCAATACCTGAGAATACAGTCATATTGTATAAGGAAATAGCCAATCCATCAGACTTTAGAGAAACTACCTTTTTAAGATCATTTTTTGGTTTCACAAGGGGTGGTGGTTTGGGGAGGGGGTGTGTGGCTAAAGAACCAAAGAAAAATGCTCTGTTCCTCCTTTGTCTTTGGTGGTCTTACACTAAACAGGAGGATATGTGTGCATTTGTGTGTGTGTGTGTGTGTGTGTTTTCCTGTCCACTGGTGGGGAGGAGTAGGTGTGTCTTTTTTAGCCCCACTACTGATATATAGGAACAGCCATATGTTCTGAATTTTTGAATGACAAAACCAGACTGTTTCAGTTCCTTCTTTGCCAAAGAGGTCTGGAGAATCAGTCAACAAACCTGTGTGTATACATGTGTGTGTCTGTGTGTGTATGTTTATGTGTGCATGTGCATGTGCATGTGCATGTGCATGTGTTTGTGTGTGTGTGTGCGTGTGTGTTAGTGCGTGCGACATGTGTATGCGTGTGGGTTCTCAGACCAACTGAGGAAGTGAAGAAGGGAGTGTGTAAACGTGCATGAGTGTACATGTGTGTGTGTGTGTGTGTGTGTGTGTGAGTGTGTATGTGTGTGTACATTTCTCTTTAGTTGTGTGTGTGTGTGGCTGTGTCAAGTGTGCGAGACATGAGCAAGTGTGGCGCAGACACACGTGAGTGTGTGTGTGTGTGTGCATCTGAGCCCTGCCGGTGTGCTTACAGCAGTTTGGACCTCGCGTCGGTGAGAAACAGCGAGGAGCAACTGCCGGCCATCTGCATTTACGTCTTTGCCGTTCATTTACTGAGGTGTAGTGTGTGTTCTTCTCAAGAAACCCAAATCAAAAGAAAACACAACAAAAAAAAAAGAAAAGAAAAAAAAAAACAACTCTTTTTTTTTTCAAATACGGAGCCAAACTTGAGAACAAAACCAAAAAAAAGTGGAAAGTCAACAATAAGTGGTCAAGGCAGTCTTTTCCCTTTGAAAGACCTGACAGTTGATTGAGGTAGAGGTTCAACGCTGTGGTTTCTTAGTCCTCCTCTCCCGACTCCTCCGCCTCTTCTTCTTCTTCATGTTCCTGCAACCCAGACAAGCCCGTCTGTTAGTCAACGCCACCGACAGACCCTCCACAACACCCAGCAGTCTACAGTACCACACACAAAAAGCTCATTAGGATGGACTCAATATGACCACAAACACTTAAAGCACACCAAACACATTTGAGCTTCAGTGCTTATGATAGGGAGAGGACAGGCAACGTCCTCGTCCTAGTTCTTGGTGCATGTCTGTTAGCTCATTTGTCATCATGGCCATAAGTGCCCTGCTCCCTTTTGTGATGTTCAACATCTACTGTTATTCCCGAGGAAAAGCACATCAAACTCCTTTAAGGGGGGAGCCGGGCCGAATGGGGCCGATCGGAGCCGAGAGGGGGAAGCCCCCCGGCAGAAACGCGCACGCAGCCATTCCAGGCGCTTTCTCCGAATGAAATGGATTTCATTTTCCACATGGCTTCATTTTATTCAGGGAGGATAAATGACACAATTTATGGCCCTCTTCCTTTCCCAGGCCGTGGCAGAGCACCCATTCAGCAGAGGCCTATGTGAGCGTGCATATACATACACACACATGCATGCACGTACGCACGCACGCAAATACACACACACACACACACACACACACACACACACACACAGACCAGCAATGCAGAGCAGAGTGGAGCACAGCGTCCCGTCTGCATTATACGACCCCAGCACCATTCATTAGCCAAGCAGACACTTCAGCTGTGAAGGGGCAGCTAAATGGTACCATGTGTGACATAGGCAAGCAGGAGAGGAGAGATTGAGATAGAGGGAGAGAGACAGACAGACAGACAGAGAGAGAGAGAGAGAGAGAGAGAGAGAGAAAGAGAGAGAGAGAAGGAGAAAAAGAGAATTAGAGGGAAAGAGAGAAAGAGAGAAAGAGAGTGGGTGAATGGAAGAGTGGTGGCGGACAGACATACGCTCACACACACCCACAACCACACACACACAAAATGCTTTAATCATACTGGGCCATACCCCGACTACCCAACCTCAACACCCACCCCCCGCACGCACCACACACACACACACACACACACCACCCCTCCCACTCTAAAGGCTCAATGGAGAAGGAACAATAACAACTAAGCAAGACTCCCCGACTAGACTGTGCTGCACTCCCCCTAACACATTCCATTCAGTGCTTTTATTTATTTACTTCGCCCGCTCACTCGCTCACTCACTCACTCACTCGTTTATCCACTCATACGTCAAAAGACACACACACACACAAATAATGAGTAGGCCTGGGCAAAGACGAAAGTGAAAACAATCGGTTCTATTTTCACTTATTTATTTTATTTATTATTATTTATGTATTATTATTTATTATTTCTTTCTCTTATGTATTTATTTATTTATTTATTGTTAGATTATAGTGTAATGTGACAGGTGTGATTTTGTGATTTTGTGTGTTTGTGTTTGTGTGTGTGCGTGCTGGTGTGTGGTGTACCAGCGGGAAGTGGGGACGCTTTGCTGGTTAGATGACAATAGTAATCAAGCCCCTCCTCTGCCCTTTGTGGCAGGTTCATGGTGTACAGTTCTACTTGAGCCACTGTCCAGCATTAGTCTTTGCCCAACCCTCACCCCCTCAACCCCTCCCTCCCAGTCTGTGGAGTATGGCGTGGGGGCCAGTGCCATGGGCCAGGGGGTCATTAGGACCCAGGGCTGCACATGGAGCCCGTAGCCAAGCTTCCGGGTCATGTTGACTCTCTCCACCTGCAAACCTCCCTACACACACAGCTGCCCTCAGGACTTACAAGCTCTGAATGTGTGTGTGTGTGTGTGTGTGTGTGTGTGTGTGTGTGTTTATGTTTGTGTATGTATAAGTGTACTGTGGGTAGTTTATATGCATATACAGTATATATGTCTGTGTTATATGCATATATATTTCTGTGTGTGTGGGAGTGTGGGAGAGGTCTGCAAGAGACCATTTCTCTGCATGTATTTGTATGACAGCCTGTTGGTGCAAGTGTGAGAAAAAAGACGAGTGTTCCGCGGGGCCGAGATAAAAGGGGCCTATGGAAGCCAAAGCGCTTGGTGACATTTTTATGTATTGCGGCTCCTCAAGGCCCCAGAGCAAAGCAACCCTCAGCAGCCTCCAGGCACCTTGGCCCCGCCGTTCCCACATAGCAACAAATCAGCCCCCAGTTATGCATTCACACCGAAAACTGGTCCGCACCAGCGAACAGAGGGAGTTGTACAGATTCCTGGTGTGCACAGAGGAGGACAGAGTGTGTTCGTGTGTGTGTGTGTGTGTGTGTGTGGGCACGTAAGCCTTTGTGTGGACTGTGTGAGAGCATGCATGCATCTGCGTGTGCATGCGTGTGTGTGCGTGTGCGTGCATATATATTAGGCGCCTGTATTAGTTCAGACATTTTATAACAAAACAAAACAACTGCTGGAGCAAAGGTTAAGGAATGTGTCTCCCATTGCAAGAAGATGGATGCCCGAGCTCCACTTATCATAAATTGTCAAAACAACTGTTGAGTGTAGCCAACTTAAACCTTGAAGGGAAACTTTTCTTGCAGGCTAATGGCAAGCAGCTCTACTATGTGGTCAAAAAAAACTTTTTCAGAAGAGAAATGGTCCAAAACATGTCACAATCTTAAAATTTGCACGTGCAACATAACTAGATGAGATGCAGGGGCTTTAAAACGTCTAACTCTGTCCAAATATGAACCCCCCCCCCACCCCCTTCACCTCTCAAATAAAGGAATCTGGACTACAAGCATCATCTCTTCAAAAGGGACTCTTCCTGCCAAATTGCATCTCCATGTGTGATGGTATTTGGAGGGGAAGGGGCCAGGAATCTCTGCATAGTGCACCAGGATTTACATTATCCTTGATGATCATCCATGCAGGTCCTGCGTCAGCTGTGAGTTATGCAGTCCCTCTGCTCAAGAGCAGTCTGGAGACCTTGAAGCCCTCACCTCCCTCCCTGCTACAGGTGTCCTCCCTCCACACACACTCCTTTCCCCCTCTCCCTCTCTCTCTCTCTCTCTCTCTCTCACACACACACACCAGTACACATCCTGTCTCTTTTTCCTCCTTCTCTTCCCTTTTCCTCCCCCCTCACACACCTCTCTCCCTGTCCCTACCTCAAACGCTCACACACAGTTTCAGACACATGGATTCTACATCACCTTCACACATGCTCAACTACTAACTCTTTTTCTCCTGTGCTCTGGTGAGATGTGCAACACCCCAAAGCGAGCTTCACATCCTCCTCCACTGTCTAGACCATTCTGAAATGTCATTTATTCAGCAAGGATATTCACTGAACGTTTTGAAGGCAGAGATGTTTGGCAAGCTTTAGAGATGTGTGTATGAAGGTGTGTATAAATGTGTGAATATGTGAATATAAACGTGAGAAAGAATGTATATGTATATGTATATGTCAATGTATGTCTGCGTGTGTGTTAGTGTTTGTGTTTATGTGTGCGTGTGTTTGTACATTTTCACATACCTGAGCAGGCTTTTTCTGGACCACTTGCTGTGGCTGCAAAAAAAAAGAAAAGAGAGGAAAAAAGGGATGAAACTTTAAAGCACATTAACAAAACTGGCCTCATTGACTTGCATTAGGACAGATCTGTAAAATATACGAGCTACTCAAGCTGCCACAATAACAATTGCAGTGTTGAACGTCACCAACAATCACAGTGCATGTGGCGGCTTTCATGACTTCATTTAGCAAGTCCGGACTGTCACAAAGCTTCCTTTCATGTGTCCCGAGGACACAACGCCATCACTAAGCTCCATCCTCCATGCGCTGAACTTTTGACAAGGAAATGTCTCCATCCTCTCCGCAACTTCCAACGCTGCAGTAACATTGGAGTGCATTCTTGCGGGGAGAACAGCGGTGCCTTCAACAAGGGCCGAGGAGGCCGGAGGCTGCACACAAAGCTCAGATTGTGCCCCGGCCACTGCATCCCAAACACTGAGCACTGCCACCAGCACACGCAGGAAGTGCCTCTGACAGCTGAGGAGCCCAAGCCTCCTGTGTGTGTGTGTGTGTGTGTGTGTGTGTGTGTGTGTGTGAGCGAGTGAGTGTGTACGTGTTTGTGTGTGGGTTTGTTTGTGTGGGTTTGTGGGTTTGTTTGCATGTGTGTGTATGTGTGTGTGCATGGGCTGCTTCTGCCAGCCGCTGTGAACTGAGCACATCACGACACCCCCCCACACACACACACACCCCAACCCCTGACCCTACATCCCAACCCCCATCCATCTCCTCTCCACGCCACCACCACCACCACCCAAACCCATCCCATCCGCCTGGCCGGATTGTTCGGAACAGCTGGTGTTTTCTGTGCCAGTTCTGCATGGAATGCTAGTGGGCTGTAACACAGTAAATGTCAACACCGGATGGATCCGAGCAAAGAATGTACGCCGCGATAAAGGGAAAATTGGGAAGATGATGCATACATTCCTAATGGACTGGGCCAGCGCAAGTCCACCCTGGGAACCGCCAGGAAAACAATTAACCTGCATGCGCAGAGCAGCCAAACAGCCCCATCACTGACATTTCTTAGATTACACCTTCAGACTCGGGGACATTTGGCAGCATGCTGAAAGGCTAGACACAGGCAAAACAAGACTCGACACACTAAACACAAGTGCACTGCTAGTTTCACAGACTAATGAAGTATGCGTGTGAAGACTGCATTTCCCAGTCTGTAGCACCAGGTTCATTCCTCGCTGTGTATATGTGGCCCTGCAAAAAAGGATTTCAAACTCCTCAAATAGATGGAATGAGCTTCAGTCAAACACAGACGTCTCAGTGAACTGTTACGTGAGTGCCTATCCATACATAGAAAGCCAGTGGCACAGTTTCAGTGGAAGGCTATCCAAGCTTGGTTTAAAAACTGATCATAAAGCTCAACTTGGATGGATTTACAGTTGAGTTTATAGTGAATGGAAGTTCCTCAGCTGTCCAGACCCGATATTATGTTTGAAAAATTGGTCAGGCTAAAGTAGGCTCTCTCTGATGTGATATTATGATGCCATATTCATAATGTCATATTCATAATCTTAAATTCCTCCCTTCAGGAGGCCATCAATCATCTTAATATGATCTCTCATTTGTAATGAGTAACTAAGGTTATATTTGACACAGCTGGTGGTGAAAGTAGATGTTACTCAATATTAAATATTATCAGATTAAATTCAACATTATCAGAGCACAATGTACAATGTAGTTCAGCTTTTATAGTAGTCATAAAGTCAACTTGACTGTAAATTAGCATTGTGTGGCTGGTTGCATGGAGGCAGTCTCCGTGGGGGAAAGCAGGCCTTGTGGCTGACATCCTTCAAAACTTTTATAAGTAGGCTTCTGAGCAAGTACCACCGGCACGCCAGAATTCTCACCATTCCCCACTGAAGGAAAATGTCTTGGACAGAACTGGTTGGGGATTGGGAGGGGTTGTGAGCTCTCGCTTTGTGAACTCAGCCAGAGCAGAACACTTCAGAACTGAAACACTAGCTGTCAGTCCGTTGCACATAACCTTCAAAATGATCATCAACGTCACCCATATCTGTGGGTGTGTGGTTAATGTTAAAAATAATACAATCCATTACAGTATAACCAAATTACACAGACATTCGAAGTAAAACACATCCGAAAGTGCACTTAAAGTGTGTGTGTGTGTGTAAAGTTATATACATACATAGTTATATACATGTATATGTTTTTGATTAAACACTTGGGTAAAAAAATAAGGCTTGTTAAAATCTGGAATGCTATTTACACTGTTAAATTTTAACAACTTTACCTAATAGAGCCGTTTGAGTGAGTGAGCATTTCATTTGTGTGATGTCAATGGCTCTGGTTGTTTCTGAACAGGGGCTGCCTTCTCTCAGCCTCTAATAGGCGTCAAAACTATTTTAATGCCAGTCTGGAAAGTCCACTATATAAAATGATGTCCATTACTTCATATTCGATTTATAACGTCTTAGCAATAGAAAATGTTTGTGTTTCCCCCTGAAATAATGAGGAAAGCTCACAGTTCAAACAGATTGACTTAATGATAGCTGTTGTACAGTATTGGAAGTAAAAGTACATGTAAAATGTGTGTTTGATTGCTGTAGGACTGGGGAGGTAAACGTGCGACTCGGACCAGTATAACTGATCATGCATGCTGACTCAGGAACGCGATATTACAGACACACTAATGGTGTCTGTCTAACAAATGCTTGAGGTAGTCAAGGTGTTTACATGCACAAACTTTTAAAATGCATGTAAACACCTTAGAATGAACCAAACGGGACCCCTCATTGTCTAAGTAAGACACCTGGATAATTTGTTTGGAATTTCATTCAGAAGTGACAAAGATATTGAAGGCCTACAGTAGTAGATAGATCTAACTTCCTCGACACAAATACTCAGACAAAACAATAGACTGGTTAATCTTCATGGAGTAATTACTAATAATCTAGATAAGCTGTGCATATAAGCACACTGGGGTGAAGGGCTGGGGAACACAGCATGGGGGTTCAGTTGTGGGGAGTGGGAAGAGTCTATAATTTTTGTCTTGGGATTATGTCAAGTCAGACTGCACAGCACACCATCCCACCGATCCACTCAGCTGAGAACAATTCGGGCAGTCAGCTGACACACGAGTCACTGTGACCATCCCACCAAGCACAGGAGTCAAAAAGTATAGCCAGTGGCAAGGCAAACTCACACACATACACACACACACACACACACACACACACAGACACACACACACACACACCATGCTAAGGAATGACAACAGCAGAAAGAAGAAATCAATTTTACTCCGAAGTATGTTCAGCAGAGCCGCAGTAACTCCTCACCTCCAGACAGTGGGTCGGATGCCACACAACTGAATAAGTCGTTTCCCCACATGGTGCAGCTCAGACACCCCCACTCCCCCAACCCCCCATCCTACCCCACCCACTCTGTGCACAGTAAACCATTTCACTTTCACCCAAGAGTGGAGGCCATGTGATGAGAGCCCTCGTCTGACAGGCAGTTAAAGCCCGCTCGGCCGCAGGCCCTTTCACGTTTGCCTGACCCTAACGGCTTCAGAGGAATCAGGCCGTCCCCCTACATGATGAGGGAGCCCTGAACTCGCTCCAAGTGTAATGCTGCGGGGGCGGCACACACACACACACACACACACATACACACAGAAGATCAACACAGCTTCCTGGACAGTGGGGGTCAGTGATCTGTTCATACACACCGCCCCCAGCACACCAAGAGACAAACACATGCACACACACACACACACACACGCACACCCGTGCATACGCGCACATGTACTACAGACATACAAGGTTTGGGTGGAGTGTGAAAGAGTGCAGGGAAAGAGGGGAGGAGGGTGGACTCCCTCTCACTGCCTTCCCGTCTTCAAAGCAACAGGCTGTCAGGCCCCAAACCAGTATTAATCTTCCCCCATCCCAGAGAGATAACAGCTTCTCTGGCTCCCCTGGCAGCGGAAGTCTCGCCTGGGATGAAGTGATGTCAAACACTTCTCTCCGCTCGGAAGGAAATGGGGTGCAGCGGCACCCACATGCCGTGATGCAAGCCCTCCAACCCCACCCCCCACCCCTACCCTATCGCCTCCGCCTGATTTATGCTTTTAGGATTTTGAGGCATTCACACCACTTGCTATTCCTGTAAAATCTTGCCTGCTTGCGTGGCACGCCCTCTCGACAGAGGTGCAAATTAAATGCCGCACTAAAACTGTCATTCGGGGCTGGCTAGTTCCTGTTGCTAAGGCTAGGGCTGAATGCACTTCTATTGCTGAGCACTGGGTGTGGGACATCATGGGAGGCCACATTGACAAAAGAATCGTGTTCTATTTGTACACCTACTTGTGAAGTCTCTAAAGATTCTAAAACCGGCAAGGCTAACCGCTAACCCCTGACTGCTAATTGCTAAAGGGAGGAAGTAACGACCTCACTATGGGGCCTGGGCATGGAACACAAGCCACTGCACGTACCTACAGCACTTGAGAGGAGCGTGCTGAGGCAAGGGCGCGCCAAAACAGCCAAGGTAGAAGGAATAACACTCTTAAGTAGTTCACATGCTTTTGCCAGCGCTGGCGCCGCCATGCTAAGAGGGACGCTATCGCTAACGCAGTAACACCTCCTGCTCTGCAGACCCTCTTATCACACAGCTTTGAAGTCTCTTAAGTACACGTCTGAAACCGGTGGGGACACAGGCAGAGAAACAAGTGGAGACATTCATAGCACACACACACACACACACACACACACACACACACAAACACACACTTACACACACCAGCTTTCTCTACAGAGAAAGTCTGCTTTGTTGAAGACCAAATCTGTGTCAGTACACCAGCTTCTTTTTTCCTCGACACTTTCTCATTTCTGTACTCTCAACTCCTTCTCAGACAGACATCCTTTGTAGTTTAGAATAATATGTGCACACCAGTTTTCCGCTAAAGGCTACCTATGGGTTTCTTGGTCCCTCGCATCTTGACCCAAGGAGCCTTGTGTTGTGATCCCCTAGCTATGTGCCCAGTGCCCGAGCCCTCTCCTTAACCTCACCACGCAGGCTCCATTCCTGCATGAATGGAACAGTCAGACTCTCAGCACAGGGAGGCAAGCTGCTGCAGGGGAATCATTAAACATGATATGGAATCAGAAACCTCCGCAGACACCGTTGTTCCCAGAAATGAATTCCTCACCAGGCCAAGTAGGCTTCACGTCCCTTTTTTATCTCGGTGCCAAATATTATGAACTTCTAAAGCAAGCCCAAACACGAAAGGCAGTTTTTACAACAAATAATAAATAAATAAAAAAACACACACTGACACGTCAGGGAGGAATCTGCATGAGCTCAGTGTTTGATCAAGAGTTTGTAGCCAACGGATAGTCATGCCTACTTTGTGAGTAAACTAAGAATTCTGGACATTGTAAAACACATTTGTAAAACAGGGGGCTGAACAGAGTGAAAGGCTCTGAGTAGTTTATCTTTAAAACCTCTGAGCTGAAAAGTCACTAGTTGACTGACTCATTCTGTTGAACTTTTCAGAAACATTCCAAAAGACACTGTGTTTAAAAACACCACTGCGTGTTAATGTAAAACAAAAAGAATACACCTAGAAATATATGTATATACCTAGACATAAAACCTATAGCTTGATGTTAAACTGCTAACACATGTTATTTGTTTAAAGGAAAAGCCTCCTTGAGTACCTTCTCATCGCTGCTGACAAGAAATCCACCAAGGCAGGAAAAACAAAAACACCCTCCTTCATTTCAACAAAGAGAACATACCCAAGGACTCCCCTCTCTGGAAGCAGACCCCACAGTAGAGCCATTGCCCCATCCCACTCCTCCACCCCCCCCCCCCCCCCCCCCCCCCCCCCCCCCCCTTTGCTGCAGCCCAGAGCTTGTGCTGCCGTGAATAAATGCCACATGTTCTGTTTGACTGGAGGTGGAAGTGGGGGGAAAGAAGCCAGGCTTCTCCAGGGTGCAGGCCACAGCACCCGCTTTGTGATCTCCCCTGGAATGCCTCCACCATTTCAGTAGATCATGAAAGGATTCCTCATCCAAGAACCCTCCCCTCCATCCTCCACACCACCACCTCCCAGCTCCCCAGTGCACACATGCACACATGCACACACTCACGTGTGCACAAACACAAACACACACAACCACACACATGCACACACACACACACACATACATGCAATCCCAACTTTTCTTTTTTTTAAAACCCCACCACCATCTCTGCCACCAATCCGCCTCCTCCCCCTCCCAAACAGTGCTATGAATGGCACCTATCAGAGCTAGGCTAAACCCTGCGATTAGGGGGAATTTGCCGAAGGGCTCTTTGTAGTGGAGAAAAATGTCTGCCACAGAGAGGAATGTGGGAATGTGGAAAATTCCTGGCAGGACAAGCAGCCTTTTGTTGGGAGGTTTTTCGGGGGTTGTTCTGGAAGGAGAGAAAGGCACAGACAAATTGGATCTGCTCTGTTTGTGAGCCTGGGCTGTTTGAAGTGAAATCAGGTTCCCAGAGTTTCTCAAAGGAGAGAGGATGAAAAGGGGAGGGGCGCTTGCCGTGCAATAATTCAGGTTTTAGTTTTGCTCCACGCAACTTTCCAGTTGGGAGTTTTCTCTTTTTACGCGATCTTGAGGGGTTGTTTAAGCTTTTATGGGGCAGTCTGTTGATAAAACCGTGCCTTTAGGAGGGATGTTTAAGACATTCACTTCGAACATTTACACCTCCGATTTTTTCTTGGCTAAAGTTCTGCCATTCTTTCACCAAGCAGACGGTGCTAAAAGCCAATAGCCTGTCAATGTCAATGTTTTGAAAGAGGAAAATTATTATTATTTTTTTTTGTTTTGACTGTAGCAAAGAATCTGACACATTGTGAATCTGACACACCTGCTGTTTCAGGGATCCCGCATACATGCTGGAAGGAGGCTATGCATGCAAGCATGCTATGCATTAAGATAAAAGAGTAGCCGAGCACATGAGTAGCCTTTAAGAAGTGGCATCATGTTGATGCTATGCATTAAACTGTCCAGCACACCTCCCGCATCCCCACTGCAATACTGCCAGAAATGCTGTACTGACGCAAACACAAAAATTTATATATGAGAAATCTGACAGAATTGTAGCCTGCAAAGCTGCGTGGAAGCTGTTTTCAGCGCACGTACCTGACAAGACTACATGTAAGGGCTCTCAGCATATTTGGCTTATTCATGCAGATAATAAAAGTGATACATGTTCTGGCGTCCAAAATGAGCACATTCTCATATGGTATTCCTGCCTTTTGCACTCCGGAATGTCAAAAAGCATGGACATGGGAATGAACAGACCCCAGCTTGTTTTTCTTTTTGCACATTGTTGGTTGATACAAGCCTCCCGTCCAGCAGGCATCCTTCTATTTGGAGAGAGCTCTGCTTTGTTTGTCTGATTGCTTTCCTTTCCCGTCTCTGAACTAACAGAAATGTAATGAATGTGAACTTGATCTTTCCACACATTAATCACGGTCGTTAACTGTGGCAAATTGACAGGCCTCATGCAAGTGTGTCCCTGAGTCTGTTCTGAGGAAGGGGGAAAAAAGGCCCCAGCCTTTAAGCCCCCACCCACCCACAAACCCCTTACCCCCCCCACTGCAAGACAGTATGAAATTGAACACAAACCTCCAGTGTGTTTCGACATATCTGCGATGACCCTGCTTCCCTCCACTGTCCTTTTTTCTCGCAGGCCCTGGAAGAGCTCACCGTCTAGAATTCCTCAGCATGAATGCGGAATTCTAAGGCTATTTTGTAAAATCTACATCTTTAATATAATATTAAATATATTATTTTATTAAAGGTATTATCAATATTGTTTTTTATTAAATATATATATATTTTTTTTATTATATTGCTGTTGTTTTTGTTATTAGTTATAACATCACTGTTATTAATGTATATTGTTGTTGTTATTCATTCATTCATTCATTCATTCATATATTTTATATATATTCATTCATATTTTTATTTATATTTATCTTTAAATGAATGCTCCCAATGCACTTGCATGCAATGAGTGAGCGGGTAAAGGACTGTGGAGCTGAGAGCGCCCAGCGAGGGAGCCCTCCCTCCAATCACAGCCCCTTCTGAGGCAGCCGTGTGTCTCACCTCCAACAGGAAATAGAGACTGAGCGTGTGGAGCCGGGGCAGGATAAAGGCCTTGGGTTGTATGGAGGCCTGACCATCAATAACATGTGTCACATACCTTTCCTCGCTTTACAAACACTCTCCCTCCTTCTCCCTCTACCTCTCCCTCTCTCCCTCTCCCTTCCACTTTCAATCTTTCCCACATACGCATGGACAGATCTATCATGCTAAAAAGTAAAACAACACTCACCGTATAGATCCAAATATGTCAGCAAGTGCAAAGCTACTAGGTTATCTGTTCTGTAAGTGGTCATTGCAATCAGTTTGTATATATTGTTTTCTGTATTATTGAATAATTACTTTTCTGTTTTCTATTCCATTCATTCTCAATGAGAGTGTAAAAAGGCGTCCCTGTTTATTTTGAAATAACTGTGTTTTTGTTTTGTTTTGTTTTCCCTGTGTTTTCTCTCTGTCTCTCTCTCTCTCTCTCTCTCTCTCTCTCTCTCTCTCCAAACATGAGAGGCCTGTTTTGCCAAGGTCAACCCAGGGGTGAGTGGTGCTCCCCCTTGCACCCAGGCCGACCCCCGCCTCCTGCTTTCTCTTTCTCTCCTGCGGGTCTGAACTCCATTGCCTTTTACATCCTCATCTCCGGAGCACCTACCGGGACTGCTGTTTTAGTCTCTGGCTCAGAGTGAAATGATTAAAGCGCTTCCAGAGGCTGCAGCAGGAAAGGGAGGGAGGGAGGGATAGAGGGAGGGATGCATGTGGAGAGGGGAGGGAGGCTCCAGAGGTCACTAGTGGAAATCCGTTGAGGTGGTCCCAGCAAACTCCTGGTGTGTGTGGAGCCCCGGCCTGGACACACGCCCCTGTTGGCAGGAATTCAGACTCACGGGCCAGAGTCAGAGGGAGGCTCTTTCTCTCTCTCTCTCTCTCTCTCTCTGTGTGTGTGTGTGTGTTTGTGTGTGTGTGTGTGTGTGTGTGTGTGTGTGTGTGTGTGTCTGAGAGGAAGAAAAAGAGAGAGAAAAAATAAAAGTGAGGGAAGAGAGAAGAGGAGGGGTCGGGGGAGGGGGTGGGGGGGTTGAAATGCAGAGAATGAGGCAGAGCTGTCCAGCCTCTCTCTCTCTCTCTCTCTCTCTCTCTCTCTCTCTCTCTCTCTCTCCAGCCAGGGAGGGACAAGTCTGTGCTCCAAGCCACAAAATAAACCCAGCCCCAGGGTTACAACATAGCTCAGCTCCCAGCAGCCCCGTTCCATCTCGCCCACGTTGCCGTGCTCATCAGACTAATACAACTCCGCAGCTCGTTGTAACATTCCATCAAACATAGCTAGCAAAGAAAACTCGGAAACTTCCAACGCAAACCCAGAAGGACAGCGCTCCTAGAATAAAAATTAGAATATCAATTCTCAAACATTTCTCAATTCTCAGAACACTTTGAGAGTGAGAGTTCAACTGTTTGTAAACAAAATAATAAATCACTCAATTTCAAAGTCTGTTTGGGGGCATGAGTAAACACAAAGGTTACCTTGCCAGCTTGTGTTGGAGACACACACACACACACACACACACACACACACACACGCACGCACGCACACACACACACACACACACAGAATGATTCACACTCAGCCAAGCAGTCCTGTGAGAGGAACTCTTCTGGCTCAGGGGAAACTGCAGCCCAGTAAAAGCCCAGGAGGCCAAGTTCAATATTTTGCCAGTGAAGCACGCTGAGACTATAAAAAGGGTTTGACCCTTAATTCCCATCACGGGATCCTCCTACCACCTTACAAACACACACACACACACACACACACACACACACACACACAGACTTATTTCAAACAAACACAAGTAAGAGAGACAGTAAGAGAGAGAGAGAGAAAGAGGGAGAGATGATCAGAGAGAGAGGGAATGTGGGGGAAAAGAGGTAGTTGATGGGAGAAAAAGAAAGGGACAAAAAGAGAAAAAAAGAAGGGGAAAAAAGAAACTACCATTTCACCCTCTGGCAATGGTGAAGGGCTTTCCAGGCCTGTTTCTACACTGTTGGATGACCCCCAAACACAGGCTTATTTGCCCAATTGCCAGACCCCCCCAATCTCTCTCTCTCACACACACACACACACACTACTGTTTCTGTTTGCCCCAGCTTTGGTTCCATTCCTCCTCACCAGCAGCAGCAGTTGTTGTCTAGCCTCCGAGCACCACCAGTACCAGTATCAGCAGCAGAACCAGCAGCAACCAGCCCCAGCAACAACAACAACAGCAACAGCAACAGCACTAACTAACAACAGTTCTAGCAGCTCAAGCACCTAAGTCAGTAAGTAAGTCAGTAAGTCAGTTTTATTTGTCAATTTCTTCACATGTACGTGACATACAAAGGAATCAAAATTACGTTTCACACTTGCACAACAAAACAGTTCTAAACAATAAGGTAATGTTAAGTAAAAAGTGCAAGTAGGCTTAGGGCATTATACTTAGATAACATACAGGATATAAAGACATACATAACATATAGTAAGTGTTCCAACAGTATTGTTTTTGTTGTTTTTAGTGGAACATAAGATTGTAGCAGCAGTAGTGGTAATATAAATAGTGGTAAAAAAGAATACTAAAATATATAGCAGCAGGTGTATGCAATTTGCAATGCAGAGGTACTTGTTTTCAGTCAAGAGTGTTGCTTTTAGTTCTTAGTTCAGAGTGTTTGTTTCCTTGTTGGGGAGTGTGTGTAGGTTGGGGGGGGGGGTGGATAGAATCCAATCTGTCTTCCTATACTCCTGCCAGTCTTCCTATACTCCTGCCAGTCTGGTGGCAGTCTACTAACCAGAGCACCAGCTACAGCACCAGCACCCTCACCAGCTAGAGAACCAGCACCAACTAGAGCACCAGTGACAGCTCTGAGGTGTGTAATAGGGGACAAGAAGGTCTGGAATGAGAGCACTCTGATGAGAGGAGAAGAGAATGTGTTTCCGCTGTCCGCTGCCCAACGGCACGACACACAACGCCTCTCTTCCCATTCACACTCTCGCTTCCTCTCTGGCTGAGTCTGAGCCAGGCGCTTATAAGTAGTAGCAGTGCTGTAGTGTTTGGGACGGGTGGCTTGTGTTTGTTTATACACTACGTTTATGTGGGGTGCTTATGTAGAGTGTGTGTGTGTGTGTGTGTGTGTGTGTGTGTGTGTGTGCCAGGGTAATGGAAATAGAAAGAAAGAAAGTGTGCATGTGTCACTGTTGGTGATTGTGTGTGTGTGTGTGTGTGTGTGTGTGTGTTGGGGGTGGGAGTGGGGGGTCTAAAGCCTGAGAAGCAGCTGGGCAGCTCAAGGCCAACTGGTCTGGTTTTTGTCCAGCAAATGTAACTGAGAAGCCAACCACGGGAAATGGAAAAAGCCACCTAAGAAGTCAGAGAAGACTGTGATTTTTTTTCTCCTCTCTCTCTTTCTCTCTCTCTCTCTCCTCAGACAAAAGACATTTGGCACATTACTGGTCGACACTCTCCTGATCGGTCACCTTGTGAGTCTCAGAACGAATCTGCTGTGTTTGCAGCTTTGGACTTGGTGCTATGTTCCGTATCTCCTTACGCCACTGTGTGAAGATAAACTGATTATCCTCCAAAGTTCCCATTTATTGTTATTGAAGTGAGTACTTGGAAGAGCTGCCTAGTGAGAACTCAACTTCTGAGGGGGCGAGAGTTTGACAAGTCCAGGGGGAAGAGGTTGTCTGCCTCTCACACATTCTCCTTCCTTTCCTCTCTCTCTCTCTCTTTCACACAGACAAACACACACACACACACACACAGACACACACAGAGTACACTCTATAACTGTAGAACTACCAGGCCCATAAAATCCAGTGGACACAAGCCAGTTGGCAAGCGACCTGCTGCACATCCCTGCTGGACCAACAGGAAAGCCTGTCTGTGTGTGAGAGG
Organism: Limnothrissa miodon; assembly: GCA_017657215.1. Classification (NCBI taxonomy): domain Eukaryota; kingdom Metazoa; phylum Chordata; class Actinopteri; order Clupeiformes; family Clupeidae; genus Limnothrissa; species Limnothrissa miodon. The sequence continues at coordinate 287,392 of JAGFZM010002156.1, read as the reverse complement.
CATTCATGTCCACACCTGTGCGCAGTGGGCACACACACACACACACACTGACACACACACACACACACACACACACACACACACACTGACACACACAAGCAATGAGGGAGGCCAGAGTGGGTCCTCTCAGGAAACCAGTGCCACTTAGACTTCCACCACCACAGTTCTAAAGATTACAACTGCAAGAGCTTTCAGTGCTAACTATCTATGGCTATGTTATCCCTTCTGTAATCCTACCTACAGTGATTGCTTTTAAAATGTACTGATACTGACTGAATCTGGGAAGAACAATGCTTTTTTTTCCTCCTCTTTTTTCATCGATGTGGCCAGAATCATCATTCATCACTATGCCAAAATAAAACCTGAGAGGGTTAGAACAACACAGATCCACACTGCATCCCTCTGTACTGTATATTGTGACATTCACATGCTTTCATTTGCTGCCGTCCTCTAGACCTATGTGAGAAGCTCCAAATCCTTTTCCTGTCAGTCCTTCATGTGTCCATGGGGTGTGCTGATCACATGACCAACGACAGACACCAGACAGTTGGTCTGAATTTTTAATGCAGGTATTTCCCCACACAATCAGACTCGAGAACAACTTTAACAGACATGAATCTGTGACACCACACACTCATGGGAGATTCATTCACAAAACATTCATGCTCATTCAAAAAGTTGTAAACAAATATTTTTTGCATTCAATCACATGCCATGAGTAATGCAGTGACTCAATGAAAATAATGGAGTTCCCAGTTTTCTATGGCAAGAGCTTTCCTTTCAGGGTGTGTTTCATATTAGAAACACATCCTGAACACTCACTTGTTCATACTCTTATTACTGACCACACATCCGTAAGCAGAATGGTGAGGACTGATTTCAACTTTTCTTGTTGCTTTTGAAACCACAAACCACTGATTTCTCAACATCAGATCATAAACCATATTAGGATAAGAGCTATTATTAGTTTGTAAATTTATATTAATTTGAGATATTAGGTTTAAAAATTTTCATTATTTCAATGTATGGAATTGTATTTCTGATTAGAGTGTCTACACACTCTAATTTCTCATTTTATTTTAAGGACTGTTTAAGTTGACTTTTATTTGGCTTTAGTTTTTTGTCTGAGTTCAATGTCAACCATTCTTTGGATTGTTTCAGTTAAATGAGCCATTTTGGGTAGCATGTGATACTGAACTCCAAAATAGCTTTTGCCTTTATTGGACCTTTCAAAACAAATGCAGAAAATCAAATCAGGACTGACTTTTCATTTTGCACACCAAACAAAAGCGGGGAAAACCCAAAGGGAAGTAGAGCGAGAGAGAGAAAGAGAGAGAGAGAGAGAGAGAGAGAGAGAGAGAGAGAGAGAGAGAGAGAGCAGCCTGCGCTCTGAGACACTTTGAGATTTTCCATCTAGACGTTCAACACCGCTGGCGAGACTCCACAGACCAACACTCTCGTGGTTCCCTGCGGGTCAGGTATGGTTAGACGGCTTCTTTCTTTGCCTTACCCATGGCCACAGTCACCTTCTTCTATTAACCACTTGAGGGTGGGGGGGGGGGGGGGGGGAAGGGAGGGGCTTGGGGGTAGAGGGTGTGTGTGTGGGGGTGGTGGTTGGGGGGGTGCACGGCGAAGGAAAACATTCCAATGGCCCCTTGTAGCCAAAAAGGATATGCTATAATTAGTTGCAGGAGGGCGAGCGGTAGCTGAATGAAGAAAGCTGACTTGTTTATCCAGGACTGGAACGTCCAGGCCCCTGACAAGTCCACCCTGTGTGCCTGGAGCAGCCCGTGTGGCTGGGGACCTCAGGGCCATGGCAATTCATCTGTGACACACTAAAGCTACCAAACAGATCATAACCCGACCTTTCAAAGCCACACAAAGTGGCCCATACATGAGAGTGGCCCGTGGAAAGACACGCTCGCACACGCTAAGTCCATTCATAAAAAAAAAGGAGAAATGAACAAAGTCAGTCCTCTGGCCCGGATCGCCCTCTGTGAGCTAATGGCCGCGGCAGTGTGTGTGTCATGGCCTTGGTATAAACAGTGTGAACAGTGTGGCCGGGCCTGCTCTGAGGAGGTGAGCAGGATTTCCTAATGAGGACACCCACTCATCCTTCAAGCAGGGGACAGGAGAATGGGGGGGGCGGGGGACTTGATGGGGATAAGGGGTCACATTTGTCGCTTTTTGAGCTGCACATTGGACGTTTGATTCAGTTACCCCTCCACAGGGGTCACTTTGGGCTGTGTGAATGTTCTTGAACGTGGCCACTGACCAAAGACGGTTTAGTACATTATTGCATCCTTTTCGTATGTACAGTAATATGTTACTTTTCTACAGCATTCAGAACATTTTCACTGATGTTTTTGCGCTTGAGAAAATTCTCAAAGGCCAAACGTCTGCCCTTTCGAAACCCTAGTTAACCTTAGATCCACTGCGCCAAGGTCTCAAAGTCAGCCTAAAGAGTCAATCAATATGGGCTTCACAAAACCAATGTCAGGTCTCACGTCCTGCACAGGCTCCTGGCTAAAGAGCACATTTTATTGGGCTTTCATTGCCTCATGATGAGAAACATGGGGGCAGATAGGCATTATGGCCCCGGCTCAGTGTCTGGAGAAAGAAGGAGCAAGACTGAGAGAGACAGAGAGAGAGAGAGAGAGAGAGAGAGAGAGAGAGAGAGAGGAAGCTTGCAGCAGTCTGTTTGCTTTGTGTGCCAGGGACAGGAGTGTGTGGGTGACTGGGAGTGTGTGGGCGATGCGGTACGAAGGTGTGTGTACCTGCAGGAGACAAGCGCCATGAAAGGGGCTGCCGAGAGTCGCTGGGCACAGGTACAAAGGAAAGGTTGCAATAAACTGAACTTCTTTATCAGTGGAGTCCAAGGGTTCAGTGGCTCCATATAGCAAGGGGCTTTTCAGAGCAAATGAGCACGGCCAGCGCTAGACCATGTTTGAAGCACATTACTAAACCGAGGTTGCAAACTGAACTCCAGTCAGTCTCTGTGTCTCCTGCCGTCCAGCTTATTCACCCCCACGAGCCCATTCCAATGTCCCAGGATCAGACGGATGTACAGGCGGAGTGCCTCTGATGAGTAACGCAGTGCTCATGCGTGCTGGCACCAGTATAGGAAATTATGAATGGAGCAAACTGTTCTGCAGCTCATTCGAAGGGGACAGATGCAGGCTCAGAGCAGAAAAACACTGTGATGGTCTAAGATGATGATGATGATGATGATGCATTCATATGATGCATTTGAATTGGGACTGGTGGGCTTTTGCTACTAGTGAATGGTTTGTTTGATATTGTGGGCTGCTCATTGTCTTTAAGCCATTCTCTCTGCAAATAGGAGGGGAAGATGACTTGATTGAATTACGGTGAATGACACTGTTCACTGTACCATAAAAGAGTATAAGAGTATAGCCCCCAACTGACTACACTCAATCACTTTTAGTCACACACCCATAAAACAACTCACAATCATATAGCTCGCACACGCACACACACACACACACACACACACACACACACACACCTGTCAAAGTAAACAGACACTCAGGGACTCCTGTGACTTTGTAGGTAAAAGGAATCCATAATAAAGTGAGCCTCACGTGTCAGCGAGAGTTCAAGCTCCCACTACATTACATCCTAGCTCCTGGTGGCACTTTTAACAGCCCGCGGCTTTTCCGTCCAACTATGAATCAAGTATGTCACTTATGACCTGATAAACATGGAGAACTTCAAGCTGTCTGAGGATTATTTAAGTATTCCTGTGGTCAATGTGGAATATAAACATTTTCGTTTGCTGATAACACAAACATTTGCTCAATCCCCCTTAAATATACATAGACACGAAGCAAACAGAAATGAAGTAGGAAGCGGTCTTGTGTGCAAAGACTCTAATTACCAGAAAAGATAGCAGGGGGAATGTGTTGGGGGAAAGACGTTTCTCATTCACACTGTCTCATCACTGAGACACATTCATTCACAAAGGACAGTGCAGTCATTTCTCAAGTGGACTATATATGTCAGATATGTCACCATGTGGATTGGATGAAAACCTGCATTTTAATGGTGCTGCTAAGAGTCTTTGTAGCTAATGTGGCAGGAAAACGAGTAAAAAAACATGAAGAAAAGAGAAGGAAAAGAAAAGAAATTGTTCAAGATGCACTTACCCATTTCCTGGGTCGGCCCCTGGGCCTCTTTTCACCTGTGGCCTCAGCTTTCTGTAATGGGAGGAAAAGTGGACTCTGATCAATATGCAGCCCCTTCTCTGCGCGACACCAGGAGCCTCAGCAAGGACAAGAAGCTCCCCCATTTTACACTGAGGGAGGAGTCATATTGCACCAGTGGAATTTTATGCCATTCAAGTGCAAATGAGTATGGCACAATCAGTGTGCCCAGTGGACCAATGAGGACCCAGATGGACAGTTCCAGGATCAGTATCCCATGGTTTAGGTTTTTTTTGGAATGCTCAGCCACCTCATTCATGGCTTCTAAGAAAGTCACCGTCTAGTCTTTGCTTTTGACTCCTACATGATGTAAATGAATGTGTTGTTCATGACTGTCTTAGATAGAGTGAGCAAAGACACAGTAAATTTTGAGAAAACATGAGATGAGGGGGATTTGACAGTTGTTGGTAGTGGGACTGCCAGGCTCTCTGGACAGATTTGCCCATGGCTGTAAGAAGCAGTTCAGTCCTTCTTGGTAAAAGACGATTAACATGACAAGAAGCGTCTCAATAATTCATCAGATATTAAGTGCTCTTCTGGCGATGGGTGGCAGTGAGAACGGGAGCAGTGAAACCCAGCCCAAACTGCCAAAACCTGATGAATTTTGCAAACGGACCTCAGTGGACAGGTTTCAAAGTTAACCTAATGGTCAGGTGAGTGCTCTGTTGTCCTGAAAAAAACTAAACACACAACAAAACCTGAAAAGTCAGACTCATTGCTACATGCACTTGGGAACCTGTCCATAAGAGCGTGAACCTTCAACTACAACTGACAGTTAAACAATCACACTGAAAGCCAATCCATGTTGACCTTTCTATCAGACTGCTTCGACAACAGTCTGCAGAGGTAATGCACATTTTGTACATTCCACCCTTATTCCCATGGTGTACTTGCAGACAGACACAAGAGATACACTCTGAGCTTTTTTTTCCCAAATCCCATCACCTAACAAAAGAAATGGAGAGAGGGAGAGAGAGACATGGACGGAGAGAGAAAAAAGCAAGGGAGCAAGAGAAAGGAGAGATGTATGCGTTGTCTGATGTGTTCTGCCCTGTAGGGCCCTGCATGCCTGTCCTGACTAAGCGCGCATGCATTGTTGAGTCTCACGTTACGGCTCTCCCAACAAGCACAGTTTGTTTTAAATACCCCAAGGACGCTCCATCCAAGAGCCTGGGCCGAGTCGGAGAGAGTGGGGAAACATAAGCCCGTGTGCCGGGGGACGGCGGAGGGGCAGAGGCTTGGGGCACCAGGAGGAGGAGGAACCTCCGAGCTCATCCCGCTCGGCCTCAGCCTGCCTCTGCTCTCGGCCTGGGAGGTTGTCCGCAGCTGACCGCTGGGACTCAGCCCCGAGCCATTCTGGACTTTAAACACATAACAATTTCAAGCCACCGAATGGGTGTACATGCATGTCTGCCAGCTGTTGGAAACACAAGCCTCGGGGTGGCTGGCAAATCAGACCTCACAGTTCATTCATAACTGGGGGCTTGGGAGGCATGCATTTGGTTAGAGCCTGCTAATCATTCTGCATCCTGGGTTAAAATAAAAGTGGTATTTTGAGTGGGTGGCATAACCCCCCCACCCCCCCGCATCCTCATATGTTCTCTCCCCTCACACCACCCGCCACCCCTCCCCACCTCCACCCCAATAATCTAGTCTGTGCTGTCTGTGAGCCTCTAAGTTTGGGACACTGAATTTTTAATCAGGAGATTTAATGGGGCTGTAAGTCTACACCTTGCTAAATTAATCATGGCTGTGTTAGCAGGTCTTGTTTGGTGCGGTGACCAGGCTCCGACGTCTACAGAGGAGCTGAATAGTCTTGGCTCGGAGAGGGATCTCTGCCCCGGAAAACCCCCGACTACGGGCCAAGCCTGGCATGCGTGTGGCAAAGGACCAGGTGGACCCGGTGCCACCATAATGTGCACTCACTCCTGCCCCTGTGACATGAGGACACTGGCACGCATGACAGAGCGAGGGATAGAGAGAGAAATGGAAGGAGAGAGAGAGAGAAGACAAGGCCACTGGTCATTACTGGAGAATAAAAGCTGCATGCCAGACTAAGCCTTAGGAAGGAGGGTTCAAAATTAGCTCCTCAATCTATTGGCTCAGATTGCAACAATGACCAATCCACGGAAAATATTCTAGTGTGTCATTAGGGCAAATTTATTGAGCAGATGACCGGTGACTGGGCTTGGCAATGTCATCTAGTCCAATAACGGCCGCCAAGATCTTCTTTACTACACTGGCCCAAGATAGCGCCGCAAATGGCCCTCAGGGAGAGCAACTACAGATGAAAGTTAATAAAGTGTGCTTGCAATCAGATAGGAAAAAGAATCCAGTAGACTTGATATATGCTTTAAATGTCAATTTCAATGAACCACTGGAGACATAACTTTGTGTGCGTCTGTGGCATCTCAAGTTCTTTTTTATTTTGACATTTAAACATATGTAATCACCACATTTTCATATAACAGAAAATGTGTCAATTTCAGAAAACCTGGGGAGAAATGATTATAGTAGAGGATAGAATGGTATTTTAAAAGTATCCAGTGGAATGTATGCAGTAAACATCTGAATTGCAGATAATTTCCTAATAACATGGTCAACTGAGAAATAGCCAACACAATGTGCTCAAAACTGAGCAGGGATGATATGCTCGTTCAGAATCTCTAAAGGCTCTTTTTTAGTGGCAGCGAAAACCCTCAATCATAGTTAGCTAATAGACAGTGAGAGTGATTGATTCTGGGGGGGGCCCGCAAACCTTGTGAAAAGTTTTCATAGTGAGGCGCCTTCAAATTTCTGAGTCCTTTCATCTTTGGAGATTGATATCTCCTCTGTTTATCATAACAATGCCAAATGAGACGAAGCAGGCTTACTCTGGAAGAAGAGTGGTGGACTTTTCAAAGTAACCCTGGATTGTTTACAGTGGTACCTTAATGCGGAAGAGCGCTAACTTTGCTGTCATCGAGCCCTTCACACAGCTGAATCCCCAAAATAAATGAAGACATCCAAACTTTCCCTCTACGGCTTAGGCTAAAGTCAAGCTGTAAGACTTTAAACCAGAGATTGCAGTTGATGTCAGGGGGAACTTCCCACACAAACCAGTCCATGCGAGTGGAAAAATGAGCTCATTACATCTCTCTCTGTGGCGGAATTCATCAGTGCACATTCCCCTTGATAAGCTTTACTTTTTTGTAGCATTTTTTTTTGTTCACAGAAACCCATCACTGCTGGCCCTGACATGAATGTGTGCTGTTTAAATAAAAGGTAAGGAGGACCAAGATTATGTGTTACAGGCTTGCAATTAGCTCTGTTTGCATGTATGCACCAGCATGCAGGGGTACATGACAACCCAGACTATACATACTGAAATTATTTATAAGCACCATGCGAGTGTGTGTGTGTGTGTGTGCGCGCGCACGCGTGTGGGTATGTGTGTGTGGGGGGGGGGGGGGGGTGTGTATGTGTGTGTGCACGTGTAAAGTGGGAAATTGTGCATATTAAAAACACTTGAAAGACTGATATAACTCCATAGTGTTACATGCCCCATAGATTTTGGGACCTTGTGAAACTGAAAATGAGAACCCACATATTTAGGTTTTGTTCTAATCACCATTGTAATCCAGGTGTCGGTCTAGAGCTTCTACATAAAATGTGATTATGGTTCAGTTTTTATTTTATTTTTTATTCAAGGGTGAAATTAAAAACAAAAGTAGCAAGTTCTTATTGTACAATTAGGTGGTGTCTGAACTACATTTCACTACAACTACAGTCACCCATCAAAACATCAATGGCATTTCCCTCTAATATTACAATGTTCTGGAATTTACAAATAATGAACTGTATTACAACGTAAAGTACATTTACATGATGCTGAATATGTATATCTGGTGTGACTGCATCCCAAGAAAGCAACAAACAATGCCATACTTCAATAACCAAAAGAATATACTGTTATTCTGCCATACTGAAAAATCATACAAAGTTTTATTTCGGTACTGTAACAAACTCTTCAGTACTGTAACAAATTCTTTGAATAAGACTAAAGCAATGCTGCACACTAGTACTGTACAGTCAAATCCAAATAATGGAGCTGGGCATTTTTAGTAACAGAATATATAAATTTATTTTATTTATTTTTTGCAGTTACAGCACATTATTTCTGTATCTTAGATCCACTGTTTCTATTTGTTTGAAATGTTGTATAAATCTGTCTAATGTCTATTTGAATAGAGATAAATGAAGGCAAAATAAATACAATTTGTTGTAATTATTTCCCTGGCCACAGAGTGCCTCATACAATACTGTAGAACAGCCTTGCATTTACCCTGCTTTTATTAGTTTTATTAGTATTAGCTTTTTTGTTGTTGTTGTTCTGACATTTCTTATTTTTACATATTTTACTCTCAGAAAAACAAAATATTATTTCTTAACAGCAAACATTAGGAAACGCTGCCTGCTGCACTCAAATGATAAAATAAACACTGGACAGAATGGCTGTGAGCGCAGTTAAACACCTTTTGGTTGTGCTTTGCTCTTTCACTGCAACTCCAAATTAGTCTGGCCCTGCGACAACCGTTCTGCATTTCAGAAAACAATTTAACTGTGTAACAATATGAGTTCACCACATTCTAGTAATACACCAGACTAGGCGAATCTGTAATTGGCTGTAACTGCATGGCTGGTGTAAACATATATATATATATATGAGAAACTACTTTGGTTCTCCCAAATCAACAATTAGAGGCATATAATATTACCCTTGGTCCCAAGTTAACTAATAGACAAGGTTTGCATGCCACCAAGGTTAATAGGTGCATCCTGAGAAGCTAATGTTAGCTACCCTCTGTCAGACTATCATTCGCCAGCCTCTTGATAGACGACTCTATGAAATGTCAGATATATCCAGTACACTGCAAGTACAACGTTTTGGACATACACTATATGAGCCCATGGGCCAGTTGAGTGTCACAAATCTGTTTTTCAATACAACAGAAATGGCAAGAAAGGTCAGCTTGGGTGCGTGTGGATATCGCTTGGCACGCACTGACCACCGGTGTACCTGCACTGATGACTCATAATGACTCTTCAACTTGGGCCGCCAATGTGACACCCCCTGCAGCACTATTAGAAGCCGTGTCTGTCCAACCTGACGCATTATATACTAAAGCATTTTATTGAGAACAATTACATCTCAATCTCATTGACCAAAGATGTTGGTGTCAAAACACCTAATGTCTCCAGGTGAATAGTTAAGTCAAACATTTCCTATTATATCCAGTGACAGAGTTCCAGATCCACTGAGGTCATTTCTTCTGTTGTAAAACCCCAAGCTGTGTAACAACCTCGACACTAAACCTTCTGTGGCCCTCGGCTCACTTCTACAGAGAACCACTGGGAGGTCTAATGGTTGGAGGTCCACACACTTCAGAGTCAGACTTTCTCTATTCTCTAATAGACTTATTGGCAATTTTGGTTTTAAAGAGTTAATCACTCTAAAACAATTATTGAAGACAATTATCTAAAGACATCAATGCAATTTACTGACAATTCCTACTAAACTAATATTTGATGTTATTGTTATTTTACATTCGGATTAGATTAATAACAATCCAGCTATTAAAGTGACTTCGGACTTTCTTCTGGTAATTTACTGGAAATAATGTAAAACTATGTTCACAGCATAATTCTTGTTACTGTGAATAGCAATCTGATAAACTTACATGAACTACGCCATGTTACCAGCCAATATTAGTCAAGAACTTGCTTTTCAGATTTTACAGGAAATGTTTAACAGTGTGTTCATGCGGCTGTGTTTAGACCTAGGACTTTAAGGTGAGCACACAGCTCCTGGATCCCCCCGTTGTGAGAACCGAGTGTTTACAACAGCGCTGAAACATACAGCCCTAGCCTCAACCCACTGTGGTTTGGACCATTTCACAAACTAGCCATTCAGGGCCACAATGTCCTGAGTTCATAATTAAGATATCAGAAAGGCAGTTCCCACATCACGGTGTGCAAAGACCTTCTGCTTTTTCTAATGTCTTCCTCACACCTCTGACTCACTTTGAAATTCTGATTGGTCTAAACTTTGTCAAGGATTCATGCTGCTCGTAAAGGTGCAAAACAACTGTGTAATGTCTCACTGCCCCATGAGTCTCTACGCATAACAGGTATTACAATATATACTCTAGACATCATTTAAAACCAGCACAGCTCAGCACCTGGGAATTTAGGATCTTGGTGGTCTGAAACAGTGTGTGTGTGTGTGTGTGTGTGTGTGTGTGTGTGTGTGTGTGTGTGTGTGTGTGTGTTTCAAGCCTAAGGTGGAAGTGTATTGAGGTGTAGAGACCAGACGCCTGTCTCAAGCTGTTTCTCACCTTCTGTGCTGCCTTGGAGGGGCCCTTGTTCTTGCTTCCTTTAGGGCGCCCCCTCGGTCGTTTGGGGACAGGCTCGCCCGTGGGCTCCTGAGGAGGAGGGGAAAGCAGGAGATGAGGAGAGGAAACAATGCTATGGCCCACTGCTCCCCCATCACCACTCAGAAAAGACAAGGTCCCTTTCAACAATGCACTCATTTAATGGTGGCCTCTCGTACTTGGTGGCCTATGAGTGAAGACCCAAAGAGGGTCAAAGGTTGTGTGATTGTGTGGTGGTGTCAGAGCTTGGGGTTGCAGGTATGGGAGTTCATGCTCATGTTTACATTTGCGTATGTGGGCCTTCTCATGTTTGAGTGCATATACACTCATGCACTTGGCTACATCCCCAAATCTGATCTCTCCTAGTAGCAAGCACCTTGACCTCAACTCATAACATCTGTGCAGACACAAAAGAGGTCAAACTAAAATTCTATGGTTATCTCCTGGTAATTAAAGCCATAGCTGTTGATCACACACATGCAGGCTATACATTGTTATTGATCGGAAATACCAGAATACTAATCACGTGATATCAGTAGTACTTAAGATTCAGTTGGAGGCTCTACATGTGCAAGCAGCAGTTCACTTAATTTGCGTGTTTATTGAAACTTCAACACACACTGCAAAGCGTGGGTATGTCTACCGTAAAATTAATCAGTTGATAAAATAAAGACTTTGTCCCCACCAAAATACATTAACAGGGTTGAATAATTTGTGAAAAACAGCCTTCCAAAAATAGCTATAGAAAAAGGTCTGCCAAAATGTCGTCATTAAATGCCAGCACAATGTAAAAAAAACTTCAGCGTGGAAAGGACGGTGTCGTGGCGATATACTGCTGAAAACAGTGGTTGTGGACATGTAAACAAATGCTCACAATGTTAAAATAATGGAGGCAATAACTTCTGACACGGTAATATGTTCGTGCGCGGTCACATGAAAATCGCAATCAACTCAATTATGCTACAGATTATGGTACTATACAATAGCCTGACTGATCGGGATAAAGCATAGTCTACTGCCACAGCTCTGCACAGTCTAACTGCACAATCAAACAGAAGTCACAGCATGGTCACCGGACAGACACAGTTGTGTCAGTTATCTAAAAAGTTGTATGCATTCATATGACTGGAATTTCTCTGAAACTGATTTTTAAAATAGTAACACAGTGCATATCGTATATGAAATAATGCTAGTGGTCAGTTAAAAAATGGGTGTATTGGCTGATGTAAAAGAATAACCATGTCTCGCTCAAAAAGATGTGAAGAATATCGCCAACGTAACAACAGAACTGTGCGCATAAATTATCTGCTAGTTTGAGGACATATAAGTGTGGAGGCGCTTTGAAATGTACAGAGCTACAGAACCGTGCACACATGAACAATATAAAGCCAAACACTTCAAGTGCATTCATAACCTTTCCTTCAAAATGTAGGTAACAATCCCATTTCACTTCACAAACTAATTAGGAACGTGTCTACAGATTACTGTGAGATCGGAGCGGATAAAAACACTTAATTTTCTTCGTAAATCAAATAGGGAGAGAAAAACATGACACTGACTTGTGGCGGCTTCCTTGGTCTGCCCGGTCCTCTCTTCGGAGGCTCAGCCGGTGCGGGCTGTTCCTGGGATCCTGAAGCTTCGCCGGCTTCCTCGCCACGGGCACTCATTGCGACTTGGACCAAACTGTAGGCTTCTGCACCTTCTACTTTCAGACACGGCTGATTCCTGCACACCGGACGTCCTGGTGTGGAACACGAGATGGGGTTCCTTGTTCCTTTAAAGTTGCCGGCGACTTCAAGCGGAAAATTGAAACAGCCCAGTAAATATGTATTTAAGAGGGTTGCGCAAAACAAAACAAAACAAAAATTATGAGAAGGGCCTTCAAAATATTATGAATAGCACGTGCTGCCCAGTTTAGTGTTTGGCACACAAAAAGTCTTCTCTTTAGAGCTGGGTGGGGGTGGCTTTAGTAATAAAATAAGCCAGTGATCGATTGGAATTTCGGTTTCGTCTGTACAACTGAGTGCGATTCATTTGCAAAGAAAATGTGACAGTGCACTGTCAAATCCACGCGCCGACAAGTCTGCTGCGGAACTTCAAGAATCACGGGGACAAGGTTTTTGCACGGATTGGTTTAAAAAAGTTGGTATTTTAAATACATCTCTGCTGTCCATACGAAACCAGTCCACTGACCGAATGAGGATGAGGTATATTTAAAAAAAAGAGAGGGAGAAAGAAAATCAGTTTTCCCGTGGGTGGATAACACGGGGAGGGGGAGGCACCGAAGGCGCAAAAAAGCTGGGGTTTTGGAGAGAAGCCAGAGAAAACAGGAGAAATTCAGCGGCGTTAAGAGGAGAGAGCACATTGAGACAAACTCACGTGTCCAGTACCATTCATGTTACTGGCGAAAGTCCAGAGAGTTTAAAGAGACAGAAGGCGAAAGTGGCTTTTTGCGTTTTAAAGTTAATATTGCTTTGTATTTGACTTTAACAGCTCATGGAGTGCATTTAACTTATTTGTTAGTGATTTAATTTCCTAATGTAATATGTAGCCTACGACTGCAGCACATTAGTTAGTTATATGTGTTTCACTAGGCTACTGAATATAAAATATATTTATTTTCTATGTATTAGGAAGTATGAGTACTTCCTCGAATTACCATTTAAATTGTTATTATTATTGTTGTTGTTGTTGTTGAAACATTGAGTGATTAGGTTAGTGGGCGTTTAAAATCACACTGACGGTGGTAACAATGCCACGGCCTCAGGGAATGTTCAGGTATGCTCTCAGGCGTAAACAACTCTTCTAAAAGGTGCTACTATGCTTTTCCATGGTGGCAGCTGCCTTTTCCCTCCAAAGCCTGAGTGCAAGGAGTGTGATTGCGACTAAAGCGTGTGGTTGAAGGCCGACCTCCAGCAGCCGCATGGCTTTGAAGTATTCCGCCCATCGACGTGGGGTGAGATCAATTACACAAGAACAACAGTGACAAAGAATAAACTGCTTTACGTGCAGGCCCTTTCCCACGATCTGGCCAAGCCTGCTCGACAACAGGGAATGGCGAAGTCCTCCCCTACGCCCTTCACTGAATGTATTTGTGTCAGAGTTGGTCTTAATAGTGCAGGCAGCGGAATCCATGGTCGATTGAAATAAGAAAAAATAATATATAAAATAGTATAAATAAAATGTACTTATTTTTTTATTTTTGTATTTGTATGTTTCGCTTGGTGCGCGCGCGTGTATATTAGCCTTTTTCCTAAATTAAAATGTACACGCATCTTTGTCTTCAAATTTACTCCTACATTTGTGCGCATTTTCATGTAGTTCGGCATAGGATTGGGATCTGTGCTATCCTGTGAAAGAAAGTGGTTAATTTGTCGTTGGTATGCAGTTCATTCATAAAAAACAGCACTCAGACCCCCAAAGAAGGTGGACCAGAAAGGAATTTCGCCGTTTTCTTCCCTAGACCACTCCCCCGTAGACAGAGCGGCGTCAGGACCGCAAGCCTATGAAACGAATACAATCAATAGCCACAGCCGCAAATTACTGCAGAAAGTACTACCAAGATCGATTACGCAAAATATTTGTTGAGGAGTTGAGACATATGTCCTAAATGCATAACTGTTCGTGTGAAAAACCGAATGTGTGTATTTAAATTTAGGGCATAGACCCATAATGCAAAACTGAAAAAAAAAACTCATTAGAATTTGTTATTACTTGGGCTATGAGTGGAGGTAGGATTATGTAAAGTTAAAAAGTTCGTTGTCATGGTCCATTTGCTCTTTGGCAGTGTTGATAGAGATAATGGTGCTTTATCAGAATTCAGACTAAAAAGGACAAAAGTGCACACTGGGTGTTGAAATAGGGAGTATGTGCATCTCAAAAGAATTCTTTGGTTGAAAGCAGATTTCCCCCTTTTTAGTGTGTGTGTGTGTGTGTGTGTGTGTGTGTGTGTGTGTGTGTGTGTGTGTGTGCTGAGGAGGGACTGCTCTGGGCGAATTGTGGGAGAACTCATCCACCGCGGCACACTAAAAAGATTTGGAGACCAACCACAGCCCCTCGCCACCCGATGTCAATTTTAACTGTTTCACCCCCAGCCAGTATGCCTCCTGGGCGGTGTCAAAGCGGCAGCACATATGTGATGCATTTATGGAGCAGAACTGTGAGGGGCCTACTGCCACACTTCAGACACTAACTGGTCAAACATTTCCATTTCTCTATTCAAGAGAATTACAAATATTAAAATAAAATAAAAATACTTACTCAGGGGGTAATAAACTTAGATCAAGGGAGGAAGAATCAGCTACCCTCACTAGTCTATTTTCGCTCATTATTTGGCGTGGATCACCACATTGGTCCTATGCAAGGATATTGCCTAAAGAAGTCAAGTGCTGAAGTTCATTCATCCCGTTTCTTTGAGGAGGAAATGAACAAATTAAATATAGAAACGAGGAGAAACACATCCAGATGTCACAGGCATCCACAGCCCATACCATGAAGGGCTAGCCAGGGGACTCTCTGTCAGGCACTCATCCTATAGTGCCCCCAGCTCCTCCACCACCACCTCCTGGTCAGCATGTCTCTGGGTGGACTATCAGGGCCACACATTCGGTCAGCTAAGGGGTCAAAGGTGACTTGAAACTTCAGAGACAAATTATCACCCACACATCCCAGCATTCCCATCAAAGGTGATGTGACCAATGCTGTCTATCTCTTACACACACACACACACTCACACACACACACACATTGTATACAGTTCCTTCTGTGAGGGGAAAGGACTAGACTCTATTTATAGTCCCCAGGGTCTCGTACCCCAAATGGAGCTGTGAAGGCGTGAGGACAGTTCTAAGCAGGACAGCACCTCTTGGAGCTCATGTTGTAATTTGGGAAGTGCAGCCGACGGGAAGTGGACACACATTCCCATTGCCGGTGGGGTCACGACAGGGGTGTTATTTCAGGAGACAGGGAGAGAGCGGGACGGAGAGAGAGAGAGGGTGCACCTCACCTTCTCATGAGAACATGGGAATCTGACTTCTCCCCACCTCCCACTGAGAAAAGACTCTTTTGGATCTATGGAGAGAACAGTGACACAAAAACCTGCCATTGCAGTGTATGTCATGCAGAAATAGTAGTCCCAGCAATGTGTCTGCTAGACTAATGTGTGTTTGAGCAGTTTGTTGAGTTAAGTATAATGTGTATGTCATGATTAAAAAAAAAAAACAAATGGTCATGACAGAATTTCATTCTAAATATACCCTTTTGTCTTTACCAAGAAAGAATGGCTCAGGTAAAGAGAAACAAAAACTTTACCACTGGGTCTCTTTTTTGCAATAGGCTGTTTTTTTTATCTATGCCTTCACCATTTATCCCAAGAACCAACACAACCCCAGTGAACTTCTGTTGGCCAATAAACACCCCCCTACTCTGTATTTGTTTTGGTTGACAAACGAAGTCCAGAAGTAGCCCCTCCCCACCTAACACACACACACACACACACACAAACACAGCGCCTGTGTGGCCTGTCTGCCTGGCAGACTTGCACCAGCATGTAGGTAAAGGTGCTATCTGCTATTGGCAAAGACAGCGCCATCAATCCTCCCGTCGGCCACTTGGACCAGGGCATGTGCGGTCAGACTCGGGAGGGTGGCGGTGGGGGAGGGGTAGACAATCTTTGTACATTCCGTAAGGTCACTGCGGAATGACAAATGAGACGTTTGCCTTGCTTCTTTTATGCACACTCGTTTTTTTCCCTCTTTCTCCTGATTATCTTTTTTTTTCATGGGCAGTTTGCGCTCCAGTCAGCCTGCTCCGGGTAGCCTCAATGTGTTCTTGAAAGGATCTCATTAGACATGTTCTTGAATGAAAGGCTACCGTCGTTTGATTGGTTGATTTAAACTAGGAATTCTGTTTGATTGGACAGTTGGCTTTCCTACATTTGGATGAATGGGAATGGAATTGTGCGCGTGAAACAAAGAGCGTGGACAGATGGTGGGTCCGTTGTTGGACATGGTATGAAAGGATAAAAGGGAGGGAAGAAAAAAGAAAGGGAGAAGGAAGGCAAAGAAAAAGAAAGAAAAAAGTGAGGGAATGTTTAATGTTGATCATTGCTATTTTCAATGCATTTTATAATTAAACAGAATTTTCCCTCTTCCTCTAACATGTCGTGTGTTTTTTTCTAAATGATCTTAATAAAACAGCCTTCTGTTGGGCTGAGCAGAGATGGGCCAGACTAATTGTGCGATGACTCTTGACCTCAGCGAAGGTCACATGTGAGGCTTTTGGCAGTCTGCATGCCAACTGCAAGGTTTTAATGGATCCTCTCTCTAAGGATAGACTCTCATTATTAGCCTGCTGCACTCAATGGAAACTTTATTCTTCCATTACTTAGAAGCAACAGGTGTTGCAATGCTCTGATAAAGACATCTGTTGTTCTTTTTTAGTGTTTTGCTTTAATGCTATCTATTTATCTATCTATCCATCTGTCTATCTATCTACATAATCTATCTATCTATCCCTCTTTTTTTGCTAACGTGAAACATCTTGAGAAGCTGTGCGTTTATTCATTCTGCTGTGTGGTGGAAGAGTGATACCACTGTCATATCTCAGCATGTTGACTTCCTTCGACTGAGGTAGGCAGGAAACTGGCGGAAAAAACGCACTGATCTTTGATCTCAGGCTTCTGGGGGGCTCTGGGAGGGTCGAGGGTTGGAATTCTGCCACCACACCCTTCGAGGTCAAAGGGCACATAACATTATGGAATGACCCCCCATGCTGTGTGGAACCTGAGACTGTCTTTAGTGCAAATCCCCTACATGTGCTTCTGCCCAGAGCATGGTCACTGTCACTTGCTGGCTGCCTGCAAACCATTCTCTACTGCTTAGGATCCCCTCTGCTGCTTAGGATCACAGGGTAACAGTCAGCTCATCTTGACTGAGGCGCTCTTCAGTTTGTTGAGGTGTAATAAGCCGTACACACATACGACTGAGCCACACACAGGCAGCCCTGTGGCAAAGAGTAATAAGGGAAGCAGAAGAACCCTGGTCTTTTACCTCTGTAGAGAATGTTAGTTGCAGCCTCACACAGAACGCTGTGGATCAGGGGGAGGGGTGTGTGCACGTGTATATGTATGTGTGTGTGTGTGTGTGTGGCACTCGGTGCTCAGCTCTGTGTGAAGTCTGTTGTGATTTCCCAGCTCAGCTGGCTGTGCAGCAGTGACATGGCTGGGTGCTGCTGGCAGGGCAAAGGCTCCATCTGCTGGCACTGTGGAGAGGAGGAGGATGGATGAAACAGGCAGACACCTCTCTGCTCCACTCTCCTCTCCTCAGCTCCACCTCACGGCACTTCACTCCCGGCCCCTTAGCCTCCATCTGCCTCGAACAACGCCCACAGCCCAATGACACCGCTCGCCGGGTGACACGGGACCCCTTCGGCACGGCGTCGCGTTAAAAAGGCAGCTCTGTTTTACCTGACGTTACTGTATGTGTGGCATTCATTCAGCCAATGGTTTTTGAGTGTGTAAATGTTTTATGCCGTGTTATCAGTCTAACATCTCTTTTTGAGCTTCCAGCAGGGGAGTTTTAAAAGTACCACCCCGTAAATGAGGAACAGCTGGTATTTGCCTGCACCCCAAACCCCAACCCCCACTCTGTTTTGTTCCAATCTGACATGAGAGAAACCTCTGGAGGAAACTTTTAAGGAGCATTTTCTGTGTGTGTGTGTGTGTGTGTGTGTGTGTGTGTCTTGTCTGTATGTATGTGTGTGGGTGTAGCATGTGTCTTGTCTGTATTTATGTGTGTGTGTGTGTGTGTGTGTGTGTGTGTGTGTGTGTGTGGAGTATGAGTGTCTTGTCTGGATGTGTGTGTGTGTGGAAAAGAGAGGGGGGCTCACATACATTGTGGAGGTTTGCTTACTCTGGATGGGACGTGACAGCAGCAGCTGCTGGAGGATTGTGTTGTGCTGGGCTCGGCTCCTCTCCGGCCCCACTCTGCACAGCCCACTTCAAAGCGGCCGGCCTAGGTGTCTCTCTCCCTCACATGCCCCAAGCCTGTCTCCACTAGCGGATGTTTAAATTTGTGCTAATCCGCATTAAGAGCAACGGGGTCAGTGCTATCACTCAAATGTGTTGTTTTTTTTCTCTTCCTCTCTGGCTCTCTTTCTCTCTTTTCCTCTTTTTACTGTTCTTCCACATGCCTCTGACAAGCAAGTTTGACGGGTAAATCAGTTTACAGAGATCAACAATGTCTGTCCTGACACACTGTTTACTGCGTTCGTGATCTATTTTTAAAAGGCACGCAAATTCCCCTCAAAATCTACACATACACACACAAAAAATGCATTTGGTGCATTTTGTAGAAAGGAAATCGAAAAAGTCAGTCAAAGAACATCAAAAAGTCAAGCAAATAGATTTCTATGATAGGGGAAAAACAGTTATTGACTGAATTCAGAAGCCAGGATTCCGTCTGTTGCTCCCATAGATTCAGCATTAAACTAAACTGAATATTTGTTGGCGACTCTGATGGGTGACTATGAGTAGTTTTATAAATTGTAAATTCTAAACACAAAACAAATGCCCCACTCAAGACACAATAATAAAACTGTCACTCAAACCTGCTGGACAGTCTCTCTGTTCTAGGCGCTTGTGTAGTTCACCAAACATGCCATCTGTATCTTTATGCTTATGCGGAATTGCTCGTGTTTATTTTATTTCTCCTTCCCACAGTTGTTTGAGAAAGAAAATATATTTTTCTCCTCACCTTCTCCCTGTCCAGTGGTCAAAACAACCCTAACTATTTTCTGCCGGAGCCTTTGCCAAGCACAGATGCATGTAAAGTTTATGAATAGGCTGACTTATGGAACAAAATAGCAGCTCTTCTTCGCTTGACTGGATTCGGAATGGCCATGTGCACTAAACCGCAAGTTTGTGATTTTTTTTTTCCTCGAAGGAGAATGTTGTTTTTCCAGCGAGGGAAATATTTTCAAAGGCACGACGTCCCTGTCACTCACACAAACACTTAGATATTCATGCTACTTACAAGGACACCCACTCACTCTCTCCCTCTCTCTCCCCCCCCCCCCCCCCTCTCTCATATGAACAGACACATACACAAACTCGAACACACACTCAAAACACTCCCTCATTCACACAGCTCTCTTCCACAGGGTCTGCACACACAGTGTCAGTGGAGTCTACTCTGTTCATCAATTAGCTGACTTTCATTGACAAATGTACGAAACATTGGCCCCACAGACAGGAAGTCTTGAAATGAGAGGGAACTTGTCTTCCTGGACTTGGCTTCCTCTAAGCCAATCGAAACCTGTCTAAGAACACACATAATAAACACCTCAAGCCAAAACTTTCATCATAAAATGTTCATTTCCACCTAGCACATACCATGGATAATCAGTTTATATAGAATGCCATAAAATGTATGGTTATTCACTAAATAATTTCAAACATTGCATTGCAGAAGAGTAATAGATATCTACATTGTTCATCATAATAATAATAATAATAATAATAATAATAATAATAATAATTATTATTATTATTATTATTATTATTATTATTATTACTATTAATATTATTATTATTATTATTATTATTATTATTATTATTATTATTATTATTAATAATCCCTTTTCTCTTCATTCAAACAAACAGGCCTGTTTTCCCTAGGTCAACACAAGGGTGACTGGTGTTAATAGAGAAATGGCAACCTTTGCTCCAGGACTGGCTGTTTGTCCAGGTAGTGGCCCTGATGGAGTCTCCAGTCTCAGGTTGGTGCAAAGTTTGTCAATGACAATTCTGCCCCTCTTCCGCAACCATGGAAACAAACATCTCACACGATCACAAACCAGGAGAGATTGTGCTACCCTGCCAACAAAACCTGTATGATATGAAATCATCATGTTTTCTTTTGGAAAAAAAACCCATCAATTTAAAAAAATCATTAATGTCACAATGGATCATCAGTACCGCTTTTGACACAGATCTGGACGGGGAGGCTGTGTGTGTTGTGGCAGGCTTGTGTCTGAGGCCTGTTGGGGTGGTGAAGGGCTGTCTGGTGGTTCCTGCTCTGGTGGAGGAGCAGGCGGGACAGTCAGGGGGAATGCCAGGAATGCGGCCTGGGTATTAGGGAGCCTGAGGAGGGGCCAGCCAGTGTCAGCGGGGTCAGTCACCTTCACCTGTGTGGCACTATCACGGACCGGGACACTCCATTTGAATGAATTCACTTCATCCTCCACTCAGCTCATGTTGTAATGCACGTCTCTAAGACCAGCAGAGATGTCCCATAAAAACATTATAAATAGGGATTCTTTATTCAGCTGACGTGTGCTTCTCTTAACCCAGCAGTTATTTCAAAAACATATACAAACTTTGGAGACACAAACTACAAATGTGACAAATTCTACTTCTCTGTCAACTATATAACATAAAGACAAGTTTATTTATATTATTTTATTATTTTATTAAAAGTAAAACTATATGAACCCAGTATTTATAAACATATAAATGCATCCTTATGGCTTTATGAATGCAAAACAATGACATTAGCCTAACAACATTAGCTGTTTAGTCTGTACTCATAAGGACTTACAATGTTAGCGTATTTACAACTTGTTTACAACAAGTGTCACAAGCTCTTTGGCTTTTTGAAACTAAGGAAACATACAACTTTACTTAGTGTCTGTACAGTGCCTTATTGATAAAATTAGTAATTATCACATTACGTGACTTATTATGAATGCATTATAACGCTTTATGAATGTATTATTAATGTGTTTAACTCATGGTCGGTAGTCTTGGTCAACAGTACAGTCATTAGTTGACCTTTGTTTCACACTGTTAGGGTTGGACAGCCATGTTGTTTGAGCATGATGAACCCAGTGTTGCCCAGTGTATTGTCAAGCTTAAACTTCAACCAACAGACCCATCCCCCCTCTTCTTAAACAAAAACCCACCATCAACTTGTGTTTATCAGTCCATCTGCGACAAGCACCAAAGCCTTTGCAGACCTCGCTTTTGCGTTCCGGTGAGCAAACACGCTCTTAATCTCGCCCCTCTGACAGACGGCCTGTCGCCAGCGTTTGCCGTCTTTGCCCCTACAAAGCTAACACCTTGGCAAACACAGGCCAGGAGAAATCAATGGGCGCTACTCAAACAGCACCTGCCAAACAACAGGAGAGACAGAGAGTGGGAGGACGAGAGGAAGGAGAGGACAAGGCGGACACAAGAATGTTATCTCAGGTCAGCTTGTCATGCCCTGGCCTTGCAGAGTGGACTCTCTCATGAGGATGGGATGAGAAGTTTTGGGAGTGATCACCTTGGAGTTAGGAAAGAGAGCAACTGAACACACAGCTGCAGGATTAACAAATGTCAGGCACCGACTCAGTCCTCACCTGCTTTAAGATGGAACTTGATATTGAAATGGATTACAGCGATAATAATTCTATATTAATTCTATATTATTTTAAGGAACTGAATTTAACATAGAGTCAACAGAGTGATGCTGTATTTTCAGTATTTTAAACTAGGTTAAATAATCGTAAACTTTAATCTCTCTAAAACTGTCAGAAATAGTGAACAATAAATAATCTCTTTCTCTCTATTTCTCTGAAACTGTATCAAGGAGTGAAGACATGACCAATCCATAAAAACTCTCTCTCTCTCTAAAACTGTATCAAAAGGTCAAGTCATAAAAACTTCATAATATCTGTTAGCTTCAGTGATGATCAAGTTGAAAATACTGTCTCTTCCTCCCAAGTTTTAAAACACATGATGTTTCCTTGCAGATTTCCATAACTTCCCCCCTCAATGTTTCCATTGCAACGGACTCTTGTGTAATTCATTACTTACAATGTTGATAGTAGCCCATGTATATTGTTTATTGTCTATTGTCCTAATGCCCATCATGTATCCATGGTACTTCTTGCACTGTACTGGTGTACTGGTGTACGTCCTAGTTGCTTGTCTAGAGAGCATAACACCAACCAGTATTGTATACTTAGCCAATAAAACTGATTCTGATTCTGAATTCTCTGCCAACCTCCAGTTCTTGAGTGTTTCTGACCAGTAAAAAGCATCTCCGTGCGACTGTCTGTTAGCGTGTGCGACCTCTGGCCGCGGCGCGGGGCCTGGGTGTGGCTGCCACTGACCCAGGGAGAATGCGCTCTCTGTAGGCCCCCGCGGCAACGTTTGTTTTGAAAGGGAGCCAGGGGAAGTCTGCAGGGCTAAGTGGAAGCGAGTGCGCGAGAGAGAGTGAGAGAGAGAGCGAACGAACGAGCAGCAGTGACATTCTCGAGACTTGGCACCCATTCAATGCTCTCCCACCGCCACAGGGCCGGCTAGTGCTCACTCGGCTGCTGACCACGCGCAGGCAAGGAAGAGATGGACACGGCAGAGCAGAGAGCTCTCAAGAAAAGGATCATTTGAGAATGATGATTTGCAATGATAAAATCTCTCAGCCCAATCCCCACTGACAGACATGACAAAAGCATTTTCAGACATTTTCCCTCTAATCCTGTTTTCTGCACATTTTTCATTTGTCCTATTTGACTGTGTATGCTTTCTTGTGTATTGTGAATGTATTCTTGCTCAGTTGCTGGTAAGGCTGTAATGGCTGTAGATTAAAACAGGCCTCTGTCACTGTTCTCAGGTCAGTCATTGCTCAGGAGCAGCACATGCTGCTTGCCTCACTTTATGGCCTGCATCTGAGCTCTCTGATCCTCCAGCATGGGAACCCAGGCATCCTAAATGCAAACTCCGCCACCAGTGCTATATTTAACTCTGGGCTTGGTGCTATTGCCTTTCCTCCCCGGGGCTAGGAGAGAAAAGGGTCGCCTCATAACCTTTATGTAGTCTTTTTCCTCCAGATGTGGCGCTGAGAGAGAGGGGGGAGGCATGGGGGGAGGAGGAGAGAGAGGGTGGTGGTACCATGGAGCCCCCACTACAAAGGCACAAGCGGTCTTTGTCAGGCCGAGCACTGAATGCCAGCACCGAACACGTCCTTATAAAAACTAATTGTCATTCAATCACTGATTCTCATTGCCCCAAAGGTGGGTACAGACACAGGGCGGGGGTGCTCCGACCGTCCTTCATCCCTCCAGCTCGCCACCCCCCCTAATTGATGCCAGAGTTTCTTCTGTTTGTAACCCCAACCGCCACCCCGAAACCCCCCTACCCCACCCTTAGCCCTTGCCCAGCCACCCCATCCTCTCTGCCTCTTAATTAATCAGCAGGAACATGACGAGGTAACGTGTTCCATACATCCTCTGCTTTAGAATAAATTGCCTCTCACTTTTCCCTCCTCGGATCTGTTTCCACTCAGCCTGGCTTCCCCACCCTCCACTCCCACACACCCCTTCTCTTTCACCAGCCCACCCTCACCCACTGTTGTGTGTGTGTCCTTGTGTGCGCCTGTGTCAGGGTACTGCTCAGAATGAGTCCAGTAAGTATGTGATCCCTGCATGTCTGGCGGAGGGTAGTTCATTCTCAAGTCCACAGTGGGTCTGTTTGCAACACACCCAGTCTGCAGAGCCCAGTCTCTAAAAGCCCTTGCCGGTGGCCTGTTGCAACCCTGAGCAGAGCGGCAGTCTCTCCCCCCAACCCCCCTGGCCTCCCCACCCACCGTTCAGCAGCACCGCTGCCTGCTGCTGGGTCACACACAGGTCACCGTCTCGAGTGGTTTGCAAGCATATGTGCTGTGAGCTCACTGACAAACACAGGCAGTGGAAAACAACCTGCTGCATTCCGAACAAACACGCCAGATTTGACCGTCTCTGTCCGACAGGCATGGGAAGAACTGCAGAGTTGCTGTCAAACAAAACAACACCCACACCCGCCCCTGAACAAACATTTGTGCCAAAAAAAAACAACCTCTCTCTCTCTCTCTCTCTCTAAAGAATCACAAACACACACACACAATCATGTACACAGGCAAAAACATGCACGCACACACCAAACTTCAAAACCATTATGCGGTTTTTCATGCCTTGGACTAGAATGCTAAGGGGGGACTCCAAAGGACCTGTGTAAGGGGGAGAACTCAAGCTGCCCTCTCTCTGATAGCGGAGCAAAAAAGAGAAAGAAAGCTGGAGTCTCAGGTTTATTTATGTTTAGCGTGTCAGATGTTCTGGTAATTACCTGGTAGCGTTTCTTGAAGCTGTAATGCATCATGCAGAAACGCTCAAGGTCATTTGCCAGATCACTTTTTTTTTTTTTTTTTTTCAAAAAACAACTTCACAGCAACTGGAGACGGAGGAGTCTCGGGCTAAAGTGGCAAGCCTACACAAACACAAAATGGATGTAAAGCAGACAAGGGAGGGTAGGAGGGACAGAGGGCAGCGTGTGATGGAAACCTCCAGATGCTAAAGCAAACTAGCCTGAACGGGGCTAGCTTGAGCTACGGTATCTTTGAAAGCTTTCTTGGTAGTGCTTCTGGCACAACACGTGCTAAAGCAGGTTTACATTTTAGAGACAAACAAGCTTTTGAAGAGCTTCTGATCCACTTTGAGAGATTTCAGCCAATGGGGGGGGGCTTTTCTTTTTTTGGATGATTATTTCTGATTGATACTTCCTCTGTTAATGCATGGATGCTCAGACGCGGCACATTTGGAACTAATCAGTGTGCAGGCGAGCTGGGAGAGCCCAGCTGGGGTGCTGGACCACTGGGGCCCGTGCAAGCAGGGCGAGCGGTGGCCATGGTGGAGCTCCGTCCTTAGAATCTCCATGCTCCAGGACCCTCTCCATGCTGCGGCGCGCCGCTCGCTGCGCTGCCTTGATGTGGTTTCTGTCAAATTGCATCATTTGGACCAGGTCCATGGGCAGACTCTCTATCCCCAGCTCAGTACAGAACACACACCCCCCACCTCCACCTCCCACCCCGACAACCCCCTCAGCCCCCACCCCTCTCCCGTTCCTCCAGCCCCCAGCCCCGACAGACCCCCGCTCCCCTACCAAACGCCACCCACCCGCTCGCTCGCCAGAAAAGGAAATACTTGGCAAACGTTGACAGACCAAAATGAGATCACTGACTTTCTCCAGGATAGGAGTCGCTTTGCATCCATCAGCCGGGTCCAGATACAGCTGGCAGGCTCTGATGAGTCTTGGCTCTTGCTCCCTTTTTTTTCCTCTTCCTTTTCTTTTTTTTTGTTCTCTCTCTCCCGCTCTCTCTCTGTCTTTCTTCCCTCACTTTCCAAAAAAGCCAGGAATCCAGAGCATCCTACAAGCGGAGCGAAGGGTGTTGCGTTTAATAGTTTGCTTGGCTGCGGAGATGGGGGCGCTTTCTGGGAGGTCATAAAGACTAGGCAGAGATGAGTTGGCCCTGCGGACAGACTGCGGTATCGGAGGAGGCCAATTAAGTGGGAGCGCGCGGTGCAGACTCGGCCTCTTTAATGGTCTGGGACGGAGGCAGTAATGAGAAGCAGAAGCTCGCAGCCCCGCAGCCTTCCGCCCGCCCGCCTCTGGAGCAGACGGCCCTCAGCCACCCTGTCCCAGCCCACCTCACACCGCCAGAGCCAAGGCAGAGTGCTGCTGCTGCAGCAGCACAGCGCGGCGGCACATTGTGTGTGCCAATGCAGTACAGGAAGCAGTTGGCACTGCTTGGGGGAGAGGGGGCATGCCCCAGCCAAGAGCTTCTAGGAGAGGCTGAGGATATGACTAGAGTAGAGGGTGGAAGCCAACACTTGAGAGACAATTGGCAATCAATCTTACGTGACAATGTTGGGTTGTGGTAAAAAGAAGGTGTGTCTGACAGCACTTGAAAACAAATTATTTGTCCTATCAAAATTATGAAGTTATAAATAAGTATTTTATGATATTGAATAACACATAACTTGAGTTTTCACATTAGCTACTCACATTTTTCTTCATTATTTAGTGAATTAGTAAGCAGGTTATAAATAAGTATATATATGAAGTTATAAATAAGTTTCTTATGATATTGAATAACACATAACTTGAGTTTTCACATTCAGCTACTCACATTTTTCTTCATTATTTTGTGAATTTGTAAGCAGGTTTCAGTATTTTACATACAAAGTCACTGAGTGCTTTCAGTAGGAAAAAGGAAAAAGAAAATGTGATTTAACTCAGTGAATCAACACTAATGGAATAAAGCACAGAAATTCACTTTCAGCTTTATTTTACTATGTCCCATTCAGTTAACAGTTTGCTATTTGGTCTATGTTGGAATCCATTTACTTTCCTGCATGACCTTTTAATTTTTTAAAGATATTTTTTGGTCTTTCTGCCTTTATTCTGATAGGACAGTATAGATAGACAGGAGATGAGTGGGAGAGAGAGATAGGGAAGGATCGGCAAAGGACCTCGCGTCAGACTCAAACCCGCGTCACCGGATTTATGGTATGACACCTTAGCCCACTGAGCCACGGCGTCCCTGACCTTTTCATTTTAAGCTGTACTTCTGCATGGGCATGACTCAAAGATTAACATTGGTTGATGCCTTTAAGAGTCAGTCCTGAAAGTAATGGGTGACTGACGTTTATTCTGACTTGTTGCATGATTCAGAACAGATAATATGCCGTCTTCAGAAAGTTTACTCAAGTCTGTGTACACCAGCAATGTTCTCTATGCTCATGTGTTCATGTGTAAAGACCAAGATAACACTGCATCCGAAGTGTCGAGCCTTCTAAAGGGAGTAAAAATAGTGTTTTGAATGTGTTTGCTTATGGGCCGGTGTGCACTCATTGAAAGACATGAACAATGGCCAAACTTTGAAAGGCAGCGACGGTTGTGCCCATGCAGAACAGCGTACATTGGAAAAGCACCGGAAAAGCACCGTTTGCTTTAAGGGATGCATTTCCAATCAGTAAGAGCAGTTGTGGGAGTGTTGGAGCTGGACAGGGCATGATGGAAGGTGATGTTCTGTTTTATGGCCTGTCTAGGTGGTATTTCTGCCACTGGCATAGCTCCTTGGTTTGTCTTTACAGTCTCTGTATATAGACTAATGGAGACTTCAGTTTGACGAAGGAATGAAGTCACAGCAGACTTCCTGCTGTATACCAATTGGACTTGTGATTTTGGGTGTGGAGTGTATGTCAGTGTGTGTGTGTGTGGGGGGGGGGGCAGAGATAATAGCACTGGTTTTAACTCTGCAACAATGGGAACTGTATAGCACAGCCAAACTAAAACATGATTTTATAATAATGACAAAACATACCTTTAATGTTTGCTTCTGTGTCTGCACTCGATCCAGACTTCCTTAGGGAGATGACTTTGTCAGAACGAGGGGTGAAAAACTCCAGCTGCCCTTCCGAGCAACCACCCCCCTTCCAAGTGTCGGCCTCTCTGCACTCCCCTCCCCTCTCCGCCATCATGCTATAGTCTAAACACACCTGACTTGTAAATATTCTTTATTGCATCTGTAACATAAACGCTCTCAGCGACGCGACCGTTGCCGGACTTTCCCACACTCGCCAAGTAAGGCCCATCGGCTAGCTTCTCTAAACACCGGCGCCCTGGCGAGAGTGACAGGTTGGGTGACGACACCTCCTCCGGGCACAGAGCACTTCCTCCCACCCGAAGCCACCCACACAGGACAGACTCCACGCAGGCGGCCACGGCCCTGGCACAGGCCCCAGAAGACCTCCTGTGGCCTGCCTCATGCGCCAGGACCTGACTCTCCCACAGCACAGCCACTAGATAGGCAGATTGGATTTTTTTTTTTTTTGCTTTTTGTGTTGTTTTTATAACTCATTTGGGAGTGCAAATAGGTATGAAGTTTTGCCGTTCTTCGGAGAGCAAAAGAATGAATATGAATGCATCACAATGATTCAAAGCAGGTCAGAATCTCACAAACATTGGTGGATATGGAGCTAGCAAGACCTCAGGTTTTTAAAGAATCAGTCAAGTGGATGCCAGAATGTGCTGAGGCAGACGACATAGCATGTGAACTAAAAGAAAACAGGAGATTTCTCAGACTCAACTCAGATTTCTCTTTTGCGCTGACATTTGTAGTTAAGAACCCCCATGAGCTGTAGGTCACAGACTGACGGACGGAGTCAACCCGGCTCACAGATTACATTGGAGGATCTGCTGGGTTGTGTGCTGTTTGCTCCACCATGGCAGCAGCACCAGAGCGAACAATTTAGCCACGGCTTTCCAAGTTTGAAAAAAGATGAGATACTGTACTTGTCTATGGTGAAGAGTGGAAGATAATCATGCCATTTCACAATTACAGCAGTGCAGTTTGGTAGAGGTCCATTCGTTTTTTCCCCCAACTGTAAGTGAAAAAGCTGAAATGTCCTTCCAGCCCGAATTGAGTGTGTTGTGGTGTTGAATCTTACAGGAGTTTCATGAATGATTTTTTCATGAATGATCTTAAATCTGCTGTGCTGCAACAAATCACATTGCTTCTCTTTCTCTAAGTTGCAAAAAGACTTACACTCCACAAGCTCTGTCGGTTGGAACCTTCTCTGATATGACCAGTCTTCCTACTCATGCATACTCAGGCTAATGCTATGCATCATCTCAGTGGACGAATGCCATTAGCAGTTGATAACATATGGTATCAACCATCAATAGTTTCAATAGTTTCTGCACTTAAGTCATCTGTGGACATAAGAGTCCATTGCACAATAGACTTCATGCCAAATTTAGCATATTAAAACAGATTTGGAATTTATTAATAGGAATGTGATTTGTAAAGCTGGAGATGAAGGGCATGGCTGTAGCAGTTCCTCTGGAGCGAAATCCCCTGTCCACTCAAGGGGCCATCCACCAATTACCTCATGCTTACAACACACATGGGGCATATTTCAAATAGTCCAACCATGACATCATGGTACGGCCACAGCAGAAATTCTCTTTTAAAATATGCAGGGAGATTTATTGTATAGACCTTGGTCTTATCAAAACTGTGAACCTGGCAGAAGAGACTCCTCTTGTTGTGTGGGAGTCTAAGAATCTTACATTGACATTCCATCTTATTAAAATGAAAACTGATTCACAAAGTGCATCAAAGAGATTTGCAGCACAGGCTACATAAATGCTATAATGATATCTCGCTGTGGCATGTTGTCAGAACATTTTTACAGAACAGAATTACTGTACATTTAGTTAGCTAGTTAGTTAATGCAAAATAAAAGGGGTACCACAATGTAAAACTGAACTGACATCATTTATTACCCTGTCAGTAATCACAACTCTTCAAAAATGCTTTCTATTCTTTGGTGCGCATACAATCCATATATTGGTGAGAATTTAGGATGGTGTTAGTTAAAATAAACACAGCAAAGTGGGAACACAATAGGGGTGCTCAGTAGGTTAAAAATGAAAGAAGTAATTTAATTTCTTATTATTAATTGCATGCAGAGGACAAGGTGCCAATCAAACAGGAGAACAGAGGAGAGGCATGAACATGTGGGAGGGGGTCTGGTCCGAAAGGCAGTTGCAAAACTCTGTTATGCTTAAATAGGAAGGGAAGACTGGTAATATCAGAGAAGGGTCCAACAGACAGATCTTGTGAACTTAGAGAAATTGAGAAGCAATGTAATTTGTTGCAGCACAGCAGTCCAAGATGTATGCTACATCTGTAGGATTCAACACCACAACACACTCAACTCAGGCTGGGCAGGGACATTTTAGGTTTTCACTTACAGTTGGGGGAAAAAAGACAGAACCTCCACCAAACTGTACTGTGGCATAATTTTTATAATTATCTTTCACTTGTCGCCCAAAGACAAGCATCTCATTTTTCATAAATTAAAAAGAGCATCAGGGATATAGTTATACATGTCTAGCCATCAAGGTACTGTTGTTAAATCAAGATCTGAAATTGTATGTCTGAAACAGTTCATTTTAAGTACCATCTGAATGCTAAATGTTTTCCTTCAGACAGAATCTTATCTTGGCAGACAACTAAATCAAGAAGACTGAGAGCTCGGTTGAGAATGCAAGCTGATGCAAGCACATTATATGAGGGCGATCTATCAAATGGAATTAAGCTGAGAACAATGTCACATTCCAAACTTGTTTCCATGGTGATGCTACACAAAACAAAGGCTAAACACTTCACAGAGCCACACACTTATTGCAGTTAATTTCTTCCTGGGGTTAAATCTATCACCGAAAGGGGATGTGTTTGACATTTCATATTTGCTTACACAGATGTTTAGGTAAGAGGTAGGCACCCACACTCGTTTTTTTTTCTTTCTTTTCAGAAGTGTGCTTGTCCTGTGTGTGCCCACCGTCTGTGACTACAGAATGTAGTGTCTTTCTTTCACACACACACACACACAGAGACTATAGTGGGGACTATACTATTGGCAGAAATGCATTTACAATCATTTGGAATCAATCAATTTAAAATCAAGCTAGCTTGTCATTTCAATATTAACACAAAGGAAAACTCCTTGTACCTCAAGCTGTAGCAAAAAGATAGCTTTTTCCTGGCACTAACCCGCGGGTGAACTTCTCTTTGACTGCATTTGATTTTTATCACAAGACTGATGCATTCACTTTGGTCCCAGGGGAAATATCAATGTCATGCTCAGCCAATGCACTGTCTTCTGGAGCAGGCGTCCTGTGGATCGCTTTAACAAGGTCTATATTAAATCAACGTCCCTCTGGATTTGTTTACAGTGTATATTTCTAGGACATTCTTACAGTTGCTGATGAGTTAATAATAACTGGGTAGCAGGAATGCTGAGCAAAAACCCCGAGCTCTAGCCTATGTATAAAGAAATCACTAAGATGTTCCCAGAAATCCCAGATATATGCCCATTACAAAAAACTCACAGACACATTATTTGTATCAAGGTGCTTCTACTAACTTTTATTTGATAATTCTTAAATATATATGTATCAACGCAACTGGTGAATCAAAACCCTGAAAATACTCAACCCGGAGCAGGAGGCACCAAGAGATGGAGTCAGGAGAGAGAGAGAGAGAGAGAGAGAGAGAGAGAGAGAGAGGGAATATATATATATATATTATATATATATATATATATATATCGCCCACCCTTAAAAGCCAGGCTACATTTGTGTTCAGACTAAACATTTGTCATCTGTTACGTTTTATTTGAAAGAATGCTTTGTTCTCGGCTTGATGCTTATTTTACCGCTCACAGGAGCACTTGCATAGCGTTTTCCCTAAACCACCAACCTCTAGGTATCAAATATCACTTCAAAAATAACACGTTGCTCTGAGAAAATACACATACATAATTCATTTCCAAACAAAGGGCTTTCACTATATCTCCGCGCAGCAAATATCACAGCTCACAGACGTGCATTATCAAAAGCTCTACTGAGCACTCTTAAGCAGTGACACTGGGATCCCGTTTACTCCTCCCCGGCTCTTCTCTGCGTGTCAGGCTGGAGGAGTTTAGGTACAGTTTTATAGGCAGTAAGCATGTGCTGGTTGGGCAGCTTTAGCTAAGGGCTTAAGAATGGTGACGAGTCGATGGCTTGTTAATTCACAAGCTTCAGTGTGGTGGCTCGGTAATTGCCAGAGTAGATTTTATTGTATATGGCCGATGCTAGAACTGTCTGGAGTGTAGGCTTACATGACGTATTGTTTCAGGCGGACGGGAGGGATACGGTGAGGCCCTGTTGGTTGAACCGTGCTCTGTGGCATGCTGCCTGTCCACAGGGGGCGCTGCTCACAGCTCACTCTTGCTGGAGGAGGAGGCTCCTCCATCGGCTGCCCCTGCTGCGGTTGGTGCTGCGGCGGTGGCGGCGGACGCGTCCTTTGGCTGGAAACCCAGCGAGGCCGAGTTGATGCAGTAGCGCTTCCCTGTTGGCCGCGGCCCGTCGTCAAAGAGATGGCCCAAGTGGGCGCCACACTGCAAACAAACCAACCAACAGAAAAACAAACAGATAAACACAAAAATAAATGACAGAAATGAAACGGGCTAGTTAGAGATGGTTAGCTGAAATCTGATGTTGGTTTGCTATGTGGTGAGATCTGTGATGGGTCACCTGACTGCAGGTGGTTTCGACGCGGTGCATGCCGTAGGAAAAGTCATCTGTGAGGGCTATGGACTCCTTTTTAATCAGATCAAAGAAGGAGGGCCATCCTGTCGTGAACACAGAGAGAACGGGCTGCATCAAAAGCTTAGAATGACGACAGTCATCCTAATACTAACGCAGTATAGCCTTGTTTGAAAACACATTACAAAGTAATGTCATTAATACGCCAGCTGAGCGCCCGTCTCCAAACTCTAGCTGCTAGCGTGTGCCGGGTCCCTGATAAGGATCTTTCATTGCTCCGGTCCACCCTAAACATTGCTACCTGCACGCACATGTTGCCGGTACTGAGGTGCACAGGCTCAAATATGCCTGATAACACCGACCCTGTTGAGCTGCCAGAACATTCCCACCTGAATATATTGGCATGTATGGGACTCTCTCTGAGTGTGTGTGTCTCTGTGTGTGTGTGTGTGTGTGTGTGTGCTCTTGCGCACAGGAATGTGAGCATGCAGTGGACGGATTCCCCTTGATACTTCTTGGCTGCTTCCTCAGGTTTTCAGCATTCAGTCTCTCGGACAAGCTCCCCATTCTCCGGCGCTGCCAAGCCACTGCTGAAGGTTTATTTTTGTAGTTCATTCCAGCTAGACGCCCAGTCACACCCCCCTCAAGCTTCCCTTTCATTTCTAAAGGAGATCCCAGCCTTCCTCATAATTAAAGAGTGAGACACAGCCGTGAGCTTCATTAAACATAAAACGCACAGAGCAATTGGCCAGACAAGGGAAGAGCGCTGCTTCCATAACAGCAGAAGAATGATCTTTGGCAAATTACTGTTAATCTCTCAAACTCTCAAAAGATACAATATACTGACTAACCCACTGGGAGTAACAAATTACATGGAATAAAACACTTTAAATTAATTACAAAATAAAAGTAACAGTAATTAGTTACATTACTCAGAAAAACTTTGTAATTCAATTACGCTTACTCTAAAGAAATATTTAGGATTACATTTTGAGTTACTTCTGAATATCTTCTGCAGAGAAACATTCGTCATGATGTTTGAATTGGCAACTCCACCCACTTGCTGCTGGATCTACAGCCAACAAGCAGTCTGCAGTTGCGAGAATGACTGCACTGTCAGATAGAAACTCAGTGTAGGCCTAGCCCATTGCAGGAGGAAAAAATGAGCTGTACAAAGCAGGTACAGATATGCACTATCAATCCCGCAAAACTGACAACTCCTTAGTTCACCAAATATTGAATGTCACATATTTGATTTAGTGGGCATAGCAATTCAAAGAAGGGCAAAAATCTGTGATTATAGAGATTTGACAGCAGTCAGTGTTGAGTAATACTGTGAGAGTGAAAGTTGACTAAATTCATTCAAAATGTGGAGAAGTAATCCAAAATCAAATTAATTACATTACTTTGATAAATTAGTTGAAATAGTTACACTACTATTACATTTTAGATAGGGTAATTTGTAAGTGTAACACATTTTCAAAGTAACTTTCCCAAGACTGCTCTCAAAAATTCTATTCCTATCTGGTTAGTGAGTGTGGTCCCATTCTCCTCTTGCTCCACAGGAATAGCGGGGCGTCTCGACTAATTTGACAACCCTTCCCTGCTCAAACATGCCAACTCCTTACATGGTTTCCCGAGCAAGGAAAAAAACAACATGAAATGCAAGAGGTCAGAAGTGGCCAGTGTAATCCTCCGAGCCACAACAATGTATTTACATCCACCCCTCATGCTTTCATCCTGCTGATCTCTGACCTTTTAGGGGTCACCAAATCCCCCCGTGCATGGAGCACTCATGGGTGGTCCCCCTGGTCACGTCCTCCTCCTTAGTCGGAGGGCCAGGGGGAACTAGCGGAGAGCCGGGCCCTCGGAGAGGCTCCTCAGGCACCAGGCTTAGCCCAGGGTGAACTGGGACAACTGCTCCATGTTCCTGGATTATATGAAGATCATATGGCACCCAACAGAAAGTGGGGCAAAGGCAAACGATGTGTGCGAAGATTGTACATGTTGTTACAATAACAACTTAACAGGACCTGCATGACTGCACTGCTTAGTGGACGCAAAAACAATCATTTGAGAAATCATTAATTCAGTGCTGGACATGCTTCAAAGTGGAGAATTTCAATGGGCTGACATTGTGATGGACAATCAGTGAATTGTATAGACACAGATTCATACTGATTTTAGTCGAAGCTAAAAAATCCATTTCAGCAGATGGCTTGCTATTTCAGTGCAAACTGTACCAGTTAAAATGTTACTGCCTTGTAAAAGACATTGTGTAGCCGAAAATTGCTACATTCCTTGTTTTATCATCGCATGGTGGTCGATTGCAAACCTTAGCAACAAATAGCAACAAATCCCTATGTACAAATGCTACAGGCCAGTTCGGATTACATCATACCACATTCTAAAATATGTCTATGGCTTTCTTGCAGAGAAAGCAACAGAAAAAAATGAGGATGTAAAGCAGGCAAAAAAATCCTGACCTTGTTGGCCACCTAGTCCACAGACACATCCTATTCCTCCCTCTGCTTTGCAAATCTCAGTCAAAACATTCGCAAAAGCCCAGAGTTATTTAGGAAACAAGGCTCGGACATGATGGGAGGGGAGGGTCAAAAATAAACAAAACAAAGGTTCCATTTCCCATGTATTTTCTGGTTGGTTTTCCCTTTGACACAGAATTTGATCATCAAGGGGCTTCCAAGTCAGAATACAGTATCCGTTTTTGGGAGATCTATTGAATTTTCTCCATGACCACTTGGTTCCTTTGTTTTAAGACAAAAAAAATCAACAAAAGAAGATTAGTCAGATTGTGGAGTGGTGGTGCACTGTTATACTGTGCATTGGCAAACACATTATGCACCTATCTCAAAAACTCATCGATATTTTGCACCTTTCTCAAAAACTCACAGATATTTTTCAGGAAACCTTAGACTATGAAAAAAGCACAGAAGTAAGGATGGTTTTTGGGACAATCAACTGGGATTCTCTACCAGACTCTTAATGGAACCCCATTAGAAGGACCATGTGACCACCCTAACCACTTCTCTGCACCCATTCCCTTCCAGAAAAACAAAACTCTCTGGCCTCAGCCGTCTCTCCAACCACCACCAACCCCCCATTTCACCCACCCCACCCCAAAAAGCTGAAGGAGGGAATGGTTGGCCACAACTACAAAGCCACAAAATTCCACTCAGGAACAGGAAATTCTCGGAGGAGCAGAAGAATCCTATGACTCAGAGCAGGAGCATCCCGGCGGACGTTTAGAGTTAGCATAGCGAGCAGAGAGCGTGGGGCACTGTGGTGTGGTGCTCCGCCACAACAGCCCTAGTCTTCTAAATGGGGCCTGTGTGGTAGAAGGGCTTGGAGCAAAAACAGGAAAACCGAGTCGGCACGGCTCTGGCCAGCACACGGCCGGTCTGTGCTCCTGGATGTTTGGAAGTCAGTGCAGAGGTGGGGAAAACATGAAGAGGGAAGAACACACACAGGAGACAATGCAGCCCCTGTGTATTTGAAACACACATAAGTTATGATGCTCACAGAAAGCAAGACTTGTCAGCATTGTTGTTTCCCCCTCAATATTCACCAATCAATAATTCACTTTGAAAAATAACAATGGCAGCTCTTTTATAGTATTAAGAGACTGGGTCAAAAGTGCTGAGGTTCTAACTACATACAGACATGCATGTGACGGAGAGATACATCTTCCCCTCACACACAGTAAACTTATCAGAGCTGCTGGAAAGTCCTCTAAAGCACACACAGATTTTGTGCATAAAGTAGTTTCAAATGCGTTCAGCCCAGAAAGTCTTTGATAAAGAAATAAATACTTGAGTCCAATGGGATTGAAATGTCCAATAGAGTGATATGTTGAGTGTGTAACACTTCAGAACTTGACAGAAACGAAGCTCCTCAGCCAGGGTTAAAATGCATAGTGTCTTCAGGAAAAACACACACACACACACACACACACACACACACACACACACACATTTTTAGAAGCATTGTGTTCTTCTCTTGAAGCAAACAGCAGGTTGTTTTTCTTCAATTTTTAATTAAAGTCTTGGCTGCACCAAGTACTGTCTTTTTGGTATGACAGCTAGCAGATCAATGAAGCACTCAGTCTGCCGACACATTTGTGTATGTACTCACACAGACACACAGAAACAGACAAGTGGCGCTTCCAGATGAGCTGTAGAACCAACAATGAATAACTTTCATCCCCATTACATGATTAATGCATTTACTCAGCTTTGATTGCAGAGTTTCAGTTTGTAAGTGGTTTTAAGCCATGAGAACCTTCTTACAAAGAACACACACACACACACACACACAGGTATGAACAGACAACCACACACACACATTCTCCTCTTCTATCCAGATCTTTCCATTTCCTGATCCCTGTATTTATGTGGGTCAGATAGTAGGTGGCACTCTGAGAGGTAAATGTTTACTCAGGCGAGGGTAGGCTGGTTGGCCTGATGCATCATGGCTGTCAGCGGTGGCCTGTCTGCCGGAGAGGCTGGGACGGCCTTCAGGACCCAGCACACCAGCTCATCCTTCACAACAGGAGCTAAGCACTTGTTCCTCTCGCTCACCACACCACCATCAACAGCATGAACACACACACACACAGATCCATCCAGTAGATTATGCTATTTCACCAAACAGCCTCTGTACCATGTAAATCATAAGATTTACACATTAAATAAAAAAGTTGGAACCTAACTTCAATAGAGTTAAACTTAAAGAGAAATAGGCTGTTCATTTTGTATATTTATCCAAAATACTAAACTTTCATTTTGTTCAGCCTCATCACTGAATCTCTAACCATCTCTTCCCTGTTTCCATTTTTAGCCCTGATACATGCACAATTAGGAGAACGAGACATTCCGGCAGCTGACAGATCCTATGAGTTTACAGCCAATAAACATGGGAAGAGATAGCCTTCATTAAAATAACTCTGGGGAAATATTTTAAGCTCCTTAAGCCACGACGGCTATTTGGTGTTGGTGGTGTAATTCACAGATTGATTAATAAGTATGGAGGCCTTTTTAGCCCACTCGCAGCGTCCATTAGACAGCTGACCGGATACATACCCATCCCAATCAACCGGAGAGGGGCTGTGGGGTCAACCTGTCTACTCACCCAAGGAAAAAAGAAAGTGAGTGAGTGGGAAGGAGGGAGGGAGATAGAGAGAGAGAGAGTGAGAGAGAGAAAGAGAGAGGGAGGGAGGGAGAGAGACGTCTGGCTTATGTGTGGTATAAACTGTATGTGGTCTCAGTCCATTACTTCCACCTTGGGAGCAGATGCAGCAGCTAGGGCTGCATTTCCACTCAGACGTTCAACAAAGGGCACGGCAGACAATAACACTTACCGTGTATGTTTGCCCAGGGTAAGCGAGAGACTAACGCCCTCCTTTCCACAGATGATTTTACTTCACTCATTCAGATAATCAAAGAGAGGCATGTGTCTGCCGCCAAACAGTTTAACCACATCCTCTCTGTCCTAGCGGAAGTTAGCAACAAATGCTAATCTTGCTTCCCAGCACCTTTAAATTGGCAGACGTAGCCCTTGCCCTTTATACACACACAAACAAGCATGTGTCTATGGGACGGAAATGAAATCACAGGTTCCCTCAGTCAAACTTAAACTTTGACGGATGATATACGGCTGAAATACTGGCTTCCCTGCAATCACATCTCATATGGATGTAATCTGTCTGGATTAGTTTCCATGTACTGAGAAGAAGAGGCTTTACATACCTGATCCGGAGTCAAATTTCTTATCTGACCTGAAATGGATAAAAACAAAGAGGTCTCAAAAAGGTATTTCTAAATGTGCAGCTATGAATTACTATAAAATGACCAGGTCTGAGAATCTAAGATTTCTTTTTGGCTGGAAAGACTGCAATGTCAATAGGTGCATACTGTGTGTGTGAGTGTGTGTGTGTGTGTGTGTGTTCTAGGGGCCAGAAACCTTAGTGAATAGTCTGTCAAAAGGACCTGTCTCCCTGGGGTGTTTCATTTTCCTCCATATTTTTTGGCCCCTCAAGAGGAAGAGAGTGGGGGGGGGGGAGCGGAAAATATCTGGCACCCAATAAGCAGGCAATTTGTGCACTTTTTTACAGCTAGGGAGCTGAGAGGCGATGGCGGCGGTGGTGGTGGTGGGGGTGGGGGGTGTGTGTGTGTGTGTGGGGGGGTGTGGGTGGGGGGGGGGGGGGGGGGGCACACTTTCCCTCTGGGACCATCGAGCCTTAGATATAGGCTAACGGCGGCCGTAAATTCAGCCCCCTTTGAAGCTCTCCTGCAAGCTGTGGGAAAATTGCGACCTGGTAATCGCTCCTGAGATGGGCCTGATGTGCTGTCAGGTGGAGTTAACCCTCGCCGCGTTTGCGCCTGGCCCAGCAAGCCACAGCTGGGTCAGGCCAGGCTGGCCAGGCCGGGCCGGGAGCGTGCTTGGATGGGCTGCGTGCAGGAGAGAGACGCACTCTTGAACCAATTAGGGGGCTGAGTGGAGCGGGACAGTCGCTTAGGGAGTGGACCCGCACTCTCTGATCTCAGGACCAGGGAGGGCGGGTGGGTGCTCCCCTTCCCCAACCCTTAAAACACACACACACACACACACACACATGCACCTCTCTCCCCTAGAGCGCCTGAGACCAGTGTGGTGGTCAATCATTTGCCGACCAGTGTGCAATGTGTAACAGGATGATTGCATCCGGTTCCCCAGCCAAGCTGTCTGGAGTGACACCTTGTGACGCCTCTCTGAGCGCTCAGGTAAAGCATTATGTGTGGAAAAACTACACCTCCCGTGACAGGCCCGTCTGGGGGAGAGGCTCACTGAGGGGTTTCTTTCCCGCCCCTTTAGGGTGCTTTCTTGACTTACGTGAAGAGCGGGGTGCCACAGACGATGCATGTGTAGGTGCCATCCTCTTTGCTGTGGGCGTACTCTCCAGTGAAGGCACTGCAGAGAGAAAGAGAAAAAAAAAAAAGACTTCATTTACTTCAACTGGAACTGACATTCAGCGCCACTTTGATTGTTTTAGCTGTCTAAACATTTTTTTTGTAATGAGACCCGTGTTCTTTTTAGGTCATGTAAGGTTCTTTGGAGTGGACTGCCATTGCTGTAGTCACAATACTATCATTTGTTTGTCAGGAATTCCTCATGCGTGGAGGACACACAAGCCGCTCATTTGCATGTGGCTGTGCCTCGAGGACAGGGCGGCTGGCAGCGGCCAGCGTCCTGATATATCTGGAGGAGAGGGACCCTGAGGCGGCCAACCGCAGACCTGTGCGTAAACAAGCACAGCCCAACTGGCGCAGAGAGGGCGAGTGGGCCAAAGCACTGGGAGCCGCAAGCAAACAGCAGCAGCGGGAAGTCATGCGGAAGGCCCGGCCTTTTGGCCAGGGCAGGGGTAGGGGCAGCTCTGGGTGGTGGCGGTGCGGTGCAGCAGCGGTGGTGGAGAGCGCGTTAGCTCGCTCGCCCGCCCGCTCCTTTGCTCCCTCACTCAGGGCCAGTCACTGGGCATTTTTCACATTCCTCCTGCCAATGAGCCGATAAATGCCTTTCCCACGTGTGCACGACCACAGCCAGGGAGACGGGAGGGGAGTCACAGAGTCCTCTCTCATTTGGGGCTAACCGCACTTTTCCCACTGCCACTGGCACGCTCGAGTCGCCCCTCGGCCCCTGGTCGAGCGACTGCACCGCTCCACACAAGGAAAAAAAAAAACACAGCACGTCTTGAAGCGGGTGGAAATTTAAAGATCTTTTGTGGTTCCAATGGAAGTGAATAGGCTGCTTGTTTACCCCCCAAAT
The DNA here is from genome assembly GCA_017657215.1 of Limnothrissa miodon. Lineage (NCBI taxonomy): Eukaryota > Metazoa > Chordata > Actinopteri > Clupeiformes > Clupeidae > Limnothrissa > Limnothrissa miodon. Next base: position 246,977 of record JAGFZM010002156.1, on the reverse strand, counting down.
AAAAAGAACAGCCAATATGCACAACAACATTTTACAGCAGAGACTGAAAGACGGAGCGTAAATGGGAGTGGATGTTTTAGGGGGCTAGTAAGGGGCTGGACAGACAGCTAGAGATGTCCACAGGGAGACTAATATGAGAGGGTGTCAAAGCCAGGCTAGGGGCCCCAACCTCTCTGTTCCTTTCTCCTGGGTGACATGATACTGCATGGGTGTAAGCCGCTTTTTCAGCTCCTCCGGTGAGAACTTGACAGGCCATGTCTTCTTGCTCCGGCATGTTCCTGTACAGAAAAATTAGGAACAGGAGTTACGTGGGGACAGCCACTCATGAAAACACATGCTCAATCACACACACACACACACACACTTCATATAGCAGTGCTAAGGTGCAATGGTCAGGGGTTTTCACACAGTGGTCTTTCAGGCAAGAGTCAATATGAAGCATGAACACAAGGCACAAAAACAAGCAAGAACACACAATAAACCCAAAAATGCTTTAAACATACCTTAACTATAAATTAAAAAGCTGCATTATGCAAGGCTTTAAGATAACCATAAGAAGCACTCCCTGACATTGCGAGTTCATCACCAAGCAATGCATGTAATCGGTGCTCCAGCAATCTAGCCTGCTTGTGTGATATAACTCCATTTGAAACATGTCTACTTGCCTGCTGGGTGGTATGACAAACATTAAGATATCAAATACTGAAATACACCAATATGAGATACGTATTGACTGGCTGACAATACTTCAGCCTAAAAGCCTGATATTGACTCCTGTCTGGGTGGGGGGTGTATGCACCGTTCCGTCCTACAACTGTCGGGGAGTCTAGAAGCCAGTGGGCAGCTGAACTACAGCCAAAGTATTCAGCAGGGAAGAGAAGAAGAGAATTTAGTGGGATCAATTGCGGATTTGTCAACACTATTTGAGAATACAACATACGAGTAGCAATGTTATTCAAGGCTAAGTGACTACTCTGTTAATGATCACTTTAGAATAAGGCAACGCTTTCATTTCTTGCTTTGGGCCAATGCTGACCTCTAGTGGCAAAAATGTTAAGGTGATTGGATTTTCCACAAGGGGGCAGTGTACATTAGTTATAATAATCAAGCAAACCCAACCTGACACTGTCCCAACCAAAAGAAGTGATCAAGAACTGAGAACATTTCTGAGAGAGCCTTCAGGGCTGAGGGGACTGAAAGTCATTCAGCTGCACAGTAGCACCAATGGACAGCGGAGAACCGGAGCCCATGTGAAAGCAGCACAGAACGTCTTTACCTCTTTGCACAACTCACTTCGAAAGGCGCACATAGAAAAGCACCTTTGAACCTTATGTGCAAACACTTGTTCCATACTGGGTGAAACCTTTTCGTTTCGATGGTTTGCAGTGAAAAAATCTAGTGCATTCTGTTGATTTGCAATTCCATTTCCATTTTTCTCTGTATATGAATAGTCTGCATTATTCCTTAGCCTTTATTCACCCATTCAACAATGCAAACAGGCTCTGTTTAAATGTTTTGATGACTTCACGGTTATTTGACAGACATTGTGATCATTTTGTAAATCAATTTCTTGCTGTTCCATAACACTGCTTCAAATCATCTGTACTGTATTAGAGAGAAAGTTAGAGGTAACTGAGGTGTGCATGCGAGCGAATGTTGAGTTAAGTGTTAATCTTGAAGCACCAGAGATGACCAGCGGGCAGAGCAGAGAGTAACACTCCCAAACCTGAGAAGGGGACAGCTGCAGGGAGAACACCATACAACACCGCACTTCCACTGGGGCCCACTGGAAACTGGGCTGTTTGTCCATGCATTGCGAGCAATGAATGTGCAATTTTTTTAACAGTGGCATCAGCACTGGTTAGATCAAAACTATCTCTGCCCAACCCCATCACTCCACCCCACACCCACCCTCCTCAATTCTGATCACTGAAAAATATGGCTGATATTGGGTGGTGTTCCCTGCAGCTGACCTGGTCAAACAGCAACAAACCAGCAAATCAAAAACACAGATAAACACTCTTGTGCTTGCTTGAGAAGGTGTGTATTAGAGCTTGGGAAAGCAGCGCTAAGCCTGTGCACACACACGCACAGGTAGTCCACACGCACACACACACACACACACACACAGAGCATCCAGTGGACCTGAGGGGAGCCCGCAGGCTTTGAGAGCCACAGGCTGGCTCTTGGTCACCAGGTGCAGCAGATTGAATCCTGACATGGCTGCTGTTTCTGCTGCTGCGGTTGCTGCGGCTGAGGACAGAGAGCGCTAAGACCCGCGCCCCACAAAACACCCCACTGGGGGGCGCTGCTGCTCACGCTACAACACAAAACAGAGGCAAGGCAGAGGAAGGATAAGGGGGGGGGGGGGGACACAACACAGGTCAATACAGCGGTCAGTTACAAAAACAGACATGAAGGGAGGCCAATCCATCTGTGCGGCACAGTGGACTTGGCCACTGACATTCATGCAGGGCCGGGATTTTGAGATGACATGAACGTGATGGGACAGGAGAGAGCTTGAGGAGAACAACTGGTGTACAACGCAGGCAAATCAATCGACAACCAGATGAAGTTTCAATGGGAACGATAAGGGGATTGGAGTTAGATTAGGCTGATTGGGTTGAGTAATTTCAGGAAAAGGAGTTAGAGGAAAAGAATTATTAGTGAAATGTTAAGACTTATTAACTGATTAACTCACCAATTATCAGCAACAATCTGAAACAGATTTTTCTTACCGACTACCGATTTTCCATTAAAACAACATGACTATACAGGAAACTGAAGTGAAATGTTTCCATGTGCCTGGCCTGTGCCTCAGAAAGTCGCCGAAAAAAATCTAGCCTCCAACCACTCCAAGTTGCCCCAATGCACCGTTGACAACACAGATGAGATGACTGTGATCAACAACGTCAACAGGAGTGTTGTGGTAAAGGGCAGCATGAGATTGAGACTGTGACCACAAAACAAAAGATGAGCATAAAATAGAGCATGCTAACGTATCAGCACTGACAACAGTAAGATGATCCGGTCTCGCTTTCATGCCCGTTCTATCCATTCAGCGCAGGGCGCCTGTTGCCATGGCTGCAGCCAGTGGGACAAAGCAGCTGATGCAACTAATGTGTACTAGCAAAGCAGGAAACTCCAGACTTGCCTTTTCCCATCAACACTGTGTGGTTGTAGTTAATGACACCGAGCCAGGAGCACTTGCGTGGAACCCAATTGGAAATGATTTGGACACCAACCAACACCAACATGACTGACCGCACTGGGAAGATCCCTTTCGAGCCAGGCAGCCTGGAGTTATCCAGCTCACATGCCAATGGTTATTGCTGCTCTATTCACCACATCACAGGCTGTATGCAAGACAGGTCTGAGTGGTCATAGGCACCCCGCCCTGAAGCTCCCCTCCTCTAGCAGCCCGAGGTTACTGTAGGCCTACCTAGCGCAGCAGAGGTCAGAGGCAGGAGACGCCCGCCGGCCTTACAGGAGCTCCGGCAGTGCCTGAGGGCCACGGGGGCTATGGACGCCATGCATCTGAGGAGAGAGGCTGCCATCCAGGCCTAGGGTACGTGACGAGCTATGAGGGGGAGGGGAGGAAACAGAAGGGGTAGATAGGTGGTGGAGGTGGGGGAACGTCACTCCCTATAGTGTGGAGGGAGACAGAGATGACATGTGAAAGGAGAAAAGAGAGTGTCTGTGTGTGGGTGTGTGTGTGAGAGAGAGAGAGAGAGAGAGAGAGAGGGTGAGAGAGAGAGAATGAGAGAGAGAGAGAGAGAGAGAGAGAGAGAGACAGCAGAGAAAGAAAATGTAAACTGCAACTATAGTGTTGAGGTCTCCTAAGATACCAGTTAGTGGGACCTTTAGACACTGCAGGGCATGGATGGTAGAAGTGCCAGTACTTGTTAGTAATAAACAGCATCATCAGACAGCCTTGTAATTTAGAGCACTTTCTTTTTAGAGCACTTTCTGACAACAACAAAAACAACAACAACAAAAAAGAAACAAAAAAGCAAAACCATGCCAGCCACAAACCTAAGTATTTTGCCCATCAATTTGTTCATAAGTCATGCGAGAAAAGCCCACAAGCCAAAATTGTACAAATGATTGAAAACACTCTTGCTTAACATACACTCCAACTAAAAGGAATCTTAACATCTTAACCTAAACATGACAGCATGTCAAATACTGGAAATAAGACAAAGGCAATTAGACTATATCAGTTTTGGCTATATCCCTCTGAACATTCAGGTACACATCATTACCAAACTCAAGGTTAAATCAATGTATCTGAGGAGAGGGCCTGAGTGAAGGATGGTTTAAAAATAAACATCAGAGCCCTGCTGGTATTTATAAATAGCTATGCAGACTAACTTCCTGTCAGGCTGGATGAAAGACCATATTCAACTGGCAACTTTTTTTATTACATACAGTACCAAAACCTCTGCTATCGGGCTATTGTATTCATTGTGATAACACTGTCAAAGATATATTACCTATTGCAACCTTGTGTTTACACTGAGTAATTGCATTTACCATTTACAAATTTGACAGTGGTAAGCTGAAACACTAAAACATTAAGATGGGCATGATAGCCAACACAATTGCTATTGCATGTTTGGTTGGTTAGAACCAAAACACAGGTGGTACTGTATAAACATATGAAAGGGGAAGTTCTGTAACAACAGATAAATCTCTGGAGCTAATGAGCTCCTGGTGGTCTTGGCCAAAGCAAACAAAATGCCCACAAAAGCTGTGTACATATGTGTGCTAGTTACTCCAGTCATTTATTCTATTGCTTGTTTGCTTATTTGGCAAGTATAACAAGAAACTCCAACTGAGAGATACCCATAGTGTGCGGGAGTTTGCTGGCACCTGCAGCTGAAGTCACATAACAGGATAAAGCATCATATCACCAGTAGCATTTGCATTAATGATACTATACATTCTACAGTATTTTCATATGACAATAACTCTTTCTTTATCAGTGTATGAAAAAAAAACAGAAACAGGCTTATATGGCAAGGTTGAACCTCTCTTCCACAGACTCACAAATGTTCATGCTTCCATATAAGGTAATATCAGGAGAATACTGTTATATTCTGCAAACAAGAAAAACTTACATTTGAGTTAGGGATAAATTGAAATATGTTGAAGAATTCACTGTTATTCTTAATTTTTCTTATAGGCTAATTCACTTGTTTACAATGTTATCAGTATTAGTTGCAGAGTAAATAATATAGAACAGATATATTTAGTCATTAAGCTCAAAGATTAAAATAAAATTCCAGCTGGGCATTGCTTTTGAGCTGTGTTGGATAACTAGGGTTAGATTTTTGGATTTCAGCTCAGAGTACATATTAGGAAAGTGAAAAGTGGGCACTATTCATGGTGAAAAGTAGCTTTTGTTTGATACACAATAGAGACCATTACAACATAGAGAATGAAACGGCCTCAGCTCTTTGCTAGTTGGCACTAGAATGGTCATTGACAGATGGGCACACAGCAGTACTTCTAACCTCACCCAAAACACAGGCGTACTAAGGGCTATACACCGAAACACCCAACATTAGCTTATGTGGTTCTACTCTAACATTACAAGGCTGACTTTTTTTGCTAAGAATTGGAAAAATCATATTATTCTGTTATAATGGGATTAATGCAATGTAGATGGGAGTTATGTGAATGGGAGTTATGTGAATATGCATCCAGGATAGAAAGCTGGGTAAGCGTCTAGTTTGATATTGCAAAGTCCGGTCTATAAATAATATCTTGGGACCTCAGTCCTTAGGACCTTTTTTATAGGCTAGTTTACAACCACGATACAAATACAACAGAATATTTCGCCTAAGTCTAACCAATCAGCCTCCGTTTCTTCGTTTGCAACTAAGTGTCAAGACATTTTGAACAATGTTTCCAAACATAATGTGACATTCGAAAGGGGGACGGTACGTGACACTAGTGCGCCATATTGAAACTTAACCCAATATTTGTGACAGGACTTCGCCTAAAACCAATTTCCTATACATCCACATGAGGATTCTTTTACCAATTGAAATATCAAAATAATCATCAGGCACACATAACATGTGCTTGTACGACAGTAGCCTATAGTAGAGGAAACAACGTTACGTTGCCTTTAAGAGAATTACGAAGGACAAATAATACGTTATAATTTCTCATCGTTTTGCTAAACAGTCAGCTGTAAGTCACACTGACACTTCATATTTCTTCAATTGACTAAACAGGTTATAAAGAAAACGTATAGGCTACAATTTACATGGTCAGTTAGAGGCCTATCAAAATTAACAATTAGACGTAGTCATGATTTCAAGCAAATGTGTAGAAAAACCATACATACCGAGTAAAAGCTGAAAGAATACAATGTAGCTGATATAGGAATAGGACCTGACAGCTCTGAGCCGGTGCATTGAACACTGATACGTGAAGGCTGCGCTCGGTAAACGCTGGTTTGTGTACTTCTTAGGTAATGACAAGTATAGTGAAGTGCATTATGGGAAATTCCTCCGTCCGCCCCAAACAATCTCCAAATATGTCCAAGAGGGTCAGTCACGGGCAGCCTGTTCAACAGTCCTACAGTTTTTTTCTGAGGTAAAAATTACACCCAAAATCTAGCTTTGCCCAAATAAAATTATAACGCCCAACTCCATAGAATCCTACAAGCATTCTTACCAGACTAACTCATCAAGGGCGCAGAAAGCCTAAAAGTTTTTTTTTCTCCCAACTGAGCGTTTCTACAGCGGTAAAGGTTTAATAGGAAATGGAGAGGTACATTCAACATGACATACTTTGTATGCAAAATTATGCTTTCTGAAAATGCATCACAACCAATGGTAGGCTACTGGTAGGAAAAGTGAGGTCACCAGTGAAGTGGATACCAATCTTGCTCAAATATAGCACGTCAAGAGGAAAAGAGGTAAATCCAATAGTAAATCCGAGATACTTCTTAAAATATGTGGCAGACTCTATTGCTAAAATGATCTCTACAGAAACTGTAACTAAATAATAATATATCATACATATGCCTAATAACATATTAACACAAAAGTATTTTCCAAAACCCTAACAAACCTTTAATTAGACTTTAAACAAGACAACGAACAAATTACATTAAAGCAAAATGTCTGCATTGCTGTACACCTCCCCTCTGACTGGCAGACTAGGAATACTGATAGATGCAGTAGTACAATCTGAATCCTAGGCTGCAGAATAGGACATAAGTTACATAAATGTACAGGATATACATAAATACACTGGAACACACCACACTTGGCATGACACTGCCCAAATGCTGATCTAAAAAAATGGAGGGATAAACATAATGTACAGCAAAGACAACCTCTGACTTTATTTTTATTTGGAGTTTTTATTTCTTTTTTTTTTTTTTACATAACATTAGCTCTGTGCAGTTGTTCGTTTAAAAATGAATCTAAGGTCTCCCTCACCAACAACAAAAAAAATCTGACAGACATAAGTGTGCATAATCTGAATACTTTTAGGATGCAGATCAACACACAATATTTTTAAAACTTGAAAAAAAGGCATTTGGTTGGATGTAGATCATTAAACAACATCCAGCATATTGCTGTCAGCAGAACAGAGAAAACATCCAACCAAAAAAAACCTCTGTAGAGCGACCTTATCTCTTTTTAAACGACATACCCATACCAACACTTACGAAATCCAAATACATTCCCCATAAATGCAGTGTCAAGTCATGTAATAAAGCACAAAGTTAAGGCACAATGAGGTTCTCTGCTGCAGGTAGTGTGCACCAGCCTTATGACTTTTGTGCATCAATTGTATGCTCTGCTGTAAATACTGCACCCTGTAATCAACTACACTGCATCATCCACACACACACACACACACACACACACACACACACACACACACA